>OZ025302.1:165116961-165157961 GCA_964019185.1 Maratus speculifer | reverse complement strand
GATTCCAACAACCTGATATTTTTGTAATTTATAACTAATGGCTGTATACTGGCAACGGATGTTTTAATAAAAAGGTCTTTAAACAAAATGTCTGAAATTTTTTGGGACATACATATAGAAGCTGTTTTTTGTTGAGATAAACCGCACCATTAAAATCAGTTTTTGATTAAAAACTAAATTCTTACTGGACAAAACTTACCTAGTTATGATACTTTTAATTTCGTGAATTTTCAGTTTTACTAGCTCTAATAAACATGTTTTTCGTTTATGGTGACTAAAACTTCAAAAATCCGTAAAATTCTAAGTATTATAACTCAATAAGTTTCAACTATAGAAGAAAACATTTAACTGATTTAGTAGTTAGAACATGGAAAAACGTTTTCTGAATGAAGCTTACAGGATCCAGACATTGTACATTTTTAAAAATTTCTTTATTACTTAAAAAGTGTACCTAAAGAAATTTGGATTTTAAATGAACCATTCCAAATTCAGAGCACTTTAGATATTGAAATAATACCACTGAAACTAACGGTTTAAAAATGAGCTTTTAGTAAATAATAAGAAGAAACACCCTGTATAAAAATTAACACGTTTTTAACAACATGATTTCTAAAAAAAATTATATTTTTTTCCAACTTCATTGCTGTCATATGTATCAAAACACATGCATAGTGAACGCCACAAGAATATGAAAATATTATTTATACATTTTTAATCAAATACAACTTATTAATACAATACCAAAAACATGTTTTTTCATATTTAGTGAAAAAAAAATCTGAAAATTCATTCAATTGAAAGTATCATAACTCGGTACGTTTTGGTCATATAAGAATAATTTTTTACTTTGTTACATGTTAAAACATAGAGAAACTTATAAGACCTGGACATTGTAATTTTTTCCTTGAGTATTTAAAAAGCAGCTATATTAATGTAAATCGATTTTTATATGATGCAGAACAAAATTTTTTAAACATTTTTGCTATTTGAACTATACCTGTAAAACTAACAGTTTTTAAATTAGCTTCTGGCAAACAATAAGAAAAGACCTACTTATATAAAAAATGAATACTACTTTAACAACTTGATTTGTAAAAAAGAAGTTTGATCCCCGACTTCATTGCACCCATACTTATTAACACTTATTCAAAGATAATGCAAAAGAACCTAAAAGTATTTTTTATTCACTTTTAATCAAAAGTAATTTATCCAAACGAACTTTTATTACGTTTTTCAAATTAGTTACAAGTATATTAAAATTAAATGTTTGCACAAATAATGTGATCCTAATAATATCACAGAAATAAAAATGTTTCTAGATCATATTTTCTAAAAACACATTATTAAGAAACTAATAAATAAATAAATAATAAAAGTACATGCCTCCTTTTCTAAAAAATATTTAGTGTTTAAAAGAAAAAAAAACTGTCAAACTTCATCAGCAATATTCTTTTTAAACGTTCAAATTCAAAGAAACTCTAATCGATCAAAAATAGCTAACCGCAATAGCTGTGTCAAAAATGCAACGAAATCAAAATCATTCCCCTCCTTTGATCCCTTTTTAGAAATTCAAAGAAACCGCCACTAGTTCAAAAATGGTGAACGAATTAACTCTGCCAATGCAATGAAGTCGGAATTATTCCCAATCCTGTAATATCCTTATAAACTATATGACCATAGATGACTGGTCACTTGCGATTTTTGACGTTTTGTTAAATATCTAGAAAAATACATGAGGAATTATCCTGAAACTCTATTTGTGTAAACATAATAGTGCAGGAATTTACCTCCGTGATTTTTTTTCCCGAAACTAGATAAAGAACCGTCAACAAATTGAAAACAGGCGTAACCAGCCTTTTGAACGGGTGGGTGTCCAGAATTTTTAACCTGAACATGCTGGGTACAAACAATATCTTATGTAGCAAAATCTTCTAAAACGGAAGCCTATAAAACAGTTTTAATTTCCGTTTTATACAGGTTTTTATCTTAGAGTGTATGTGTGATATTTCTTTTAAAAAGGGTCCAAACGCAATTTTTTTAAATAATTGTGAATGGGTCTGTGCAAGCGGGGGGTGGGGGGTGCCCAGGCACCCAGGGCAACCCCGGGAATAACCTTTAGGATAATTCTGTCGAAACTAATGTAGCAAAAGTGCTCAAATTGTGCATTATTATTAAGTGGTTTTTGTAATAATCTGTGTTCGTTTTATGAGGATCGTATGTATATTCGAAGAGAAATGTTCAGTTTTTCATAAAAATAGTCCCAAATTTTGCCAAGTCTTTTGCTTATAATTTGCAGAATTCTTAATATAAATAAATAAATATTTTTTTCAAAAAATATTCTAAACAACATTGAATACAATAGCCTGCAATCACAATTTGGAAATGATAAAAATTTCATGAAAAATAAGCAGGTTTACTAAATAATGTCTCACTGCACAGTGCGCATACCTGAATGCACACAAAATATAATTTGCATAATGTGTTAGCTAAATATATAAAGCAGCTTTTGTGAAAGTCTCAAAAACAAAGTTTGAAAATTCTGAAAATTATAGTTGATAGAATAAGCTCAAAATCCGTTATTTCCAAAAAGAAGCATAAAGATGAGGGACTGTATCCAGCAGTACCATTTTCTATAAACACTAATCGATAGCTATGTGGATGCAAACAAAAGTAATAAAAATTTTTTGACGTAAATATCTTAAAAGCTTAAATAAATATCCAGTTTCCTCTAGATAAAAATTTTCAGTACTTTAACCCCTTAACGCGCAGTGTTGCCGGGTCGGCAACACCTAAAGTTCCCCCTGTTTAGAGACACAAAAACTCTGTGAATATTTCAAAAACTATTCTAATGGCTACTTTAAATATTTCTTATGAGTTCTAGATGGCAGCACCACAGAGATCAAACTCTACTGTTTTTAAATAATAGGTAAAATGTTTTACTGTAATACGCGCTTCACAGCAATGCTCTTCTCACTGCGCTTATCAATGCTTTACTTATGGGAGGTTACCGCTTCGGCAACAGCTGTATAATTAAAATGGTTAGTGCAATCTTTACAAAACAATACCTGTGTATTCCTCTAGGCCTAAATAGATTGCCTAATTTTTTTTCTTTAAATTCCAACTTTAAAGAGTAGTGCGCCGGAAAGGGTTAAAAAAGGCAGCTATTGATTTTTAAATTAAAAGAATGCGTCAATGCTTACCTTTTACTTTCATGCTCAATTGGCAAATATACTGATGAAACTAAAAAGACGTTCAAAGAAAATTTGTGATTAAATTTTCACAAGAAAGGAAATTTTTTGAGTAGGATTTAGCAGAAAATAGAAACAATAGAAGGAAAATTCAACCAAGAACTTGGATTTTTGTGAAGTCATTTTTGACTGAAGACTTTTCGAAAGACCTTACAATATATTTTATTTTGAAATATTAAGGTTATTTTTGTTAGTTTCGAAAACAGCGTTATTATCGCAAATTAATTATTTTCGGTATTTTTTTATACGGGAAGATAATACACTTTTGAAATTAGTAGTATACAATAGTGATTTTTTTATTGTTTCTCTTATTTAATATTTTTATTAGAGTTTTATTGCTAAAATCCTATAAAAATTAGAAGTCATTTTCTCGATGATCTGAAAATATCTTTGCTATAAAATAAAAGGCACATATATGATATTACGCACCACATTGTTCCCTTTTTTCTGAAGCCAATTTGGCGAAAACTTCGTTTTCAAATACCAGTTACATATGTATTTTTTAATTATTTTCTATTATTTTAAAAAAGAAGTAATTAAAAAAGTTTAGTTAATAATCAAAGAACAAAAGAATTTATATCATTTAAAAAAAAAGTAAATAAAAGTAAATAAACAGTTTATTAATATATATACAACAATAGCCGGGTTATCATGTGTGGCATAAAATCGGCATTTGATTGCAATCTCGGCAATGTGGTGCGTATATGACATCTGTTCCAAATAAAAGTGTCGTTTAGTATAATTTTAATTAAGATATCAACAAATTTCATTTTTTTTTTCATTCTACAACTTACTTCTTACAATGTCTTTTCCCGTCGAATTCAGTTGATATCTGAAACTTAAATATATAAGTTGAAAGTCTTATGTATTAGAGTAACAAAACTTAATGTAAATATATATATATATATATATATATATATATATATATATATATATATATATATATATATATATATATATATATATATATTACAAATTTTAATTTTTTTTTTCGCCAAAACTGACCTTTATACTATATTAATTTCCTTATAATAATATTCCGTACTTACTTCAACTTATTAAATTAAAATCTTGTTTCTAGATCTAATCTATTAATCTTTATGGAAACAATATAAATTCTTAATTCGCCTTAAAAAACATTTATTCCAGTATGCGTAAATTTAAAAAGATGAATCTAAATTAACTATATTCTTAATTAAACTTTATTTCTTAATATTCCAAATAAAACACATTTTTCTATGTTTTTATCAACCCTTTTTAAGAAAGTCTTATTAAATTTATTCCAAAACCATACCTTTCAAAAAATATCATTATTTTATTTTATCTATTTATTTATTTTCCCTCAATCAACATTTGATATTGTGCATATCAATAAATTCATTTCTTTTCTTTTCCTCGTAAAATTAATCGTCTATAAAAATCGTCTGCCTAAGATATTTAAAATTCTGAGTCGATTATAAATTGGTTAAATAATATATTTTTTTAAATAACATTGTTGTCTGTCAAATATTAATCTCGACTCTGGGTATAAGTTATGTTTACATAAAATAGTGAAGGTTTGAGACTAAAGAATGTTCTAGAATTTTCTTTTTAGATTTAAAAAGAGGAAGCCTCGAGAGGTGGTGGGAAGAAAAAGGATTTTTGGGTTCTCTCTTCCATGAGTACGGCTGGATGCAGTAAATGATGGGATATTTTTTTGGATGTTTCGGTAAAAGATCGTCTGCAAAAGGAGCTTTTCTCTCTATTATAGCTACAGTTCAATAAAATGAACTTGCAGCAGCCAAGGAGTGACTTATTGGATCTTCTACATTTTTTTTTTCCTCGCTTGCCATGACTTCTGTGCGGAGAAAGGGAAACCTGGCGATGATGTTTCTGTCCCCTTAAGTTTAAAATGTCATATATATATATATATATATATATATATATATATATATATATGTTACGTATGTGGTACGAAAATCACGATTACTTGTTAATTGATTAATGGCAACGTCAAAATGAAACGCATCTTATTGGTTACTGTGCAAAACTCCTTTGGTAAGATTTAGGCTATGATAACTTGTATTTATTTATGTTTTGTTTCTTCGTTGCAATTATGAAGCTTCAAAATACCATTATTTTATTTTATTTCTTTTTTTTTTTTTACTTAAAAAAATAAATAAAAGTTATGAATTTTAAACTTTTCAGTTTCAAATTAATGTTATGTATCATAAATGAAATGAGTGTAGGGATTATATTATTATATTTTAAATAATTAATGAAATAAAATGCCAATATTTAACGATTTGTTATCTATGCAAGGCCAGCATAAAAATACTGAGTTCTTGATTTATCACCACAGATGTCATATATGCACCACATTGGCGTGTTATTTTCTGACGCCATTTTGACACCATTTCATTTTTAAATACCAGTAACATACATATTTTTTAATAAATTTCTATTATTTTAAAAAGTAAATAACAATAAATAAAAAATTAGTTAATAATTTTAGAATAAAACAATTTATATCATTTTAAAAAGAAAATATTAGTAAACAAACAGTTTATTAATAAACAAACAACAAAAGCAGGGTTACCATGCGATGTACATATAATTGCCATTTTGTTGCAATCGTGCCAATGTGGTGCGTTTATGACATCTGTGTCAATCTTCTAATTTGGCAAAAAAATGTAGCAATTAAAATAAATTATGAATAAAAGCAATATGATTTAATGCTTAGTATACCTGCAAGGGAGACCAAACTGGCCGCCAAGGGCGGCTAGTATTATTTAAATCCTCCAACATCTTCCGGTCGAGCATGTGCGGTAAAGTTGTCCTACATATGGGAAATAGTCTGTCATAATATTTTTTAATTAGGCCCTTCACGAATGTAATAGCTGAAATTCTTATGCATTAGAATAACATAACACATTGTTCAAATATTTTTAAAATCCACTAACAACTTCCGACGTGCGTATGCTCTAAACCTTGGCAAGAATTACATTTTTACAATAATCTATTACCTTACTTAGCTTGTCAATATTTAAGTACAATAGTTCTTTACAACTATAGAGCGCATGCGCAACCTGAATATGTCGGTGGATTTTTAAAATATTTGGGGAAAAAAATGTTATTGTTGTTCTAATACATAAGAATTTTGGCTATTACATTAATAAAGAGGCTAATAAAAAAAATATATATATAAATATGTTTTTTACATTTCGGCAAACTTTACAGGACATGCGCGACCGAAAGATATAAATCGATTTTATTTCCTTTATTACCCAAATTTTAGTCTCTCGAGTTAGTAATTTTTCCGAGTTATTACGATTTGAAAGAGAATTTTTGAATATTTTCGGCCCACCCCAGTGTACAATTGTATACGTGTTAATACAGCAATAAATTTAATGTTGCGCCAATAAAACTTCTCAAAATACTCTAAATGATTGTCAAAATTCAAAAAATGAGATTTTCTAAAGGTGAAAAATTAGAAAACTAAGAAGGAAGCTGCTTTTCCAGAATTTAGTATCGCCCCAATCAAAACAAATATATAAATATAGATGGTACAAACAATATTTCAGTTTTAAGACTTAAAATACGCGCTTTTTTATATAAAGTGACGTGATTTTATCCGCTGAAAAATTTCACATTTACGATACAGTCTTAAACAACATTAATAGAAAAATATGCATAAGACGTCACAATCATGGAATAATTCACAAACCCAACAAAAAGCGATGTCGTCATTCGAGAAATTTGATAAAAGAAAACAACAATCAGATATATAATGATTTATATGCCTTCATTTGTGCGTAACATTAATATGGATTCTGAAAATTAAATAAAGTTTGCAATAGTTCTTCAGAAATGGGCTCGAGTCATAAATTTATTCATTTAAATATCACTTTGGAATATATATTTTTTCTTTATAAATGTGTTCTACCGTTGAATTTAGTTATTGCATTGCAGGGTAAGAATTTCTAGTATTTGTGTATATAATCATGCTCATATAGTTATGTAATATTTTTTTTCATTGCAGCCCTGCTTCTTTTGTATGATGTAACAAACAAGACAAGCTTCGACAATACGAGGGTATGTTTTTTAATATCATCATTTTTCATTCTAAATGACTATTGTCTTTCATTAGTAAAACTGCCGTAATGATTTAGCATTCATTATACGTTGAACGAATCAGGCTGCTTAAAAATTAAGTGCCAAAAATGAAGATGTTTAGCACTCATGCCAAAGACATTGAAAAGCTAGCCTCCCTCCCAATTTTAACTGTATGCTGGATAAGTATTTAAATGTCGGATAAGAAATAACATAAGCTTTTTTTATTTTTTTATTTTTTACTTAGAGAGGAATTGAAGATTACAAGTTAGAAAGCATAATGAACTTAAGAGCCCACACTTGTCACTCAAAAAGATCCGGGTGATAATGTTAAGTCTATGGGGGCTTTTCTTTTCAAATATCTCGGTCAAATTTTAATATTTTTAAACGATTTTTTTTATAGGATAGATAAGGATAGCTAGTTTTAAGGCTAATTTTTAATTTTTTCGATTTTTCATTTTTTCTATATTAGGATAATCTCATTTTCAGAACCGGTTCAAAAAAATCTAAAACCAAAATCGAAAAAGTAAAAATTAGCCTTAAAACTAGCCGTCCTCAGCTATTCTATGCAAACAAATCTTTCAAAAATATTAAAATTCGAGCAAGATATTTGAAAATTACGCCCCCATATACTTAAAATTATCATCCAGATCGTTTTGAGTGACAAGTATGGGCTAAGTGAAACATCAGTTGAAATTTAAATCTCAAGCAATATTACTACAGGGTTTTAAAAAAACAAATTCTTCATCTATGAAAATGTAATATAACCACTGGAGATCGACGGAAAATTCGGTTTCGTTTTCTTTTTCCGCCGAAAATCTGACTTTCAGGAAGAAGGCTGCCAAAAATTTGGCCAGACCGAAATTCAACCGAAGCTGTCTGTATTCCAAAAATCTCGTTTTTTTCATTCGAAAATTTTCAATGATTGGTTTCAGATGTATCGGCTTAAATGAGACTCTACTTATTGCTATGAATTTCACTGCATTAAATTGTGAGTCAGGACTGACTCAAGACGTGGGTGTAAATTGTAAAGCAAGCAATGCTGATAGGATTCAACTTTGAAACGCTTTTCACGTATTCATTAAAAGATGCAGACTTAACAGTAATAGAAAATTTTTAGTTTGAAAGCGCAGAAATGTTTCAAATGATCTTTGAGAAAGTTCTAGTATATCAGATAATAATTTATGAAAATGGTTATAAAAGATAAATCAAGATATGTATAGCTAAAAAATTTTTTAATGAGATGAAATTCATATAATTAGAAAATCGTTCTCTGTAGTTGATGAATTAAGTTTTATTTTATATGAAAACAAAAAGTTTTGACCAAAGACACAGAGAACCAACTTAGGCCACACGTATAATTACACATATAATTAATTAATAATTGTGTATATTTATTTGAATATTAATTAATTAAAAACAATTTTGGACATTTTTATTTTTGGAAGATTACCGAAATTCGATTTCTGTTTTAGTTTCGCTCTTTAAAACATGTTTCGATCCATTCCGAATAATCATGAAATAAAAATATCGAGTATATCTTCTAGGTAGCCCAGAATTTCGAAAAGAATTTTTTTTTATGTTACAAATCTCAAAAAACAATCACTTTTCAAGATTTAAAGAAGCATTTATAAAAACAAAATTTCATTTAATGCCACTGACTTTCGGAAATGTTTCCGAATTGTTTTTAGGATTTTTTTCATCTGACAAAACATTATTCGTCTCTGTCCTCTGTCTGTCCTTCCGTCATAGTTAAATCGCAATTGTCAATTTCCTGGTAGTTTTGTAATTTATTAATCATTTTACTCAAACCGGAATATAGATTTTCAGATTTTGTTAATTTCGACGTACAACTTTTACTGTTTAACAAACGTATTTTACACCGATATATGATATTTAACAGCATTAACATTTAGAGTAAAAATAATACTATTTTGTTACTCTGGAATGTAAAAATTCAATTACATAGCTCCTAAAAACGATGTTCGATAGCATTCAAAGAGAACCTTAATAGCCAGAGTATCGAATGTCCCTTAGAAGTGATTGAATGTTGGTAAATAAGCAATACATAATAGCTAAATAAATTACATATAGTAAGTAAATAAGTAATACTTAATAAATACAGTGTGTTCCGCCGAAACAAAGCCACCGTGATTTTGTACCGCAATTGGACAAGAAACACTTCAATGAGAACGAAAGAAATATAATAAGAAAGTTTATAAACTAATACATATTTGCAAGTAGTAACTCACTCCTTGCCCCACCTGGGAAGAAAAAAAATGAATATATGATAAAAGAGGGGGGGAGTGTCCTTCCGAAATAAACTACTGTTAAAAGCCAATGTATCTGCAGTGTTTATGTATGACATGTAATACACTATATTTGCCTATCTCCGAGAGACAATAGCATCAATATTATCTCAGGCGGCAATGATGAAATTCAATTCTGCCATAGACTTAAACTGTCTGCCGTTGGCATATACAGGTCTACTGAGGCTATCCGATATATTTTATTGAGGGTTGAGATGAGGTGTACAGGGTAGGCCATTCCATGACATGTACTCAATTATCCAAAAACAATTACTAGGAGAATTTAGCAAATGTTATGGGTATGTTGTTCTGCTGGGAAATCAAACTTAGACTACCGATTCTCTCTGCAAACGGCAATAAATCAATTTCTAGCATTTCTTGGTAGTCGGTCGCTTTCATTTATTGAACGAAAAGGCCAGGTTGAGTTTACCAACATAGTCGAAGTCTCCAAACATCAAGCCTCCACCTACCAACTTATGTTGAAAGCTATCCCCAAGCAAATCAGAGTCGATTGGGGCATATATCATCAAATCTGGAAGCACCAGTGGCATCTTGTTATATTCTGAGATGAGAAAAAAATTAGTCTGGATGGCTCAGACTTGCTTTCTATTGGCATGACATCAGAAAAGGCGATGAAATTTTCTTCAAACGATAATAGGATGGAGTCTTAATAATAGTGTTAAGAAAAAGGCTTCGGCTATGGTGGCAGACACATAACTTTGGCTTTTCGCTCTGACCGCATGCAGGCTATCAATTACAAAAAATTGCTAGGAACCCAGTTATTGTCATTTGGAGAGAAAATTGAGATTTTCCAGCAGGAAAACGCCACCAAAACCTTTGAATATCCTCGTAGAAATGGTTTTTGGATAACTGGGGACTTGTCACGGAATGACCTGCCCTGTAACTTCATCTCAATCCCAGTGGTGTAGTTTAAAAAATAACATATGGTATACGCTCTAAGCAGAGGGTATACGTTTAAGGTATAGGGTGTAGAGTGTACCCTTTAGAAGGGCCCTTAGAGTGTATATACTATAGCTTTTTTGAGAAACAGAGTATATACGGTGTTTCTGAAAAAATCCAGAAGTCATACGGCGTATACCCCCGTATACTCTCCACTATATCCCATATCAATCCCTAAGAAAATATACGGGGTATCCTCAGTAGAACTTTAAATGCCAATGACAGACATTTCAAGTATATGGCACAATTGCTTGCCGCCATCATTGAGACTTGGGATAATATTGATGCAACTGTCTTCCAAAGATTGGTAAATGGTATGCCATATCGTGTATTATAAATCATATTTAAACATGGCGGATATATTGGAAATTAATAGCAGTGGCTTTATTTTGGCGGGACACTCTTACCCCCTCTCTTTTTTTAAGCATTCATTTTTTCCTGACCAAGTGAGGCAAGGAGTGCGTTCTCCTTGTAAGAATGTATTTGAATATAAAACTTCTTATAATATTTGTTTCGTTTTCATTGGTTTGTTTCCTGTCTCAATACGGAACAAAATCACGGTGGCTTTATTTCTTTGGGTCACACTGTAAATAAGTTACACATAATAAGTAAACTGTTAGCGATAATTAGCTTAACATTTAAAATTGCGTGCGAACGTCCTCGCTATTTCTACAAAAAACAATAATACAAAAGAAAAGCCAGGTAAGATTGACTTACCTTCAATTTGTTTTCATCTCAGGGCAGGCCGTCCAGATTGTGGTATCCGTATGGTGTATCCACTTTTAATCACATAAAGTTATAATCACACATAAGAAAACACTGGAGCATTTAGAAAAAAGTAATATTGTATTAAACTAGATTTAATATTTACGGAGCTCTTACAACAGCTCCTTTCTCTGCAGTTACATATTGCTATCTGTGAAAAATACAAGAAAAATTATTATTATATTACATTGAAAATGAATATTTATGATTTAAATGTTTATATAATGTAAAAGTAATTTAAAGTTTATTAAAACAAATAAGCTTCTCAAAAATAAAGTCCTTGACAGTTCTTCATCACTTATGTATAATAAATCAAATTGATTATTTGCAGATTTCAGTCTTTTATAAACAACTGAAGGTTATTTTGCGTATGGTATTATTACTTTCACTTTCGATAAAAAGAGAAAATTGTTCTTGCTAAAAATCATTTCCTGATTGCTGTTTAAATTATATGATGATGGATGAAATCAATTTAAGGCTTTTGTTTATTGTTTTCTGTAATCTTCATTTAGAGTTTACACTATAATGTTTTTAACATAAACAAGCAGTACATAATAATTAAATAAAATATACATAATAAGAAGTAATACGTAATACATAAATAATCCGGAATAAGTAAATAAGTAATACATAACAAATAAATAATCTATAATAATTAAATAAGTAATACATAACAAATCAATAATCTATAATAATTAAATAAGTGAGAGATAATAACTAAATAATCCATAATAGTTAAATAAGTAATAGATAATAAGTAAATAAAACGTAATAAGCAAGTAAGTAATAAATAATAAGTAATACATAATAAGTAATAAGCAAATAAGTAATAAATAAGTCAATAAATAATGCATAATAAGTAATAACTATTAATTAAAAAAAAAAATAGAAAAGTTCACTATGAAAATGCTTATTAACTGACTATTTAAATTGAAGGAAATTATTAATCACTGCAAAAAAATATATTTTAAAAAAATTCTTTGAAGAAGTACCGCTTTAAAAACTAGATTTTTAGGAATTTTTTTTTCAGTACCTAAGCACGATTTTGAATCCTTAACAACCCTACACCTTTTTCTTAAATTGCAGCAAAAAGTACAGAAATTATTTTTCCCGAAAAAATATTTCTTCTTCATTCCTTTTAGAATAAATATAATATATCATTATGCAGTAAAATGTTTTGTGAACCGTTTTTAAAAGAAACTTCTTCAACTTAATTTTTAATTAAATTTTAATAGCTGTTAAATAAAAGCTTTTCTAATTGTTTCAATTAATTATTTTTAACTTTAAAAATATTTGACATTTTAGATTTTAATAGATGATATCAAAATCGCCTACTGCTATGCCTCGTTATAGAATCTTTAAGCAATTTATTGATTGAAACCGAAAAGATTTTTGCTTACTACTAGGAAATAAATGTTTTTTCCCTTCGTAATTGATCATAATAACGAAAGTTTCTGGTTTAAAATTTGTTTAAGAGATTAAGAAACTTGATATTCGACTAACAAAGCAGGATGAATTCCTTTAAAAGTTGTTTATAATTATTGTTAAAGTTCACGTGTTCTGCTGTATGTCGCAAAATTAATTATAAATTGGATATTATAATAGAATTAACGTTGTTGCAAGAAATAGCATAATTGTTATTTTTGTATTGTAATTACACGCACTTGTCACGATGTACTACGCACTATATGTAAGTACTACAAAAGCTCAATTGTTTCAGTTAATTATTTTTAATGTTTTTACTTTAAAAATATTTGACATTTTAGATTTTAATAAATTATATCAAAGAGGCCTACTGCTCTGTCTCATTATAGAATTTTGAAGCAACATATTCAATGAATCCAAAAATAGTTTTGCTTACTACTAGGAAAAGTTCTTCCCATCGTAATTGATCACCATAACGAAAGCTTCTGGTTTAAAACTTGTTCAAGTGATTAAGATACTTGATATTCGACTAACAAAGCAGAATGAATTCCTTTAAAAGTTGTTCATACTTATTGTTAAAGTTAACGAGTTTAGCTGTATATCGGACAATTAATTAGAAATTGGATATTATAATAGAATTAATGTTATGTTAGATATAGCATGCTTGTTATTTTTGTACGGTAATTACATGCACTGTCACGACATACTATGTGCTATATGTAAATATAAGTACTACTTGCTGTTAAAAAAGAGTTTTTCTAATAGTTTTAATTAATTATTTTTAATGTTAATACTTTTGAAAATATATTAAATTTTAGATTTTAATAAACTATATCACAAACAAGCCTACTGCTCTGCCTCATTATAGAATCTTGAAGCAACTTATTGATTGAAATCAAAAATAGTTTTGCTTACTACTAGGAAATGTTCTTCCCTTCGTAATTGATCATCACAACGAAAGTTTCTGGTTTAAAATTTGTTCAAGGGATTAAGAAACTTGATATTCGACTAACAAAGCAAAATTAATTCCTTTAAAGTTTGCTTATAATTATTCTTAAAGTTATGTGTTCAGCTGTATGTCGGAGAACTTGTTAGAAATTGGATATTATAATAGAATTAAACGTTGTTGCCAGAAATAACATAATTGTTATTTTTGTACCATAATTACATGCACTATCGCGATATACTACGTGCTATATATAAGTACTACAAAAACATAGGTAAATGATGTGATTAGAAGTTTGTATTGCTTAATTATAAAACAGTAAAATTTTTCGTCAACCGTTTTATAAAGAAGCCTACTTTCAATTTAATTTTTAATTACCTTTTAATTGCTGTTAAAAAAATTCTGATTGTTTTAATTAATTATTTTCAATGTTAACACTTTAAAAATATTTCATATTTTCGATTTTAATAAATTATATCAAAAAGGTTTACTGATTTGCCTCATTACAGAATTTTGAAGCAACTCATTGATTGAAACCAAAAATAGAATTGCTTACTACTAGGAAATATTCTTCTCTTCGTAATTGATCATCCATAACGAAAGTTCCTGGTTTAAAATTTGTTCAGGCTATTAAGAAACTTGATATTCGACTAAGAAAGCAGAAGGAATCCCTTTAAAAGTTGTTTTTAATTATTGTTAGAGATAACGTGTTCAGCTGTATGTCGGAGAATTTGTTAGAAATCGGATATTATAATAGAATTAACGTTATGTTAGAAATGCATGATTGTTATTTTTGTACGGTAATTACATGCACTGTTAAGATATATTACTTTCTATGTGTAAGTATAAGTCCTTCAAAAGTACAGGTAAATGATGTGATTAGAATTTTGTATTGTTTATTTTTTTTTTTTTTTAATATTGAATAAGCTTGTTGATGATTAAATGTATTTTTATCTTTTTCTATAGATATTGTTTAGAAATATTGTTAAAGCTATTTTTATAATTTCGCATTTATACAACGTTTAAGTGTTTTGTGCGAATTTACGTAACACCGTTGTTGTTAAAAGTATTGTATTTATTTTCATTGTATAACAACTTCATATTCTTGTACAATATACATTCTACATATTTAAAATACTAAGGTTGATTGTTGACTAAGGTTGATAGGCAGCGAAAAAGCTGTTATTTCTATTTTGCCGATGGCAACAAGAGATTTGTAACAATAGAAATGATTAACACGATGAGAAATCAAAACTGATCAAGCTATCGATTTAAAATTTTCAGAGCAATTGTAGAATTTTTTTTAAAGCGAATATCAGTTTTTTTTTCGTCGGTAATTTTTGTTTGTTTTTTAGCAAGTTTAAAACGGAAATATAATCACAAATGATGAGGTTAGGTTACATTTCTGTGATTATAATAAAAAATAAACTGTCAAGTACGAGTATTACTCGTGCTCAGAGGATTCCGTACAGTAAATATATGGATTTTTAACTGTATTATTAAAAAGCATCGCTTCTAAAAAAATAATGAAATTTTGTAAGAAAATATGTAACATAGGATTGTGTATAAACAAATTAGGTCTGTTACTTTGTACATATGCTAGAAAAGTATACGAATGGGAGTAACATAAAAGTTCAAAGAAATATGAAACCTAAATAATATCAAATAT
Organism: Maratus speculifer; assembly: GCA_964019185.1. Classification (NCBI taxonomy): domain Eukaryota; kingdom Metazoa; phylum Arthropoda; class Arachnida; order Araneae; family Salticidae; genus Maratus; species Maratus speculifer. The sequence continues at coordinate 165,142,547 of OZ025302.1, read as the reverse complement.
TGCTATTTTGTTTAAGTTTTTTTAATCTTATCATAATCTTTTTTTTTTATACTTAACTTGGTACTGACAATAGCAGTAGTGCATATGTAAACTTCATTTAGCATTTCATAAAATTTATTCAGCATAGTATTAATCTGTTTTTTTTACATTGCAGCCAAAACAAAACCCTTGTTCAAAATTTAATCTTTGCATCGTACTAAACTCACTTCAAAAGGAGATTGCAAAGTTGCAAAGCCGTCTTGGTCTGTGCCGCATTTTTTCAAATAATTTTTAAATTAAATTTTAAACACACGGGAGGTGTATACTCAATGCAAACAAGTCGCGAATTGCATCGTATTTTTGTAATTCTAATTACATTAGTCTGCTTTTAATAATTTGACGTTTATTGCTTATATTGCTACTTGATAGTATATTACACAAGTATAACATTAAAAGTTATTATCTAGGCTTTAAAAGCCAACTGTATATAGAGTGCGCCATATTTCTCATTGTGGTTGGGCAAACTCTGCATGATTTTCAGGCTCAATATCTCGGTTAATTACAAAAGATTTTTTCAAAATTAATTATCAACAATGTTTTTGTACAGTTGTTTCATTAGCATTCGGCAACACCTTTGCAATACCCGAAAATTGTAATTTGTATGCAACGGGAAAATGCGCTTTTCAAAAAAAAAAAAAAAAAAAAGTATATAATCTAGGGTAATCGCTATAATTTCTCTGCAAAGTTTAAATTAGCGTCTACTACCTCAAATTTTTTCATTATTTTAATTTAAAAAGATGGAGAAGAATATATTTCTATGCTACATTTTTGACGATATCTCCATAAATTTATTACATAAATATAAAAGTGATGTATTTCTGAGTTAACCCTTACGAAAGCTTTCACATAACATTCTACACGATATAGAAAGGAAATATTTGTTTTTCAAGTGACATAATTTTCCCCTCTACCCCTAAGTCCTAAATATATTTGTAAATAAGGATAGAAAACCAACGATTAGAAATGCACAAATAATGCATGAAAAGATAGCAAACAGCCGTTTTGAATTTACTATCGAGATTCTTCATCAGTGCAAGACTCAGCGTTAATGATGTGGTAAACTTCCCAAAATTAATATCAAGAATAGAAGGACTCTTATGGATAATTGTGTCTGAAGAAAAGTTGAACTTATGTTGTGAAGTACAACAATGTTCAACAATAGAAGAGCGTTTAAGCTCTCTATTCTTCATCTTAATTTTTGGGAAGCTTGCCACATCATTAAAAATTCTCACTTCTTAGTCAATGACTTATAAAGTACACCTTATTTTCCTAATGCTTGGTAGTCTTTAATTTAATGCTCCTTTTCCCTTCGGTTTTATTTTGTTTGTTCTCCGGTTGATGTCCCTACTTGTCCAGCCAGTTGTTCATGCTGCTTTCTTCTAATTGGTTGCTTTTTTGACGCGCTCCCGTAAGCCGTATATAAGTCTGCGCTTCTCTGCCTCTTTGCTCAGCTTGGCTTTTTCTAGCACGCTGAGTCTTGTACTGATGAAGAATCTCGATAGTTGATTCGAAACGGCTGTTTGCTACCTTTTCATGCATTACTTGTGCATTTCTAATCATTGGTTTTCTATCCTTATACATTTTTGCACAAAGGCTGTATTTGCTATTTTAATATATTTGTGATTATTTAATAATCTCTAACCATATGTGTCAATAGTCTATATTAGTTCTCCAAATTTGAAATTTCTGTTCTTCATACTTTACGAGTAAAATGACTGTCAGGTTTTCAATTGTGGTTAGCGTTTTTAAATATAACTTCTTTTTTGCTTATTGCTTGGTATTTATAAATTTTATAGACCTTATACAAGGGTACACAAAAGATGTCAAGTGCATTTCTATTTATTGATGGAAATTGATGAATGGGAATTTTCTACTGTGTTATTATTTGAACCGAACGAACTTTCAGCAGTCTATATAAAATACATACAAATTTATTGATCATATACAGGACTGCTAAAAAAATAAATAAGTGAATAAAAATTGGGCATTTTCGCGATGTTTGATAGTGATGTATTTTTGAAAGTGTTTATTTAGGCACCATATTTAATCTTTGTAAACAATGAAGTTTTGTTACAGTATCATGGTACAAAGTCATAATTTGGGCGCATGATGTTTCTTGCGTTTTTTACAATGTTCTCTATTTTTTTTTTTTTTTTTTTTTTTTCAATTTAAAGATTAGAAATCATTTCTTTTAAAAAGTTGAAATTTTCAAATCATCTAGTATATCTTGTTATATCTTGTTTCAATCAAAATAATGAGTATTTCTCCCTTTTTCTCGCTTTATTCCGAGAATTAGTTGCGTAACTAAATACAGTTTTTAATGATTAAACTTCCAAGAACTGCACCTTTGTTGTGCTTTAAAGGACAATTTCTTTTTTTATAATTTAAAAAAATTTCCATTTTATTCAAGTGAATTCAAAAATGCTTTGTATAAAAACTATTTAATATCTGTGTGCTTAATTCTAAGAAAGGAACAGGATTTTTGTCTTTTGAATTTAAATATGTAAAGGTAAAATCTAAATGCTAACAAAAGAGGTTTGATTATATTCTTAAAAAATAGATAAGTGTTGACGAATCTACATAAAATTTACGGATAGAATACTAAAAGAATACATTAAATATATATATTTATTTATTTTCGAACTTTTACAAAGTAAAAATGAAAAATCATGCGTTAAGCTTAAATTATGAAACACTTTTCAACATGATTATAAATTGGATAATTGTACCATAAATTATATTTAAAGATATGTATTCAAATTAAATACAAAATGCTAAATGATACACGCATTACAAAACAACACACTTAAAATATCTACGTTTCGTATCACATCTGTGTACATCATCAGGATAAAAATGGAGCAAGGGAGTCTTGACTGAACTCGTCCTAGAGGTTGAGCCTGGGACCTATCGACAGTGGGATAACACTTTATTGACTGAACTATAGGAGCAGTTGCTATTGAATACAAAGTATGTCTTTTACGATCCAGAGAGAAAAATCCCTACTAACTCCGATGAGATTATTTTTCCCTTTCTACGTTGTTCCAAATAGTAAAAAAAGAAAAAAAAACTAAATTTTTCTCTTTAATACTTTTAATGAAATTTTAATAGAATTTTAAAAGTGTGTATTTTGAATGCCGAAACAAAGATAAAAATATCTTTAAATCTCTCCTCTTTTATCCTGATGACGTTCACATATGTGATACGAAATATTGATATTTTAAATGAATTGTTTTGTAGTATGTGTACCTTTTAGCATTTTGCATTTGATTTAAATACATATTTTTAAGTAACTTTCTAACGTATTCAGAATATTCTAAAAAAGTTTCACATTTTATTGAGATGAAAGAGGATGTTTATATAAGGTACTTGTACCCCATACGGACAGTGTCCTTAATATGGACACCCCTAATATTTTTAAAAATAACAGTTTTGATAAAGAGATCGCGCTACATGTCCGTGAAGAAAAGAAGTTGTAAAGATAATTAAGCCATGAAAGTTAAAAAAAAAAAAAAGCGCGCTGTTCGCCATTTAGAAGGAAACTTGTTGTTTAGTGGTGTGCTGATCGTAATTACAGGTAAATTTAAATTCTTATTAGATATTGTAAAATTACTTTAAATATTGAAACGTGGAGTGTTTTAGAAAGCTCATAAAACGTATTTTCGATTGCCGTTGCATATAATGCTTAAAAAAAGTTTTCTTTATTTATTTATTACAAGATTTAATAAAACTACTCCAGATTCCCAATATGAACATCTTATGTCCACCTTAGAAGTACAGCCGGTGAATCTTCAGATTGCAGGTGAATAATGTAAGCAAAACCAACTACATTATTTGATAATATTTTGTAGTAATTGAGGTGCTTTGCATCGGTCTTCGAAAAGCCACAATCGAAAATGACCCCCCGTTCTAAAGTGCATGTTCTGAAGATATTTACTGTGCCCTACCCTCCCCCACAATACTTTAAGATATATATTTTTTCATCTCTTCTCCTCTAAAATTCCATAGAAGAATGGCTCTTCCATACACACTGTGTAGTTGGTCAATAAGGAGCCACCTGTCCATAATAGGGATTGGTGGTTCCTTACATTGACATTTGTAAACATTTTTTGTTTTTATCATTTAAATTAAATTCGAGTAGTTACAAGGCCGCTAATTTTAATAATGATAGTCAACAGTCCAGGGATCATGGTAATATATTTTTGGAATCCTATCACGTGTACATGGGGGTGGAAAAAATAAATTTTCCTTAAGGTGTCCATATTAGGCACAGGTATCTTACACAGTTTGAGAAAACACATAATACATCTCAAATCCTGACTTCAGAAATTAGAATAAATAATCATAAAAACACAGAAGACTCTCGATTAATTGTGGGATCGGATTATCTTGATTGCGGATTAACCGGGACAGTAAAAATCTCACTGTTTTGGAAGTAAATTTTACTTTACTTTATCTTAAGAAGAAGAAAGTATTGGATTCATAAAAAAATTTCGAAATCCGGTTTTCGACAAATTTACACGTTTTAGGGATCAGAGAACCCGAAAAACATGTTTTACAAAATGTCAGTCCGTCAGTCTGTATGTATGTGATAAAAATTTTGTGGGCGCTCTATCTCACGAACCAGTGTCGAATTCAGCCTCTTTTCTTCGGAAAGGATTTCTGCAGCTCCGCGGGGGGGGCATTGTAGAATTCTGGTTGGGAAATCAAAACGTCCGGGGGGACATCTCATTGCTCCGGGGGGGATGTCTCCCGGGCCACCCCCTGAAATCAGCACTGTCAAGAACTAATGCATGAAATTTCACAAAACTTTAAATTCTGTTAGACCTTGATATAAACTAGATCTGATTAGTTTTTGATGTGTATCACCCATCAGGTGGCGCTGCCATGCTGCATTATTTACATTTTCTGAAATAACCATATCTTAAGATGCATGGATTTTCATAAAACTTTAGATTTAGTTAGTACTTGATATAACATGGTGCTGATTACGTTTTGGTGCTAATAACTCAACAGATGGCGCTGCCATGGTGATTATCGCAATAGCTCTATTTCAAAAAATAATGTACAAAATTTCATAAAACTTCAGATTCCAAAATTTCTAAAACTTCTGTTAGTCCCTGTTACATATTAGCGTTGTTTAGTTTTTGGTGTAAATTGTATTACAAATGGCGCTGCTATGCTGCCTTTTTCCCAATTTCGCAATAAATGTATCTGACGAAATAATGTACGGATTTTCATCAAACTTCAGATACAGTTAGCATCTGATAAAAGTTAGTACCTGATGCTGCTATACTACATTTTCAAAATGTATTAACATGCATAAGATAGGAGAAAGTTTGTGATTGCCACGTATGACTAGTTTTTTTTTTTTTTGTTGTTGATGTTGAATGAAAATAGAAAAAAAGCACCAAAATTTAAAAAAAATCATGGAGGACGATTTTAATTGGATGAAGAAAAAGAAATTCCTACAGAAGACGACGACACCACCAGATTTGCATAGAAAAATCTTAGAAAATTTAAGAAAAGTAATCTATTCTCAAATGTGGATGAAGCAACAATGTATTAACAAAGATTCTAAACTAGAATATTACGAAATTTTGTCGCATGTTGCTTGTAGTTTAGAAGAAACAAGGAGTTTCAAAAAATGTTCTGTAAGTGATGAAAAAAAATCTTGTAACTCATCAAAAATTAAGTTACGGTGCCGAGATAAAAATAATGCATGAGTCAGAAATTAAAAATTTTCAGTCCTTAATTTTTCAACTTTTAAATTTGCAAAATAATGTTTTATTTGTTACTCTATTAAATTTTAAAATAAATAGTGTTATAAATGTAAAACACCAAAAAAATGTATGTTAGTAAGCATAATTAGGATTATTATTTGTATAGCGATATCATTAGAAAAGGATGAGACATAACACATCCCTCACTTAATGCAACATAGAAATAAATAGATTTTTATTACAGGTATGGGGGTTTTAGATTTAACTTAACTGTTTATTTATAAAAGGCATATTGTTGAATTTACAAAATATTAAAAAAAATTAAGTTAGCAACAAAGAATGAGATTGAATGTATACATTGAAAATCGGAGCAATTCTTATTTTTGATATTGTAAAATAGCATTTTTAAGTCACAACTAAAATAGTTGCTTGTAACTAAAAGGATTTAAAGCAACAAGTATAAGGCAATGATTATTCCATCTCGCAGAAGAGTCATTAATTAAAAATGAAGCTTATTATGAAAAATATTGCAGATGCCCCATCCCTCCATATTCCCCCCTACATTTTATTTTATATTAAAAAAATTAAGAGACATAGAGCTTCCGTTACATGTATAATTATATGTATAATTAATTAAGAATTGTGTAAATTTATGCATGTATTAATTACATAAAAAAGAAGTTTGGACGTTTTCGTTTTTGTCCGCAAATTACAAAGATTACAAAGATTACAAAGATTTGGTTCGGCCTTAAAAACATTTTTCCTTATTATGAAAAATTTCCTCCTTTCATAAACATTATAAGTATGGAATATTTTAAAATAAAAAAGGATAAAATGAGAAAATGAAAACTAGGAATAATGTTTCATTATTAAAATAATTGGAATTAAACCATCTCTCGAATGTTTTGCTGATCGAATACTTCAAAAATTAAAATGAATTTTCTTTTCTACTGCATGTTTCTGGTTTCCTTTTCAAAATGAAAAGAAGACAAAAAAGCTTTAAAAAATGATTTTATAATTGGGAAAAGATTTGTTTTTTAAACTATTCGTATCCGATATTTCAATTATGACAATAACAAATTTTTAAATTCAATTCGAAATTTTATACTATTCTTCTGAAATTACTCTTCCCAGAAAATATATATTTCGCTAATAAACTGTTTTCTTCAGCCTCGAGTAAAATTAAAATTGCTTTTTATTCGGTATTAGATTTAAAATGATATTAAAGAAATAAAATAATGCAATTTATGAAATGACAATTAATTTTGATTATATAGGTCAGAAAATTTTGATTTTTCTTTGTGTTGAAGCACACTAACAGAAAACTTTATTCAATTGCTATTAACACGTTCACTGCCGCTTACATGAAGATGTGATGATAGTTAATGCCGCACTGTAGAAGTGGGTTTTTCCCAGAAGCCGATTTACTTTTCATAACAAAGAATCAGTGAAAGATTTTCCCGCGCCAGCGCGTGACTGGCTATTGGACATCACCCCCACATCACGCACTGGCGCGTGAGTGGCCCCTTAACATTGGCGCCATATCACGCCAATGCAGCCATGTGACACGGACAAAATAAGTGTTATTCCATTTTTTGGCCTGTTCTTGATCAGTTACAGTGATCATATTGACCAGATTCATGACACACAACCAGAATTATTGTGTTTTTTGGTATGTGCCACATATGGCCCACGGTGCAGTGAAGCATTAAATAGAAGAAGATGCTCACAATCATGCCACTAATTTTTTACCAAAAATATTAGATAGCCTTAAACTGGCCACAATTATTCTTTTCAAAGCCACTAAAAACAAAAGTTAAACAGAAGCTTGCCTTTGCCCTGCCATTTGTGGTTCTCATAAATTAAATTTAGCCTAAACCTACCGACAAAAAAGCATTTTATGGAAATTTTAAATGTAATCACAAGCCACTCTAACGATTATTTAGGCATAAATCAAAATTTATTCTTTAAAAGAAAAAACTTTTTATAAAGTTAATTAAAAGATAAAATGGTTTTTTTTTTTTTTTCAGTGTACTAATAATCTTATAATTATTTAACTACACTTTTCAAGAAAATCAAATTCTTTACTTCGAACTTTTTCATAAGATTTCCAAAATACACTATTTCACACAGCGCATTAATCCATTTGTTCATTTCTTTGCTTGCATATTTGCAAATTTTATATGCAATGCATTTTTAAATAGTTGCATTTGATAAAAATTTATGAAGTATAGAAAAATAAATTAATTAATTCACTATATTATATATTATATTTTGAATATTTTTGAAAAAGTTCAAGTTAAATTAACTTTATTTTTTTGAAAAGAATATCTAAATAATTATAAGAGTTATTTTTTTCCTACCAAAACATTTTATCATTTAATTAACCTTCTAAAAAGTATTTTCTTTTAAAGAATAAATTTTTGAATTTATGCTTAAATAATATACATGATTTTAACATCCTTTATTGTATATGGGCGTTTGATGCACATGTATATTTAAAATATCCCCTTAAAAAATTAATATTTTAAACTCCTTTTTACTGCCTACTCTTCTTAAAAGACGTTTTTTTTTCTTCTTAGTTCTCAAAATGTTTCTAAAATATAACTATCCATATATCCATATCAATATATCCATAAGAAATGTTGAAAATAATTCATGTCTAATAACTTTTATTTACATAGTAACAATGTTTAATCAAGATAAGTTACCTTTGAAAGATTAAAAATGATTATCAGTATTAACTTATTACTCAAAAGACTTAGCTTATCACCTACCTCAAATTAAAATTAGTTTTCTTTTCTTTTTTCCTCTTTAATTTTCTGATGGAAATCCGTTTCATTTCCTGATTATTAAAATCATGCATTTTTAAGTAGCAATATTTTTTGCTCTTAAAGAACTCGAATGTCCCGTTTCAATTATGATAATAGAAATTTATTTTTATTGAAATAAATTCAGAATAAAATACTTCTTTGTAAGTTATTTTCTTTTCATAAAAGCGTATTTCGATTACAAATTACTTTCTACTGATGTAAATAAAATAATTAGTTTTTTTATTTCGAAAGCCATCTAAAACAATATTTTAAAATTAAAATTATTTATTATAATCAAGTGAACTTAATAGCTAGGGATTTCAATCCGATAGTTCGTGATTATTATTATTATTATTATTTAACAAATCTATCATAATTTCTCAATATATATGCATATTATTATTTTTAATAATATACTTTTGGTAGTTAATTAAATTAAAAATACAGTAGAGGTGCCGATCATCGGAACAAGTCGAGGCTGATGTTAGGTCGGATAGGCAAAAGCTCGGATAAATGGACAGACAGTTTAAGGAATGTTCCTGACTATAACTAAGACCTTCACACTTTATCAAACTTAAGAATGCCTGCACTGGTTAATGCTGACGTGTTTTTTTACATTTTTTATTAACCATTTTGAAAATGGTTGCTTCTGTCGATCGAGAATAGAGATATCTGAAACCTTGTGATGTCCGAATTTTATCCGTTTTCTGATTGGTCCATGTTTAATGTCCAGGAATATAATACCTTTGTTGCCACAATGACAAAAATAAGTATGAAAAAGTACAAAAAAATAATGAATAACTCAAAAAAAGGATAACAGAGGGGTTTAGATATATTTACCATTCTTTAAATAAAAAAACATCAGTTTTTTTTTTTCCTTATTTTCAAAATATTTTTTTCCGATAATTAATATTGAAAATAAATCATGTTTAATAACTTTTACTTACATAGTTACATGTTTAATAAAAATAAATTACCCTGGAGAGATTCAAAATAAAAATCAACGTTAACTTGTTATTCAAAAGAGTTTCAAGCTTAACCTACCTCAAATTAAAATTAATTTTCTATTTTCCTCTTTAATTTTGTGATATAAATACGTTTCATTTCCTGATTATTAAAATCGTGCACTTTCAAGTAGAAATATTTTTTGCTTTAAAATAACTCGAATGTCCTGTTTCAATTATGATAATGAAAATTTATTTTTATGAAATTAAATTCAGATTAAAATATTTCTTTTAAATTATTATTTTTTCACAAAAGCATATATTGTATTTTGATTACAAATTACTTTCTACTGATGCAAGTAAAATAATTAGTATTTTTATTTCGAAAGACATTTAAAGGAACATTTTAAAATGAAAAATGTGTGTTTTTAAAATAACTTCACGCAGTCGTTAATCCTCTAAAGTCGCTAATTCTAAAAAGATTAAGGTTACGCTATATTATGAAAGAAAAAGTTAATAAGTTTAGAACAATAATCATATTTTTAAATCATCTTTTTTACTATTAAAAGACAAAGATGTCTTTTTATAACTTATTTTAATAGACTAGAATTAGTATATATTTTTTTTAAAGCACATGATTTGATGACAGAAGAAAACAAGTATTCGCAAAAAAAAATGCGACATATTTGGGATGTTTAATAAACAAACTCATAACGAGATGGTACGGACTTCCTAATTTTCGACATGGAATGGCGTTTTTTGCTCGTGCGCAGTTAACTCCAGGTTTCTATCAAACGTGATACATCAGTATATTATTATTTTTAATAATATACTTTTGGTGATTAGCTAAATTTAAAATACAGTACATGGCCGATTATCGGAACAAGTCGGGACCGACGCTTGTTGGGATAAGCAAAAGTTTGGATAAATGGATAGACAATTTAAAGGATGTTGCTGACTAGACTAAAGCCTTCACATTTATCAGGCTTAGGAATGTCAGGCTGGCGTTAATGTTAATGCTGGCGTGTTTAATATTTTTTCTTTTCTATTTCCGAGTAATTTATTAAGCAACAAAATAAAAAGAAAATCAGAAAAAAAAATCAAAAATGCTCCTTTAAAAATTTTTAAGGGATCATACGACTGTTTATAGACGAAAAATCACAAAAATTGTATCTTTTTCGACATTCTATATCTTGAAAAGTATAAGCCTTAAAATCATAGTTTTTTTTTTAAGTTATAGATCAATGTTTTATGTATACACATATACCTCATTCTTGTTTGAAAGTTAAAAATAAATTGTTTTAGAGAATCATAAATAATAAGCAGTTTGCTGTGGAAAAAATGTAATATCAAAGATAACGCACTTAAATACTCAAATTATATTGAATTTAAAGCAAAATTTCTGTTTTTTACACATCTTACAAAAACTAAAGGTTAATTTGAACCTAAATTTGTATATATTTAAATTATATTTCTATTTTTAAAATTAAACAGAAATTAGTGTATTTTCCCTTAAAAAATTAAATTTTATCTATGCATAGAAAATGTATCCTTTAGCAATCAGAAAACAAATTTAGGTTCAGTTTCAAGAAAATAGCATTATGTATCATCTGTAAAAATTTCATGAAAAAATATTAAATAGTTTTAGAGATAAAATATGTGTTATGTGAAAAAAAAAAAAAAAAAAAAAAAAAAAACATATTTTCAGATAGACATTTTTGAAGTAATGGCCCTTTAAATCTGTTTACAGTAAACAACTGACGCGTTTTTAATCATAACTTCAGTAATTACGGGAATTTTTTCCAGCTGATTGTCTTAAAATACGCAGAAACGGCAAATCTTTCATATAACTGTTTTTTTTAAAAAATCGAATTTTTTTATTGTTTAACAGACGTATGACTCCTTAAGTCTGATGAGACATTTATTTTTACATAAGTTTCTAAAGATAAAGGAAAGCTTTCAGAAATCAAATGTAACCCGGAAGAATTTGTATTTTACTTTTGTAAATCTTAAAAAGGATGATAGAGGAATTTAGCTAAGTTTGTCGTTCCTTTAATGCAAGGCACTATAGGATTTTTTTTTTTCTCTCAATTCTCGTAACATCAATTTTCAAAAAAAAAAAAAAAAAAAAAAAAAAAAACTTAAAATACTTGATGTTTAATAACTTTTATTTACATAGTAACAGGTTTAATCAAAATAAATTACCTTGAAAATATTAAAAATTACAATCAACATCAACAAATTATCCAAAAGAGTTTCAAGCTTAACCTACCTTAAATTAAAATTAATTTTCTTTTTTCCTCTTTAATTTTCTAATGGAAATCCGTTTCATTTCCTGATTATTAAAAGCATGCATTTTTAAACATAAATATTTTTTGCTCTCAAATAACTAGAATGTCCTGTTTCATTTATGATAATAGAAATTTATTTTTATTGAAATAAATTCAGAATAAAATACTTCTTTGTAAATTATTTTCTTTTCATAAAAGAATATTTTGTATTTCGATTACAATTTAATTTCAACTTATGCAAGTAAAATAATTAATATTTTTATTTGGAAAGAAATTCAAAAGAATATTTAAAATTGAAAATTATTTATTATAATCAAACCAATCTAAGAGATTTTCAATCCGGCAGTCAGTGATTATTATTATTATTATTGTTTAACAAATGTATCAGAATTTCACTATATATATATTGTAAGAAAACATTTGTAAAGATCTCCGGTTGGCAAAATGCCAAGCCAATTCTATTCACATTTTAGGAAAAATAGCCTCTGCACCCGAAATATTATGTGTGTATCCATGAAAATGGTGTTCAATATTGCTTTTTATTTTATATTAAATATATTTTGAATATTCTACTAGTTTTCCGATCAGCCCTTTCCCAAATGATATATATATATATATTTCCCCTTCCTACATTATTGTGAATTTTAATAAAAGCATGCTTTTTTTATTTTATTTTACTTTTTTACATTTATATTTATTGCTAAACCGCAGATTTAATAATTGCTCGCTATCTGACTTGACGGCTATGCGATAAATTCGCCAATTCTATCAACCTAAATATTCATATCCAATGCAAATTAATAATATAAGTAAATAAAGTAATGAATAATATAACAAATCATGTGCACAAACATTTAAATAAATATTGTAAGCATATAATTTAAAAAAACCTCCAATTTATCAATTTTTTAAATAACCTCAAGAAGTCATTAATCCTCTAAAATCGCTAATTCTAAAAAGATTATGTCACGCTATATTGTAAGGGGGAAAGTTAATGGATAATTCCATGCATGCCCGTAACTTGAGTTACAAGCAACGATTTTTTTCTACCAATATTTTTGTTTTAAAAAATGAGACTTATTTTATCGGGGATACCTCATTAATTGAATAAATGCAAGAAAACTGTTTGAAAATAACGGTGGACAACAATTTCGCAGTTATAGTCTGGGTAACTCACGTTACAAAACCTCATGGAATGACCCTAATATGTTTAGTTAGTTATAATCATGTCTTTAAATCGTCTTTTTTACTACATTTGTCTTATTTTAATAGAATAGAATTAGTATATAATATTTAAAATCATGTAATTTAATGACAGGCACACAAAATTAATTCACCCCCCCCCCCCCAAAAAAAAAAAAAAAAAAAAAAAAAAAAAAGAGAGAGAGAGAGAGAGTGAGTGAGAGAGAAAGAGAGAGAAAGAAAAAAAGCGACATATCTGGGATGCTTAATAAACAAACTCATAACGAGATAGTACGGACTTACCTATTTTCTAGATGGATTGGCGTTTTTCGCCCATGCGCAGTTCGCTCCAGATTTCTATCAAGCGTGGTACATTAGTTTATTATTATTTTTAATAATATATTTTTGGTATTTAGCTAAATTTAAAATACAGTACATGGCCGATTATCGGAACATGTCGGGACCGACGTTTGTTCGGATAAATGGATAGACAATTTAAGGGATTCTTCACACTATACTAAAATTTTCACACTTTATGATGCTTAGGAATGCCAGCACCAGTTAATGCTTGCGTGCTTAACATTTTTTCTTTTTGTTTTGTCTTTTTTAATTTTTTTCTGTTTGTTTGTTTACTTTTTTATCATTTAATTAATTAATTAATTAATTAATTTTTATCATTTTTTGAACTACACAGATTATAACTTAAGCAAAAAAAGCTTTCGATTGTTGCTTGCTTCAAAGAAGACATTCTTTTCATAGCTGCCATATCTGGAGTTATTTTTAATTCCTTAGGGTCTAGCGACCTATATACGTGCCGCATAAAGTGCTTAGACTCCTTGATTATTCTCACCAGTAAATCTTCATTGAAAATCTTGGCTTATTAATCCGAGAATTTTCTCGATTCATTTAGGTTAAAATTTCTGTTTAGAAAAAACGGTGATAGACGTTTAAAAGATCTGTAAAAAACTCTTGTTCCTTAAGAGTTAAAAACATTAGTTGAATAAGATCAGCGTTCTTATTCCACCGCTCGAACCATTTCATATTTTTTTCAAACATTGAAAGACTTCATTATGGACCTGGATCGTTTTCAGAGCTTTCCTTTTTCATTTTCATAATTTTTTTTAACGTTAATAATGCTCTAGGCAATACACTACTCGGAGATGTGATTCCACATGCTAAATCGGAAGGGAAAAAACATCAGAAAAACATAATATGCAAATAATTAAAAGTTCATTTTATTTTTTTCTTTCTCTCTTTGAGGGAGACAGATAAGTAAGTTGTTCGGATAATTGGAAGTTCCGTTAATTGGAATTTTGATAATCGGCGCTCTACTGCAAATAGTTAACACTGTTACTAACTAGTTTTGATTTCAGAAAAATATGTATCAACATTTTTGAATAGTAATCTATAGTTTGTGTAATCAAGGAAATTTATTAATATTTGCAAAAAGTGATAAAAATACATGTAAAAGGCAAATAAATGACTTTATCTATTTAGATCAATGTTTTTCACTAACCTGACAGCATCAATCTGACGATGCATAATGACACAAATATTTTTGCGAGAAATTTTAAACTGAAAACTGGTAAATCCGGTAAAATGGTCATTTAAAAGTTTTTGCGAAAAATTTTGTATCATTATAGATTTTAAAAATGTTGCCGTCAGAGCAATAAAAGATGTTCATTACACAATGGACAGTATAATATCAAAAATTCCGATCTACAGCTTAGAGGTCTGCACGGACCCGGGCATGGCCCGCGGCTCGTACTCGGCCCGGCCCGCGGACCGGGCCGGGCCGGCGGAATCGTTTCAAATTTTCTAACGGGCCGGGCCGGCAAAAAAATTGAACGGGCCATACGGGCCGGGCCGGGCCGATAAAAAAAATTTCGGCTCTGACGGCCCGTTCTGAAGATTTAAGCAGAAACGATAAAATATGATCTATTTTCAACGCAAATGGTTTTAAAGAGAATAAATATAAATGTGCGTCACGAGCCATACTAGTTTGACAGCATCAATATAAAAATGTAACTTGTACAGTGTGAGATCGGCATCTGACAGATAAATTGTGTGTAACCCGTTTTAATATTTTTTTAGCTGACTCATACCGGGCCGAGATCAAGCTTGCATCATTTTTCTACATATAGACTTGCCGGACCGGAACAAGACTTAATTGTTCTCAAGATCTGTAGGGCAGACAACATGATTTGTAAAATTATTAACAGCTATAAAGAACTTATGTTAGGTAAATCTTTGGATATATACTTCTTGATGGTTTTTAAATTAATTTCTCAATAACGCGAAAGTTTGGTGGTTTTTTAATTAATTTCTCAATAACGCGAAAGTTTGACACATTTTCAGATTAATTTTTAATTGTAAAAACATAAAAGTGATAAGCCTGATTATTGAAGGCATTTGGAATCGAATAGCATTTTTCATTTTTGATGAATAAAATACTTGCATAAATTTGTTCATATACAATAATTTCTCAAATAGTTGCAGGTTTTTCTCCCTTCCCATGCTATCGCTTCCGGAAATTCTATTGAAAATGCTGACTATAACAATAATTTATTTCCTTTCAGTATTCTTAAATTGCTTGTATCAAAAAACGGTTAATGCCACTTGATTATATAGTTTCTGAATAAAGATACCTGCGGTGCGTTTCTGAGAAAAAAATGAATTTAGAAATGTATCAGAAAGGCGTATATTTGAATTAACGAATGAATTTGGATTTAAAATCTTTAATAAAATGATATAGAAATATTTTTATAAATCTTCTTTTATTAAACAGCTTCAAAAGTTACGATGTTTTTAACTTTCTTTCTTTTTTCATTTATTCTAAGCCATATTAATTTTTTGATGAATCTTTATTTGATTCTTGAAAGCCTAAGAATCTTAGTAATCACTAATGTTGCTAATGTGTATTTCCTGTAAAATATACTGTAAAATCATTCCATAGATATGTATACAGTATTCTTTAAAGAAATCTTAATTATATGAAAAAAAAATCTGAATTTTTTAGAAATCGTAGAAATTGTAACGGGCCAAAACGGGCCGGGCCGGGCCTAAAATATAAAAATTTAAATGGGCCGGGCCGGGCCCGGGCCGAACTTTTACATCTTACTTTTTAAGTTTTACAACGGGCCGGGTCGGGCCGAAAATTTTTTCCTACGGGCCGGGCCTGGAAATTCCGGCCCGTGCAGACTTCTACTACAGCTAAAAAATTATTAAAAATCTACTGTGCAACCTCGGAAAAACCTTCCGAGGAAAAGAGTATGTTATTGATTATGAAAGGGAAAAATTTTCAAAATAACAAATTACTTAGAAAAGTATAAAATTAATTCATATTTCAGCAAGTAAAATATAATAAATACTAAATTATTATTTAAAAATATTACAAACTGAATTCACTTCATTTTTTTTTCATTTAATTTTTTAATGATTTTCTCTTAGGGGATTTTAATTGACAATAGTTTGAACTTTTATAAAGATCTCATATGTCATATTCCGTTTATAATAAAAGTCATTTCTTCATTTCAGAAGCAATTCGGAATTTAATACTATTTTTGAAGATTATTCTCCTCGGAAAATGCATTTCGTGTTTGGTTTTCATTTTGTTTCATACAAGTTTTATAAGGCGCATTTTTATTTGCAAAGACATTGAAAGAATGATTGAAAATTCCTAGCACAGTATTAAAATCAAGAATGGTTTCAAATATACATATGTGAAACAAATAAATGCTTAGGTATGTTTACTTTTAAATTTTCAAATAATGAAAATACATATTTCATTTAATTATTCTTTTTTAATTTATTTCGTGCGAAATTAAACTTTTTTCTGTGCTTCGCTGTTTATTCTTAAACAATTTCGCTAACATATTAAGTTGGAGCATTTCTTTTTAGGTATGCTTGTAATTAATATGTATCACCTGTAGTCCGGTCCGCATATAAGAAAAGAGCAAAAACTAACCAACTGGATGGTTTGAAAATTCGTGTATATAGTCCACACCGGTTATAACGTACCTGGGGTATAGTATAACGTACTTTCGATTATAACCTGGTCAGATACTTGGTCCCTCAGAAAATTTTATTAGAAATACTAAAAAAGAAAATTTTATTAATAAAGTTTCTTTTTTTTTAAATAAGAATAATTTAAAAAGATAAAAATCATCCCTTTTGTATTAGAGTCGATTTTTATAAACTTTTTACCGTTGAATCATATAAGATATATTTCGAATAAAATAACAAAAATTCCTGTCGCTCAGTCAGTAAAGTGCTCTTCCACTGTCAAGAGGTTTTGGATTCAAACCCCAGGCCGGTTTAAAAGCGAATTGTGTAAAAAATAAATGATACAGCAGTTCAAAATTACTCTAAAAATTCAAATTCTTTCAGGCTCACTGAAGATTCAATGATTTACCGATACTGGAAAATAAATTAAATTATTATCATTAAAAATTAATTTAGAGTGCTGCGTATATTTAACTATGTTATTGTACAGAGTCTATTGTAAATTTACCGAATAATTTCTCTGTCATTTAACAGAATCTCTGTTTTTCTAATCTCACTAATTTTATATAAGACGTAAGAAAATGGATTATCCGCAGGTTTTCTGTAATTTCTCAGGAAATGTTAACAGTGTATGCTAATATGAAAATACAGGTTTCGTAAATTTTAATGTTTAGTTTAAATTTTCACAACTTATAGGTTAATAGATACAGGTATGTAAGCGTCACGTGCCTGGCACTTTTTCTCGGTTCTTATGGGATGCCCCATTGGGAAAATTGATAACACAATGGACAGCGTAATTTCAACAATTCAAATGTACAGCTGCACTGTAGAAAAATCTGTAAACTTACTAAAACTTTTCTAGGAAAATAGTATTCTTAAAATCTTTTTATGTAACGGCAATAGAAAAAACTCATGTAAAAGATACAGATTTGCACTGAAAATCAAAAAATCTGTAAGGTTACTAACAATTTTTTAGGAAATTTGGGATGCTTAGAAATATATTATGTAATTGAAACCCAGGTTACAGATAAAATTTTAGTAAGATAGCTATAATCTTAGTAGTTTCGTTTGTCAAGTTACAGATTTCTGTAGCTTTACAAAAATTAGTTTTGTAGATTACACAGTATTTGTACAGATAAAATGTTAGTAAACATACAGATTTCGGTTACATTTTCGGCTACAACTTTACATTTTTAGGATTACATTTTTTTTTCAATTAGAAATGCAACCTCAGGAAAACATTCCGAAGAAAAATGTCTGTTATTGATTACGGAAGAGAAAAATTATAAAATAACAAATTACTTAGAAAATTATAAAATAAATTCATATTTCAGAATGTAAAAAATAATAAATACTAAATTATTATTTAAAACTTTTGCAAAAGTTCCCTACAATTTATTTTTTTTCCTTTAATCTTCTAATGACTTCCTATTTTGTTTTAAAAAATACACAGCTTATAAAAATCGGGGATTTTAATTGACTATAGTTTGGTCTTTTATAAAGATCTCGTATGTCATACTCCGTATATAATAAATGTCATTTCTTTATTTCAAAAGCTATTCGCAATTTAATAATACTTTTGAAGATTATTCTCGTCGGAAAATATATTTCGTGTTTGGTTTTCATTTTGTTTCATAAAAGTTTTATAAAGCACATATTTTATTTGCAAAGACATTGTAAGAATGATTGAAAATTCCTAGCAACGTATTAAAATCAAGAATGGTTTCAAATATACCTATGTGGAACAAATAAATATGTAGATATACAAATTACTTATAAATTTTCAAATAATGAGAATACATATTTCATTTAATTCTTTTTTTAAAATTTATTTCGTGAAAAATTAAACTTTTTTTCTGTGCTTCACTGTTTGTTCTTAAACAATTTCATTAACATGTTAAGCATTTCTTTTTAGGTATGTTTGTAATTAATATGTAGCATCGTCTGGATTGTCCGAGAAACGACGTCTTTAGTCGTCGTCTGGAACGTCCGTCTGTCCGCATATAAAAGAACAAAAACTACCCAACTAGATGGTTTGAAATTTCATGTATATAGTCCACACTGGTTATAACATACATGGATTATAGCATAACGTACTTTCGCTTATAACGTACTCAGATACTTGATCCCTCAGGAAATTTTATTAAAAATATTAAAAAAGAAAATTTAGTTAAAAAATAGTTTCTTTTCTTTTTAATCAGAATAATTTAGATAGGGAAAAATCATCTACTTTGTATCAGAATCGATTTTTATAAACTTTTCACCGTTGAATCATATAAGACATATTTTGAATAAAATAACAAAGCACCTGTAGCTCAGTCAGTAGGGTGTTCTTCCACTGTCAAAAGGTCTCGGATTCAAACCCCAGGACGGCTAATAAGCAAATTGTGTAGGGAAAAAAATGATACAGCAGTTCAAAATTATTCCAAAAATTCAAATTCTTTCAGGCTTACTGAAGATAGAATGATTTACTGATATTGGAAACTAAATTAAATTATTATGATTAAAGGTAAATTTAAATTTCTGTGCATATTTAACTATGTTAACGTACAGAGCCTATTGTAAATTTACCGAATAACTTCTCTGTTATTTAATAGAGCCTCTGTTCTTCTGATCTCTTTTATTTTATATATGACTTAGGATATTGGATTATCCGTAGATTCTCGGTAATTTCGCAAAAATTTTTTAACCTTGCAATGCTAAATGAAAATATAGGTTTCGTTAATTTTAAGGATTGATTTAAATTTTCGCAACTTATAGGTTAATAGATGCAGGTATATATGTAAGCGTCACGTGCCTGATTTTTTTCCCGTTTAATATGTTATGGCCCATTTGGAAAATTGATAACACAATGGACAGCATAATTTCAACAATTCAAATCTACAGCTGTACTGTAGAAAACAAAAATCTGTAAAGTTACTAAAAGTTTTGTGGGGAAATAGGATTCCTAGAACTTTTTATGTAACGGTAGCAAAAATTCATGCAACAGACACAGAGTTGCAATCAAAATAAAAAAAAAAAATGTGTAAGGTTACTAAAAACTTTTTAGGGATGCTTAGAATATGTTATATAATTGCAATCCAGGTTGCAGAAAAAATTTTAGTTACACAGCTATAATTTTAGTAGTTTCGTTTGTCAAGTTACAGATTTCTGTAGCTTTACAAAAATTAGTTTTGTAGATTACACAGTATTTGTACAGATAAAATGTTAGTAAACATACAGATTCCGGTACATTTTCGGCTTTTTTTTTTTTTTTTTTTTTCTTTTTTTTTTTTTTTTACACTGTGGAAAATTGTTAGAAATCCTTTGTGCAACCTCAGGAAAGTCTTCCGAAGGAAAATGTCTGTTAATGATTATGGAAGAGAAAAATTATAAAATAACAAATTGCTTAGAAAATTATAAAATGAATTCATATTTCAGAAAATAAAAAATTATAAATACTCAATTATTATTTAAAAATCTTACAAAATGAGTTCGCTTCATTTTTTTCCATTTAATCTTGTAATGACTTCCTCTTTTGTTTTAAAAAATACACAGATTATAAAAATCGGGGATTTTAATTGACAATAGTTCGGACTTTTATAAACATCTCATATGTCATATTCCGTTTCTAATAAAAGTCATTTCTTTATTCCAGAAGCTATTCGGAATTTAATGCAACTTTAGAAGATTATTCTCCTCGGAAAATGTATTTCGTGTTTAGTTTTTATTTTATTTGATACAAGTTTTATGAAGCGCATTTTTATTTGCAAAGACATTGAAAGAATGATTGAAAATTCCTATTAAAATCAAATATACATTTTTCAACATTGTTTCAAATATACATTTGCGGAACAAATAAATGCTTAGGTATACAGATTACTTTTAAATTCTGAAATAATAAAAATACATACTTCAATTAATTCTTTTTAACAATTTTGAAAATGGTTGTTGTTTTCGGTAGAGAACAGACCTCGTGATTGTTGCATTTTATTTATTTATTTATTTGCATTTTTAACGTCCGTGATCTTTTAGCTGATCTTCTTTGAAAGCTGCAGATACATGCTTGTTTAGTCCAGACTAAGGGGTTGCTATGGGCGGCTCACGCCCCCCCCCCCCCCTGGGAAAGATTCCAAGGTCACTAAATGAATTTCTTTTCCGAAAACTCAAATGAAATTCTATTCAAAAATCAAATTTAGTTTTGAAACCCTTTCACAGTTTTGCAGAATTACTAAATTGTAACTAAAAGAAGTATTTCAACACTCCCTCATCCTATTTATACATATGAAGCTAACATGATGTTTAACTATGCACCAGTTATACAGTCAAAATTTTCATCATCATCATATACTTTTCTTTGTATAAAATGAAGTTATTGCAACAGTTTAATAAGAAGCTTTGTACCTACAACGTGAATATGCACTAATTTATCTTTCTGCGTCAGATAGAAAGAGAAAAAAAATATGACCCCCTCCCCCGCCCTATAGCTCACTTCTAGCTACGGCCCTGGTTTAGTCCCGGTCAATTGAATTCTAGGAAAAGATGTTGTATGTTTTTTTGTATAGTACACTTTTGCGGTTACTTCATAATAGAACGCTGGGAAATGAACAAATACTCAAGAGATAAGGAGCTCAACCCTACTGGACTGAAAGAGTTCTGTTTTGCCGGTCATCAGTCCCCTTCCTGCAAAAGTCATTAAAGATCAAAAACACCGTGTCACTTTAACAAGCAAGCCGACAGTTTATAGGTTTATGTGTCTACACCTTAATATCCGAGTTCTTTTAGCTTTTCTTCTCTGATTCGTGTGTCTAGTGGAAGCCAGGTTGGGGTGCAAAATCAAAATTTGAAACCATACAAATTTAAAATGAAAATTAGTTAAATCAAAGACACCGGAAAGAGAAAAGGACGGGCTCGGGACTCTGAAGCTACCGAACGACCAAAGCTGCGTCGCGCTTATTTTTATTAAATCATCAGCGGACCATTTTCATTGAATAAACTTAAATACGGTAAACTTTTGTCATCTGAATCTGAATCTAAAATGTGAAACTTATTGGAATGTCATTTTCCAAAATGTTGTTATAATTTGTTAAATTACAATTTTTTTTCGTTTTATTTAAATTTTTTTTCTTGTAAAATTTAACTTTTTGTGTGTTTTGTTGTTTGTTAATCAACAATTTTGCTAACATGTTAAGTAAGAGCATTTCTTTTTATTATGTTCATAATTATATAAATATGTAGCACCTATAGTCGTCGTCTGGTACGTCCGTCTGTCCGCATATAAAAGGGCAAAAACTACCCAACTGAATGGTTTGAAATTTCGTATACAGTCGAGTCTCTATACAACGAAACTCCATACATCGAATTTCTCTATATAACGAATTTTTAATAGGAACGGTGCCCTTTTCGCATGATTACATTAAAAACAGTCTCTATATAGCGAAATATCTATCTCCATATAACGAATTTTTTCATAAATTGGTCTTAATTTATTCAGTTTTAAAAAGCTTCGAAATCATATGGAATCAATTTTCCATCACTTATTTTTGATTTATCGTCAGTGCTGAGTTTTTTTTTTTTTTTTTTTTTTTTTTTTTTTTTTTTATGGGTTTATATTACTTCTCTCTTTGTTCTTTAAATCCCACGAATTCATCCCACCTCCCACACACCTTTCAACATCCTTCTCAAAACAGTGTCAATTGGATTGATACACATGTAAGAGAGGAATCAATGAGAGGCACATGAGAGAGGCCTTCAAGTCGAGGGAAATGTTAACTACAATTTTTCATTCCTTGCTAAAATTTGAGCATTTTTTTTTTCTTTGAGAGCGTAACAACTTTAAAATCACAATAGCAAAAGATTACAGATTTCTTCGCCTGAAATTAATGCAAGTCTTCCTTTTTTGATTTACATTAAGCTTTCAAATAAATGTCTGTTCTCTTTTTTGAAACGGCTTAAATAATTAAGAAATAAAAAGTTAGGTTAATATATACTTTAAACATTTTTAATTCTTAATTCAAAACATCAAAAATAATATTTGTTCAAATTTCACACATTAAATACGATTTTTAACATCATTCTCTATACATCGAATTTCTCTATATAACGAATTTTTTATTGGAACGGTGGATTTCTTTATATAGAGACTCGACTGTATATAATTGCTGAAAATTTTGTCGATTCACTTCAAATTCTGTGAAAATCAAATCAAACTTTAAAAGATATTAATAATTTTTTTCTTCACTTTATTAAATTCTATCATGTGCTATTAATTCAATGATATCTCGTGATAGGTAATGATTCTAGATTGCCATGGTGATTCAATGATGTCCCGTGATGTCCTTATGTTTAAAATATCTCAACATCAATGAAATGCACCGCAAATATATATATTTTTTTCCATAGACTATAATTTAGCGGATTTTTTTTTCGGGTGTGTGTGTTCCTGTAAATGAACTATAAATGTTATCTTCTTTTTTAATGGTAGATACTCTATACAAAACCTCAAAACATATATAAATTACATGGCAGCTCAACTATGTGTACAAGTGTCAGAACACAGATAAACGGGCAAACAAACCGAATTCATAAACACTTTTCAACTTTGTTGGAAACTGCTAAAAATGAGTACTTTCTCGTTCTTGAGTTTATTGTTTTTACGATATTGATATTGTAAAAAAAATAATAACAATAACAATAATATTAAATAATAATCATAGCAAAACAAATAACAGAGACAACATATCCAAATAAAGTTCAAAACTTATATTAGAAATTTTTGTTTTGTTTTGTTTTAAACAAAGTGAAGAAAGTAAACAATGTCTGCAAATGTTAAAAAAGAAAAAAAAAAATAGAAATGAGAAAATTTTGAAATCTAAGACTTGTAACTAACTGGTTATTCTCGGTTGAATTTATTGCCTAAAATGTAATGGACAAGTTATCTATTGTTAAGTTCTAAGCCATTTTCTGTAACCCATACATCTTAGCCGATGACATGGATATGACTCAGGTAATGAATCCAATATAACAATTTTGTTAATCTGGGTTTTTTTTAATGTGTCTTAAGAAATATTCATTTGTTTCTTTGCTACTTATAAAAACTGGTTTAAAATATCACATATTTTTTTTTAAATAGTATTTTTTTTTTTCTAGATTGTAGTTAAATATTCGTATTTTTTTATAAATACAAGGTGCATATAAAATAGCATAAAAATGCTGTTCAAAATTTTTGTTTTAAATAGCAAAATAAATTTTTTAAAAAAATAAGGTAGCGAACTGAAATTCAAAACTTACATTATATATTTTTGTTTTGTTTCGTTTTAACTTTTAACCAAAGTGAAACTCGACAAATGTAAAATATAAAGGAAAATCGAGACAGAGAAAAAAAAAAGTAAGATAAAAATAACCTGAAACCCAAACCTTGTAACTGGCTATTTCCGGTTGTATTTATTTCCCAAAATGTAACGAACGAGTAAACTTAATTTAACAAATAAGTTCTAATTCATTTTCTGAGACACACACGTCTTAGTAAGCCTATACCCAATGTATATGGCTCAGGTGTTGAAAACAGAAATCCAATAAAACTATTTTGTTATTGAATGGATTAGTCTGGTTTTTCTATGTATTTTAAGAAATAATCTTTTTTTTTATTTTCTTTCTAACAGATAAAAACTATACAAAAAAATGTATCATGTAATTTTTTCAAGACTTTTAGTTAGAATTTAGTTTCTCTTATAAATACAAGAGGGATGTAAAATAGTGTAAAAAAAAATAATAAATGATGCTAAATAGTAAAATAAAAAAAGACAAACTTCAAATTGAAATTTAAAACTCACGTTAAATATTTTTATTTAGTTTTGTTTTACCCAAAATGAAACTCCCGAAAATGTTAAATATTCAGGAGAAACGAGAGGAAAGGGAAATAGACTAAGAGAAAAATAACCTGAAACCGTAAACATGTAATTGGCTATTCGCGGTTGAATTTATTGTTGAAAATGTAATGTACAAGCTAACTATCATTTATCAGATAATTTCTAACTGAGTTTCTGTAACCCACACACAGGTTTTGGCTGACTTTTACTAATGTTAGCAATTTGGCTAATTAAAAAAACAAAGCATTCGCCAAATGAAAAGAAAAGTTAGCAAAATATGTCATGAAACATCGAAAATTCGATCTTTAACCCCTATAGAAATAAAAAAAAAAAACTAAATTTTAAATGTTTTGAGCAATTAAGAAAAAAAATCTAAAAGCAATTTAACTAATAAAATGCTATTAAATAAAACTTCTAGTCCTAGTTAACTCAGAATTTTTAAATATTACATTCAATAAATTCTGAAAAATACAAAATAAAGATAGCAGTATATGTGCCAAAACTTTATTTTTCTTCAATTCTTCTGATTTCCTCGAAGCCAATTTTTCAAAAACAGTTGGTAAATTCTGCAATTCAGAATTGTATTGGTGATTATTGGGTTTATTAAAACACATGCTGAAATGATATTATTCACATTTACTGTGTACATTTCATTTCTGAATTTAGTTAATTTCGTTTTAGTTTCGTTCACTTTCGTTTTAATTTTCGATTTCTAAATTATGTTTTTGTTGTTTTCATCGCA
>OZ025302.1:164907861-165116861 GCA_964019185.1 Maratus speculifer | reverse complement strand
ACGTTCTAAATGGAGATTTCTAATCAATTTTAGGAAGTATCAAATCGTTTTAAAAAATAATTATTGTAAATTGGTGGTAACAACTCTTGCTCTACCATTGACTCTGTTTTATGTCGGGATTACTGCCACACTGCAAAAACAAAAAAAAGTTCTAAATTGCGTTATTATTATTGTTATTTATTTATTTATTATGGAAGGGTCTGGAAACATGAAATTTGGCATCGTAGTTATTTATAAAATATAAATGAACTCTAAGAACATTTCCTAAAAAAAATGTGTTTTCAAAGAAGGGGAAGCGCGCGAAAGGCGTTCTAAAAAACGGTCTAAATTGCACTTTCTACGCAGTCTTAGAAAATACCAAACAGGTTTAAAAAAAATTGTGTAAAGATGTTGGTGATAGTCCTTGCTCCAAGATAGGCACTTTTTATGTCAGTTGCAACTACCCCAAGGGGGATGTAGGAGAAAAAAAAACGTTCTAAAAATACGGTTTTTATGATATTCAAGGGGCCTAGATTCATGAAGTTGGGCATGGTAATTAATTAAATATAAATAATCCTAAAAAAATCTTAAAAAATACGAAATTTAAAAGGTTTAAAAATGCGCGAAAAGCATTCTAAAAAGGGCTTTAAATGCCGTTTTGTTAGCAATCAGGAAGTATCAAATCGATTTCAAAAGTAATGGTTGGAAATTGATGCAGACAGCTCTGGCTCAAACATAGGCTCTATTTAATGCTGTCGCTAACACCTGGTGGTTGAAGAAACAAAAACCGTTCTTAATTACGATTTTTGTGATACTGCAGGGTATTTATTGTGTACTTTTGTGATACTGCTAAATACTTAGTTTTAGTTCTTGTTAATCAAAGTTTTATTCCTGGCTAATGCAGTGTAATAATAAAGTTTAATCAAACTGTGGCCCAAATGGTAATTTTTTAAATATTCCTAAATGTATAATTTCTTCTAATAAAAATTAGATTTACAATTATTTTTTGGCATATTTAAACTATTAAGCAAGTAAAGGCGTGGTGTTTGCCAGCATTAAATATTTGTTTTGTTTAATTTTAATTTAAACTTCCACAAATCTTAAATATAAAGGGAAAACGAGGGAGACAAAAAATAGCAAGTAAAATAAATAGAAAACCTCAGACTTAATAATGTTTATTCCCGTTTCAATTTATTGCCTAAAATGTAACGAGTAAGTTGACTTTATTTAACAGATAAGTTCTAACTCATTTTCCGTTACACACGCGTCTTATCAAGCTGATTAAATGGATATGGCTCAGGTGTTGAACACAGAAATCCAATGTAACAATTTTGTTATTGATTAGATATGTCTAGGTTTTTTTTTTAATGTATCTTTAAAAATATACATTTGTTTCTTTAAAGCATATATTAACTAGTTTAAAATATCATGCAAAAAATTTTTAACGGATTTTTTTTTTTTTTTTTTTTTTTTTTTCTAGTTGCGTTTTAGTTTTTCTTAATAATACAAGTTAGATATAAAATAGTATAAAAATAATAATTAATTGCAGTAAATAGCAAAATAAATAAAAAAGATAAGTTGGCGAACTCAAATTTCAAACTTGTATTGGATATTTTTCTTTCGTTTTGTTTTAGTCAAAGTAAAATTTCGAAAATGTATATAAAGAGAAAATGAGAGAGAGGAAAAACAGTTTAAAAGAAAAATGAGATGAAATCCAAGAGTTGTAGCCGTATATTTCCGGTTACATTTATTGCTGAAAATATAAGATACAAATTAATTTTATTTAACAGGTAAGTTATAACTTTTTTTTTTTTTTTTTTTTTTTGTAACATCCAAATCTTTTTAAGCCAATCAAATACATGTGGCTCAGATGTCGAACACTCAAATCCTATATCACAATTTCGTCAGTGATTGGATTGGTATACTTTTTTATGTATCTTAAGAAACATTCATTTGTTTCTTTCTAACATATATAACTAGCTTAAAATGTCACATAAAAGAATTTTAAAAAATTGGTTTTTCTAGATTTTAGTTAAATATTAGTTTTTCTTGTAAATACAAGATAATAAAATAGTATGAAAAAAGTAATAAATTATATGATGCAGCAAAAAAAAAAAAAAAAAAAAAAAAAAAAAAAAACCACGATGGTTCTAAGAGTCAAGGAACTTTGCGGACAAACTCTACTGCCCTGAACTGACTCTGTCATGAACATGTTCAGCTGTGGACAAACTCTGTTGCCTAGGACAGACCCCATTGTTTTCGTGAACGGTCGTGGACAGAATATTTTGCTAAATTTAAGTTTCTTTGGAGTTGGAAAAAGTGGAAACGGCAGAACTGAAGAATGAGATTCTGGAACTTTCGACGATTTTAAGTGTGGACAGTAAGCTGTAGTATGATATACATAGATATGCAATAGTATTTTTTTTTTGGGGGGGGGGGGTGGGGGGTTAAATAGCGAAAGTACGCGTTTTGCTTTGTGGTTTTGTGTCGCGATAAATAAAGATGGGAAATGTATAGTGTGTTGTTCATTTCAAGACTTTATGAGTGGATAATCTTCTACAGATTATTGTGTTTTAAAATGAACTAATTTACGAACGTACGCAGCGGGAAGTTTATTGGTGATTTGAAATTTAAAACTTTTATTAGATATTTTTGTTCTGTTTTGTTTTAACCAAAGGAAAACTCCGCAGATGTTAAATTTAAAAGAAAAATGAGAGAGAGAGAGAGAGAGAAAGAATTAAGAAAAAAAATTACTTAAAATCTAAGACTTGAAACTGAATATTCCCGGTTAAATTTACTGCTGAAAATGTAAGATACAAATTAATTTCATTTAACGTAAAAGTTTAACTGATTTTCTGTAACACACACATCTTATTAAGCCAAAAAAGTAAGTATGACTCAGGTGTTCAAAACATTGTTTTGAACAATGTCGCAATCTGAAAATATTGTCAAAATGAAACACAAATTTAATATACCAATTTTGTTACTGTCTGGATTAGTCTGGTTTTTCTTTATATCTTAAGAAATAATAATTTCTTTCTTTGTAATTGATAATAACTAGCTTAAAATATATTATACAAAAACAATTTTAAGTATAAGTTTTTCTAGATTTTAGTTAAATATTAGTTTTCTTATAAATATAAGGAATATAAAAATACTGTACAAAATATTATGCTAAATAGCAATGTAAATAAAGAATATAAGATAGCGAACTGAAATTTAAATTTTATGTCACATATTTTTGTTTTGTTTTGTTTTATTTTAACCAAAATGAAACTCCACAAATGTTAAATATAAAAGAATAAAAAGGGATAGAAAAATACTAAGAGAAAAATAACTTGAAATTGTAAACTTGTAAGTGGCTGTTCCTAAATGAATTCATTGTTGAAAATGTAAGGTACAAGTTAACTTTATTTAACAGATAAATTGTAACTCATTTTCTATAACCCACACACCTTATTAAGCTAATCAAGTAGATATCGCTCAGGTTTTGAACACATAAATCCAATATAACAGTTTTGTTTTTGATTTTCTTCTCCTTTTTTTATGGGTCTTAAGAAATATTCATTTTTTTTCCTTTGTAACAGATTGTAACTACCTTAAAAAAATCATACAATTTTTTAAATGTAAGCTTTTTTTAATTTTAGTTAAATATTAGTTTCTTTTATGAATACAAAATAGATATAAAATATTGTAAAAATGATAATAATTTATACTAAATAGTAAAATAAACAACAAAATATATAGCGAACGGAAATTTAAAACTTATATTCGATATTTTTCTTTCGTTTTGTTTTAACCAAGATAAAATTCCGCAAATGTTTTAAAGTAATAACAAGAAAGAGAGAAAAAATATTAAGAAAAAAAACTACTTGAAATCTAAGACTTGTAACTGGCTATTCCCAGTTGAATTTATTGCTTAAAATATAAGATACAAGTTATTTTATTTAACAAATAAGTTGTAACTACTTTTCTGTAACACGCTCTTCTTATTAGGCCAATCAAATAGGTATGGCTCAGGTGTTGAACACAGAAATCCAATATAACAATTTGGTTTTTGATTAGATTAATGTATTTCTCTATGTATCTTAAGAAATATTCATTTATTTTCTTATAAGAGATAGTAACTAGCTTAAAAATCATACAAAAAAAAATTGTAAAATTTTCTATATTTTAGTTTAATACAGTAGATTTTCTCAAATCTGGAATCCAAAAATCCGCACATAATTTACCGATGTAAACAATGAAACATTCAGTTCAAATATAGGGACAAATATTGATTTTTCGAGTTTTATATCAATCCGATATATATTTTAATTTGTAATTTTTGTCAATATTACTGAATTCATGTTTTTTCATAAAGAAAGAATTTTTTTTTTTTTTTCAAGATACTGCTGATATCACTGGTAATCAGAATATTTTTACCAAATATATTTGTGGATTAATCAAGATTTTTTGGTTATTAAGTCTGGCTAAACTTGAAATAAAACTTCCTTATTTTATGATTTTGATCTGTGTTAGTAATGTATCTATATAAAGCAGTTTCATTGAATAATTTAGGAAAAATACATTTCATCTTCATATAAATATTTAATCATACATTATTGATTATTAAATTGATCTTTGCTTTTAATATTTTAATAATTAAAAAAATATCTAAATTTTTATTATTTTAATTTATAACTTATTTTATTATTTTATTATATTGTAAGTATTCATTATAGTTTCAATTGCATTATTAGTTGCATTCAAATAACTGTTTATAAAATGTGAATAAAACATTGACCAGAAATCCGCGCAACCTCTGATATCAAGCTGTGCAGATTTGAGGGAGTCTACTGTATTAGTTTCTCTTATAAATGCAAGTTGGGTATAAAATAGTATATAAATTGTACTATACCGCAAAATAAATAAGACAGACATGACAGCGAGCTTAAATTTAAAACTTATATTATTAATTTTTGTTTCTTTTTGTTTTAACCAAAGTGAAAATCCACAAAAGTTAAATATAAGGAAAAAAAACGAGAGAGGAAAAAGAATATTAAAGAAAAAGATCTTGAAATCTAAGACTTGTAACTAGCAATTCCCGAGAGACTTTTTTGCTCAAATTGTAAGGAAAAAGTTTACTTTATTAAACAGATAATTCCAACTCATTTTATGTAACACATACAAGCCTATCAAACGGATATGACTCAGTTGAGCTCAGGTGTTGATTACAGAAATCCAATGTACCAATTTTGTAATTGCTTGGATTTGACTGGACTTTTCAATGTATAGCCTGGAATATTCATTTTTTTTTCTTTATAATAGATGGTAATTAGTACTAAATGTCTTAAATTAATAAACCGAAAGAGCTAGTTCTCTAAATTTTAGTTAAATATCAAATTATTTTTCAAATACAAGATGGATATAAAATAAATTAACCTATATTGAAAATTTTTCTGTGCATCTCAAATCTAATTTTAAAATCATATTATAAGATTTCGTCAACCTGTTTAAAATTAAATATTAGAATGTCTCTATATATCAGAGTAGAGACATGAGTATATGCTGGACTGAAAAAATTCCAAATTGAAGCAAACTATAACTTAAAACTTAAAATAGACATATTTGTTTGTTTTATTTTGATAAAAACGAACTTCTGCAAATGTCAAACTTAAAGAAAAAACGAGAGAGATTAAAAAATATTAACAGAAAAATAACTTGAAATCTAAGACTTGTGACTGCCTTTTCGCAGTTGAATTTATTGCCAAAAATGCAATGAACAAGTGGATGTCGTAACCTCTTATTCAAAAACACCGTTTGGACTCTTGATTTTAATCAGTGAAAAACATCGATTGAACACGTGGTCACAAGCACTCACATATGCACTATATTCCAAAAAACGCCAAAGTCGGATTCTGGTGTTACACCAACGAGCTTAAATTGTAAAATTAACAAAAACGGATTTAGAGGGACCTCAAAACATAGAGATTATGCCCAAAATTCTTTATCAGTTTTTTTCTCGTGATCACACGGCTCTTCTTACCCATGTAGGTTCCGTATGTGAGAAGTACTTTTAATTTCATGATAAGTAATTCTACCTTTCCTTTGATAAAGGGTGTCCCAAAAATCCCGCAAGAAGTAATTTTGATAGAAAACATAGGTTTATAATCAATTTTTTTATTATTATTATTCATTCATAAAGTATACATATATAAGGTTTTGCATGGAATAGCATATATTATAAATGGCCTTCGCGGCTTTCTTTGGTGTCCTAGAAATCATGCAAGATTTGAATTTTGGGGCATTTGTGAATAAATTGTAAGATTTGGATTCGGATGGCATACGTTTTCAACAAGACGATGCCGGATGCCGTACAGCCTGAAAAACAATTCAATTACTGCGTGAGTCATTTTCCGTTTTGGCGATCAGAATTTTCCATTCAAATTATGTAATTTAATGCCGTTGGATAGTTTTTTTTTTTTTTATTGTTTTAACGTTAAGATTTATGTTTACCCACGATCACTCACACCTTAAAGGAGGAAACTGAGTACCATATAAATGAAATTCTATCACATTTATGGAAAACGGTCATGGTAAAATTCAACAAAAGAGTGCGTATGTTAAGGCACCAGTCGTGGAAACTATTTAGCCGAATGCTATCCCATACATAATCCTACTCTGTGAAAAACTACAATTTTTAATTATAATACTGCGTTTTCTATTCAAAATTCTTGTATTGATTTATTCTATTGTTTTCTATTCAAAATTAATGCAGGATATTTTAGCCACACTTTATATTTTATCTAGAAATTACCTTACCAAGAAAATGTTTAAAAGTTATTTTAATTTTATTTTCCTTCTTAGAGTTTTTTCTTAATATTTGTCTTTTAAGCTTATCACCGTTTATTAAAAATACAATTAAAAAACAATAATAATTATTGTTATTTTCGTATTGTATATTTCAAGTCTTCATTGATAGATAATTTCCCAGTAATAAAGTAAAATTATCTTACAACAAAACATTTTTCGCATTTCTACGGAACTAAATTTCGGGAACAACATAGTAATTAGTTAAACATAATTTCTATTTACACCAGAAAATAATTGCATATCAGTTACGACAAATTCCGATTATGCAAGAAATTTATTGTGCCATGGATGTCTCCAATCGATACATCGAAAATTATCTTAGAAAAGTGCTAATAAAAAATAAACAATTAGTCAGTAAAATGAACCATGTAATTAAAGGGAAGTAATTTATCTTAATTAATGACTGAAGAGATCCCGTGATAAGATTAGCTTGTACGGAGATTTCTAATTTCTTAGTTAATATTTAGAAATGAAAGAATTTTGTGGGTGTCTATAATTATTACAATTAGAGAAATATTTTGTTCGTCGGAGAATATTTTCCACATACTGTTTTTAGTTATTTGACGTTTTAGCAGTATTAAAAGCACAATTATAATGAATGAATATAATAATTTGATCCTAGGTTGACGATAATTAAAGATAAAGGA
This sequence comes from Maratus speculifer, assembly GCA_964019185.1. Classification (NCBI taxonomy): domain Eukaryota; kingdom Metazoa; phylum Arthropoda; class Arachnida; order Araneae; family Salticidae; genus Maratus; species Maratus speculifer. The sequence goes on along the minus strand of OZ025302.1, from coordinate 165,109,380 downwards.
TTTAGAACACCGGTTTTGGGGGAAAAAACTAGTCTAACATAATCAAATTTGATAAAATATATATATATATTCAGTTAGTTCTTGATAAGAATTGGTGCTGGTTACGTTTTGGTATAAATCGTCCAACGGGGAGCGCCTATATTATATACTTTTCACAATTTCCGCAATAGCTCTATCTTAAGAACTAATGCACAGATTTTCATCTAACTTGAGATTCAGTTAGACGTTAACACGAGTTGTTGCTGATTAGCTTTTGGTGTTAATCGGCCATCGGGTGACGCTGCTCTGTTGAATTTTACAGGATTTGCACAATTTTAGCGAATGTTATATCTCAAGAACTGATGAACGGAATTTCACATCTTTAGAATCCTCATGAAGGGTATAGATTGCCATTTAATTTTGGTACTGTGATAGCGAATTTTGCAGTATTAATCACTTGGGGACGAGCAAGCCGTATACGAGCCGCAAAAAGTACTCAGAATCATAGGAGCCAACTTTGGTCCCAAAGCTGGGTCTGCCACAAGGGCAATTGTTTGAGTGGATGTTGGTGAACACGTGATGTACCGGGCTAGAAAACGAGCTGAATGAACTAGGGGGTCTGGGTCATAGTCCCAGAAGCTGATGCAATTTGAGCATTTTAACGCAAATTCAGAGCACTTTAGACTTCTTGTTACTTTAAGACGAAATTCGCGATTTTCCTTCGCATGATCGACGAAATTCGCAATTTGTCTTCACATGATTGACAAAATTCGCGATTTTTCCGCGCTTGATCGACGGAATTAACGACTTTTACGAAGTCGATCGACGAAATTTGCGATTTTTTTCGCGCCTCACCAACAAATTTGCGATTTTTACGAAGCCGATCGATGAAATTTGTGATCTTTCAGCACCTTATCGACGAAATTCGCGATATTTACAAAACTGATCGACGAAATTCGCGATTTTTCTTCGCATGATCGACAAAATCCGCGATTTCCCTTCGCATGATCGTCGAAATTCGCAATTTTTCGTGGTTTATCGATGGAATTCACGATTTTTCCGAGCCTGCTTGAAAAAATTCAGGATCTTTCCGCTCCCAATCAACAAATTTCCAAATTTTTACAAATCCGATGGACGATATTAGCGATTTTTACAAAGTTGATCGACGAAAATGGCGATTTTTAATCACGTAATCAATAAAATACACATTTTTCCGCTTCTGATTGACGGAATTCGCGATTTTCCCGCAGCTTATGACGAAATTCGCATTTTTTCTTCGCATAATCGACAAAACTCGCGATTTTTCCGCGCTTGATCGACGAAATTAGCGATTTTTCTGCGCTTGGTCGGCAGAATTTACGATTTTTTCGCGCTCTGTCGACGGAATTCGCGATTTTTACGAAGCCGTTCGACGAAGTTTGTGATTTTTCAGCACCTTATCGACAAAATTTGCGATTTTTACAAAATGATCGACGGAATTCGCGATTTTTCTTCACATGACCGACAAAATTCGCGATTTCCCTTCTCATGATCATCGACATTCACAATTTTTTGTGCTTCATTCACAAAATTTGCGATTTTTTCACGCTTGATTGACGAAATTAGCAATTTTGGTGTGCTTTATCGACGGAATTCGCGATTTTTACAAAGCCGATCGACGAAATTTCCGTATTTTACAAAGCTGATCGAGGAAATTTGCGATTTTTACAAAGTTAATCAACGAAATTTGCGACTCTGTCGCTCCTGGTCGTCCAAATTTCCGATTTTTCCACGATTAATTGACAAAATTCATAATTCTCACGAAGTGGATCGACGAGATTCGCGCTTTTTCTTCGACGACTAATTTCTTGACTTTTCCGAAATTTAGCATTCGACGAAATTTAGCATTTTTTAGAGCCTGATTGATGTATTTAATAATTTTTCTATGTGTGATCAACAAAACTCGTCGGTCAACAAAACTCGTCAATTCTCGTCTTGGACCAACGAAATTTGCGATTTTTTGGGATACAATCGATAAAATTCGCGCTTTTTCCACCCTTAATTGAGGAAATACGCAATTTTCTGCGCCCGATCAATGAAATTTACGATTTTTGTACTAAATCTGACGAAATTACATGAAGCACATGATTTTTCTCTTGATAAATTGACGAAATTCACGATTGTTTCGCAGTCGATCAACGGAATTGAAAATTTTTCTGAACCACATCGTCAAATTCGCGATTTGCCGTTCTTCATCAACGGAATTTGCAATATAAAAACATTTCATATTTATTTACTTAGAACAGGTGTCACAAATAAAAAATTAAATTAAAAAGTTGACATGTTTCGGTTCATTCATAAGAACCGTATTCATAACACATAAAATCAGTAGAAAACTAAATGACACTGGATATAAATATAATTTAAAAACCCAAAACACAAAACATTGCGCCCCCTATGATCTTGAATAGCCATTGCCACCGCGGCATATATGAAGTGATTTTGTTTTAGTTTTTAGTTTTGAAAAACGAAAGCTAACAACAGTTTTAACATGGAATTTGCGATTTTTTTGTCCCTGATCGACAAAATTTAACATTTTTTTTTGTGTTCGATCAACAAAATTCGCGTTTTTTTCACGCGATAAACCAAGAAAACATTCTTCTTTTGCAACCGATGAATTTAATTTGCAATTTTTTCGAGCATCATAAACAACTGAAGATTTTTTTCTTGGCTGATCAACGAAATGTGCGATTTTTCGCGTCTGACTGACAAAATTCGCGAAATTTCCGTGCCTGATCAACAAAACTCGCGAATTTTCCGTGCCCGATGAGGGAAACTTGTTATTTTTTCCGAGCCTCATAGGCAAAATTCGCGATTTTTCCATATCTGATGAGTGAAAGTTGCGATTTTCCCGGGCCATATCGACAAAGTTCGCTTTTTCCGCCCATCATCAATGAATTTCGCGATTTTTCCGTGCCGATCAATGAAATTTGCGATTCTTAAATGACGAAAATTTATATTTTCCACGATAAAGTGAGGAAATTTAATAATTTTCCTGCAACATATGCACAAAAATTGTATTTTTTTCCAGTTGTAAATTGACGAAATTCGCGAGCGATACATTAACCCATCGCGGGCCACAGATTGCGCATAGTTTAACACATAAATTGCAGAAAAATAGGTACGAGACAAAAATTTTAGTTTATTACACGTGAAAATAACAGTTCGTTCAATCATCTCAGGAATAAATATCAAATCAAATAAAAGTATCTTAAAAGAAATTTTTAAAAAAGTCAAAAAATACAGCAATACAAATTACATTGAAGATAGAAGTATAAATTACAGTAAATGAAATTACTAAAGTTTTATCATATTTTCATTTTATTTCTACTTTTTCGCTGCTATCTTTCAGCAAATTCGAGTTTTTTACTCTATTTTGCTAAAATTCGTGATTTTTGGAAATTTGCATTTTTCCTCGCAATCTTTTGCCAAAATTCGCATTTTCCCCCCGCAATCTTTTGCCGAATTTCGCGTTTTCCCCCGCAATCTTTTGCCGAATTTCGCATTTTTATCTTGCAATCTTTTGCCGAATTTCGCGTTTTTCAAACTATCCTCTGACAGAATTTCCTTTTTTCCTGCTATCGCTGAACGAAATTAGTTTTTTCCGCGATTATTTGCTTTTTCATCACTATTTTTGACAAATTCGCATCTTTACCGTGATTTTTTTAGACTTTATGCCGAAATTCGCAATTTTCTCGTGATTTTTCGATAGAACATGCGTTTATTTTCTGCGATTCTTTGAAAGATTCCGCGTTTTTCTCGCTATTATTTGCGATATTCGTATTTTTCTGCGATCTTTTGCGAAAATCCGCATTTATCTCTCGATTCTTTGACAGAATTTGCGTTTCCCCCAACTATCTTAGAAGAATTTCGCATTTTTTTCTGTGATTCTTGACAGAATACGTGTTTTTCACATAACTTTTTGACGAAATTTTCCGCTATCTTCAGACAATTTTCGTGTTTTTTCCACGATCCTTTTCACAAAATTGATGTTTTTTCGCGAACCTTTCACGAAATTGGTGTTTTTCCGCGATCTTTTGACGAAATTGGCATTTTTTCCCGCTTTATTTTGACACTGTTCACGTTTATTACGCGATCTTTTGACAAAATTGAGTTTTTTTCGTGATCTTATCTCCGAATTTTCAGATTGATGACTTGCTTTCTTAAATTTCGGAACAAATCACTTCCACAAAAAACGGCAAAACTAGCGGGGAAAAAAAACCCGGAAAATCGCGAATTTGCAGAAATTTTCACCTGCATTTTTCAGGGTCTGCCAAGATATTGCGGGGTCTGCAGAAATTTTTCAGGGTCTGCGCGGCAGACCCGCAGACCCAGGAGTCGGCGCCACTGCTCAGAATCCTTGTTTATCCATAACAGTAAAATTTTACTGTAAAAATTGCCTTATTTAATCGTAGCATTTTCGCGATTTAATAAGGCAGAAATTTCTGTTTTTAAAAACCGGTGACAAAACATTAAAAATTTCAGAAAAGACTCCCGTCTCGAAGGCGTTAGCATGAACGAGATAGAAGAAAGTTTTGTTATTGACGCATATATCAATAGTTCACTTTTTAAATGACAATTACCGTATTTACTCGTGTATAAGGCGCACATTTTTTCCAAAAATTAGGGCAAAACTCCTAGGTTCGCCTTATACACGGAATATTTTTTTACTGTTGGATGCAATCCAACAATATACATATGAAACAAAAAATTATTCAAAGAAGATATTAAAACTCGGAAAATGTTACTTAATTGAAGTATTACTGCATATTTATTTCATTCCTTGCAGTTTTTTATTCAACAGAGCTAATGACATTATCTAAACGCTAATTAGCAATTCTCTTTACCGTCATTCATTCCTATTTCCCGTCATTCTCTTACAGCCCGAAGTCTAAAAATGCATTTTCGTCTTGTTTTCTGGTCTGGTGTAATGTTTGTTTCGACTCTTTTTTTACTGAAATTCATTTGGTCATTCTTCATTAGTGTATCAAATTTATGGTGCGCCTTATATACGAGATTTTAAGAAATCGCCATTTTTACTTGTAAAGTAGGGGTGCGCCTTATACACGCGTGCGCCCTATACACGAGTAAATACGGTATTTAAAAAAATTATCTATCAACTATAAAAATGTTTTATTTTACCAGAAAATTTGTTCAAGCGTTTCACGTTGCTAAATGAAGGCGTCAGAGAAACACTATTTACCTATAATCCTAGTCTTGGTGTTATTTCTGAAGATTGGACTAAAATGCATTTCTTAATAAAGCGAATTAGAAATGAAATTTTGAGATAAAATTTAAGAAAATTAATCCCGGCGAATACTAGAAATTGATGAAGCCTGCATATTTAAATTGTTAAATCACAAAAATAACAAACGGAAGTTTGATTGAAATCAAATGCGTGGAACGGTTTTAAAATACATTAGTAAATTGGAACTGTTTTCCTAATAGAGCATTATTATTTAAGAAATTATTATAGGAACGTAATAGCAATGTTGACAGAAACATTAAGTCTGTTCTCAAACCCAAAAAGGTAACTTTATGACATAAATTTTAATTCATTTTTGTTCGGAATTGCATGAAACTGACAGGTGTTGGTATCCAGAAACTCAGAAACTATGTAATCAAAAGTCTTTTGCGCTTTTATTATTATTATTACTGTTGTTGTTGTTGTTAGGATAACACTAATAATAATAGATTTCTGAGACAATGTGGCGTTTTGAACCGAATCTTTGGATGGAAGCAATAAAACCAGTTAGCGACAAGAGAAAAACGCGTGTTGCATCCTCATAACTTGGTAAATAATTTATTTATAAATAAAGGGAAAAATCGTTTTGACTCCAAGCCTCTTCCATAGTCAAGTTCGGCAATATTATACCTTTACATTTAACCCTTTCCGGCGCACTACTCTTTAAAGTTGGAATTTAAAGAAAAAAAAATTAGGCAATCTATTTAGGCCTAGAGGAGTACACAGGTATTTTTTTTTTTTGTAAAGATTGCACTAACCATTTTAATTATACAGCTGTTGCCGAAGTGGTAACTTCCCATAAATAAAGCATTGATAAGCCCAGTGAGAAGAGCATTGCTATGAAGCTCATATTAAAGTAAAACATCTTACCTATTATTTAAAAACAGTAGAGTTTGATCTCTGTGGCGCTGCCATCTAGAACTCATAAGAAAGATTTAAAGTAGCCATTAGAGTAGTTTTTGAAATATTCACGGAATTTTTGTGTCTCTAAACAGGGAGAACTTTAGGTGTTACCGATCCGGCAACACTGCGCGTTAAGGGGTTAAAAATGTGTCCTTCATTGTACCAGAAAGTTTCATGCTTTTTAAACACTAAACTTGAGGACAGACCTTAATAATAATGTCATTAAAGAGCATAAAAGTAAAAATAGTTTCTTAAAAAATACTTTTATTCGCATTTAGTGTCCATTTTCAAAGTCCTGCCTAATATTTTAGGGTTTCGTTCATCTGATGAAAAACTTTTCATCTCGCTTATCTGTCTGTCAGTGTGAGTCTATCCGTCACAGAGTTCGTTCTCAGAAACTGTATGATTTCAAGATTTAAATTTTACATACTTATAGCTTGAACACCAGATATGAAACGACATATCATAAAATTAAAAAAAGTCTCAATTAGCGCACAAAACGCATTTAAATAAAAATAAAAGAATGGTCAATGTTTCATAATACAACTAAAACATTAACGTTAATGAAATCGTAACGATTTTAATAAAAAAGTATATAGGATTGCGATAATTTTTCCTGATTACTAGGGCGATAAATTTTGGGCATTGCCATGCATATCGGTATGTTTTTCCTAGGATTGTTTTGCGGAGTATAAAATTCTTACTAATACTGCAATTATAGATTTTAAACGAATCTGTCAATATATTTTTCGACACTGATTACAAATATGTAATTGATATAAAAATCTATTACGAACATTTTATTATATCAAAAACTTGATTATGTAAAAGAAAAAAAAAATGTTTTTTTTTTACACCACAATACTTATATCTAATGTATGTATAAACGTAGCCTATAGTATGCCTATACTAGTTTGTGTAAACGTAGTATATATATAGCGTATCCTATTACATGTAAAACAAGTTGGAAATTGCACATGAACGTAGCAAATGAGGTGCGTTCGTACGATAACGAAGTTTTAAAAATATTCAGATCTTGCTGATATAGTAGAGCGTACTCCGGATACAGTATAGTAGTCGAAATCTTTACGTTTCTGTAAATATGCAGGAAGTAATTTTTATTACACCTCAGCAACGTATATCTTATTCATAAAATGTGAAATAGTTGAATATAATTAAAACACGCCCCAAACAATGTTTCCCCATATAGCATTATGTAGTGGAATACTTTTGTGTGGCCCTGTAATTTAATAATAAAAATTCTTTGCATCACATATTGTACAGAATGCATATTTTAGTATATATTTCATAGATTCATGTCAATTCTATTATGGTCGAATGAGTGTAACTTCATTAAAATGCATTTGAAACTTTTTTCCCATTGACCGTAATGTAATGGAATACTTATGATTGTCCCTGTAAATGATCTATGCATCCGACCTTCATAACATTTCAAATGACTCGACAAAATTACGTAATAATTGTATGCTTTAAATTTCAAACGATTAAAATGCATTTGAAACATTTGTCCCCATTGACCGTAATGTAACGGAATCCTTTTGATTGTCCCTGTAATTGATCTATGTATCCGATTTTCATAATATTTGAAATGACTCGACACAATTACGCAATAATTATATGTTTTAAATTTCAAACGATTAAAATGCATTTGAAACTTTTTTCCCCATTGACCATAATGTAACGGAATATTTTTTATTGTCCCTGTAACTGATCTATCCATCCGATTTTCATAAAATTTGAAATGACTCGACAAAATTATGTTATAATTATGTATTTTAAATTTCAAACGATTAGGTTGGGTAGTTTTTGCGTTGTTATGTACAGACGGACGGACTGAACGACAACAATAGGTGCTACGTATTTACATAATTACGAACGCACCTAAAAATAACGTAAATAATTAAAAATTATAATTTTTTAGAAAGTAGATGTAGTTGTCATGATATAAACTTCGTGAAATAATGCGTTTCATAAACAGTAAAATTTTAAAGGTTATTTAAACACTCATTTACATCAACGCTCGAATACTTTAAACACTCATTTAATGAGTATTTGTGCACTAATGAACAGAAATTTAAAGTATTTATTTATCTCTACTTTTCTTGGACTAACCATATATTTTTCTTTTTTTAGGTAAGTTTTCTTATTGATATCTGCTAATAAGTATGAAAGTATTTTCTATTGAAATCCAGCAATTTGTAAGTAATTTTTATGTTATATTTAGTTAATATTATTCTGAGAAAACTGTTACAATCATATTATAATACACGGGGTGCCTCGAAAATACTTCCGAATTTTAAAATTCTAGAAATCATAAATCTTTTCAAGAGTAAAGTAATACTGCGTCTAAAATTTCGGAATCCCACCAGAATTTATGAATAAATTAATTTGAAAATAATTAAATTGTTTTATGACTCTTTTGAGTTAAAATTAAGTGGTATAAAAAAATGCCTTTCAAGTGATTAACTATAATAAATGTAAAAATTATATCCCTTATGTTGATAATTGGCTATCATAAATACAACCAAAAATAAATGGTAGAACAATAAACTTTGTTTTTATAAATGTTTCTTTACAATCTTAAAAATACATTAATTTCGCGAAAGATAAAGAACGCTATTCGGAAATGTGACTAATTCAAAAGACACTGGTTACATTTTCCTTTTTAATTGTATATTTTCTTAGAATAAAAGAAAAAATTAAGGTTAGTTGTATTTATTGATTCTAAATGAAGTATGTATAACTAAAATTACATTACAATTATTGCAACTGTGTGTTAAAGTTTTTAGGTGCGTTCGTAATTAGGTAAATATGTAGCACTTATAACCGTCGTTCAGTCCATCTGTCGGTTCGCATATAACAGAGCAAAAACTGTCCATTTTCAAAAGCATTTCAAATTTAAAATGTATAATTGTTGTATAATTTTGTCGAGTCATTTCAAATTGTATGAAAATCGGATGCGTAGTTTAAGTATAGGGACAATCAAGGGTGTTGTAAAAAAATGTAATGCGGCCAATGTAAAAAAAGTCAAGTTTCAAGTGCATTTCAATGGTGTTATACTCTTTCAAGCATAATAAAATTAATATGCATCTATGAAATCTGTACTAAAATATACATTGTGTAAAATCTGTGGTGCAAAGAATAATTGTTATTCAATTACAGGGCTACAGAAAAATATTCCATTACATAATTGTACAGGGGGGAAATATTGTTTGACGCGCATTTTAATAATATTAACGTTTTCACATTTTATGAAATTGGTATACGTTGCTGAAGTTTACTAGAAGTTATGTCCTTAATAGAAAGTAGATAGTATTAACAGGGATGTCCAAATATTTCTGATACTCTACTTTATCCGAAGTACTGTATACTATTACACCAAGATCTGAATATTTTAAAAGCTTTCTTATAGTACGACAGCACCTCATTTACTACGCTTGATGTGCAATTTCCAACTTAAAATACAAAACTGTACATACTTTCTGGAACTCTAATACATCGAACTGGATGAAAATGAATAATAAAATAAAATTCCTTCTTTCGACACATCAACCAAGTTAAGTTAAATGAAATATGTCAGCCATTTTTTTCTTCCTTAACACTCTAAAATACATAATTCTAATTATATATATCGTAATATTGTAAAATGGCATGGCTTACTATCTTATATTTTGTTCCAACTTCCATTTTTCTTCTTTGTCGGCATTTTCCAATCTTCCGATCTTTTGTTTACATGTTCAAATCAATCGCTTATCTTTTGTTTTTCCGATCGTCGCTGATGGGTGTGTTCATCCTGGTTTTATCGTTCCGTTCGATCGCAATCCGCAAGCATCGCGGATCGCAACTCGTAAGTGGCTGTCTTGCATTTCTTCCATCGCAAGTCAGGAGCTCGCTTGCTCAACTCGGAGGGGCGTATCCAGTTTCGAATTGCCGCTGCTATTTAAACCGGCTGAGATATGTTGTGCTGGGGATTTTGAAGCGATGTTATGAGCTAGCAATATTGAAGTCAATATGATATAGTTTCAGAAATGTCTTTTAGATTCATCCAGTTTTTAAAGTTAACAAACTTGTGTTTAATTACGCCAAATCCGTTGCTGGACATTTAATTGTGAAAATGGTTTTTCAACTTCGCCCGTTTGTCATTTTACCAGCAGTCATAATCCATTTGTGTTTTTAATTAAGTCTTCATATTCATTTGTGGACATTATTATCTTCAGTTAAAAAAACTCTATATGTTTTTAAGACTTTCCATCGAAATAGTTGGTGTGCCGTATCATTGGAATTTTTTCAGTACGTCGATAGCTGTCATCCATAAGTGAGTCCGTTTTGTTTTCAGTGCTATCCTAATATTGTTATATGCCATGCCATGCCATTTAATAAGTAATATTATTTCATTATATAGAATGGTTTTAATTTAAATACGGAATTGAACTTATTTTCTGTTTACATTTTACCAGTTATATTTTTCATCTAAGTTTATACATATTTTATTTAAACTTGAATATTATTTCATGACATAGAATAACTTTAATATAAATCTGGAACTGAACTTGTTTCTGTTTACGTTATGCCTGTTACATTTTTCACCTGGATTTATACATGTTTTATTTAAACTTGCACTTATTTTTTCGTTAATAAACGTTAGTCTTATTTCACTGAAAAACAGTTTCTTTAATGAATGTCTTACACTACACTGTCACAATGTCACCAATACTTACTCTCTTAGGTCACCGAAGTTGCACTATTATAAACTGCTAAATTTTATTTTGTTTTAGACGGTTCTTGTTACAGAACCGATCACGGGTTATGGGCCCAGAGCGAATACGCTTTTAAACCCTTTACGGCGGCCATAACCTAATTGGTGACATTTCAAAAAAATTTGAAAGTTGTTTGTAGTATGCGGCCATTGGACCTCCGAGTCATTTTAGAGGGGGGGGCCGCAATATAAAAATTTTTTTTTGAAGGTTAAATGAATTTTTTTTTCCTATTGATATGAAATACAAAAAGGTTTTTTTTGGATAACTTATAATAGAAATTTTGTTTATGTACTATCTGACTACTAAGTACGTTATTTAAAAAAAAAAAAATTTTTTTTTCCTTTTTCCTGTCAAATCTTCTGTTTAATGCATGGCCATGGCTAACATACAGGTGTGCATAGCAAAACTGAATTCTCACAATTATGGAACTTGGGCAGCTGACGTCAAGTATCTACTATTAGATAAAAATGCGTGGAGCATAGTTAATGGCACTGAAAAGGCTCCTGATGAAAATGACTCTGTAGCGACAAAGGAATATCAATCCAGAGTCAGGTCTGCCCTATCAATTGTGTATTTAAATGTTGAAAATGAATTCCGGAGAATCATAGAAAATATCGACGACCCTCATGAAGCCTGGACTAAACTTAAACTGCATTTTCAGCCTGATAACCGGGCACGCCACATGCAGCTCTTTGGCGAAATACTTTCCTGTAAAATACAACCTGAGGAGCCCGTTGATATGTTTGCAGCTCGCCTCCAAAGACTTGCTGACCAACTTGCTGCGATAAATGAGCCAATCAAAGAAACTTACCTTACATTTCAATTGCTTAGATGGCTCCCGAAGAAGTTCGACAACATGGTGCAAGGGATTCTGCGATGGCCAGACCAACAGTTCACGTTTAAAGATGTTCTTACAGAGTTAGTCGCAGAGGAGTCCCGTATCAAACTACGAGAGGACGACAGAATAGATGCCGTGCAGTCTCATTTCTCTAGAGCCCGTTCCTCAAAGAAGTGTTCCTTTAAGCCTAAGTTCAGAGGTCGGTGTCACAAATGTGGACGCAGAGGACATTTACAGAGCCAGTGTAGAGTGCCTGATGTCACCCGCCAGGAATCCTGTCTTAGCTCTAGTTCCAGAAGTTCCATGATGCCTAGAGACTCCTCCAATTCCGGTTCCGTGGTGTACAGAGACTCTTCCAGTTCTAGAAATTCTTCTTTGTCCAGAGGTTCCTCTTTTTCCAGAAATTCATCGAAAGACTCTTCCGTATCCAGTCCTGTCCGTGCTCAATCTGATGGTCATAGATCCAGAAAAGATGTGCCTCGCAACCGACGTCAACGTAAGCCAACAAGCCAGGTAAATTACCTCATACAATCTAATCTGAGTAACATAAAATGTGGTGGAGACGCCTGGGTCTTTGACACAGGTGCCTCCCACCATTTCTGTAAAGATAAAAGTCTATATGTTAAGTTTAAACCATTAAAAAATGAGGAATTGGCTGTTGCTGTTGACGGTGCTACTTTCCCTATCGAGGGCACCGGTTTAGTGGATTTAAAAATAAATGGGGAAATGGTTCGCTTCGGCGACGTCATGTATTGCCCTAGTCTAAGACATAATCTAATTTCAGGTCCCAGACTTGATAAAATGGGTGCCAGGTTCAAAGGAGGTGAGGGAAGGGTCAAGGCATATCGGGATTCTGGCACACTTTTTCGTGCTTTTCTTAAAGATGGCATTTACTGCCTCTATCCAGATCCTAACCATAAAAATAGAAATAAAGACCCTAAAACTAACCGTAATCAAAATCCTAAAAAGGTACGTTTCCAAGCCTCAACCGTTCAAAAAGATGATTTTAAACTCTGGCATAGACGCCTTGGGCACATCAGTTCCACATTAATTGAACATACTCTAAAATGTAATGGCGTTAGGGGCTTACCACCCATTAAATGTAAAGACTTTGAATGTGAAACATGTAAAATTAATAAACACAGACGAACATCATTCCGCCCAATAAACCAAATAAGATCTAAACGACCTCTAGAACTGCTACACACTGACCTGTGGGGTCCGACACAAATAACAGGGCGAAACGGGGAGAAGTATTTCCTAACTATAACAGACGACTTCTCTCGCAAAGTGTCGGTATACCCCTTATGCAGTAAAACACAGGTGTTTAAAGTATTTTCTAACCACGTAAAAAGAGCAGAAAGGTTTTTGGGCACCAAAGTAAAAGAAGTTCGTAGCGACAATGGGCGGGAATTCGATAATGAAGCATTCACCAAATTCTTTGAGGACAATGGCATACGACACGAATTTACCAATGTATATTCTCCGGAGCAAAATGGAGTTTCAGAACGTTTAAATCAAACAATAATGGACGGGGCTCGCTCAATACTCAATGAAAGTAAACTCAGTCTCAAATTCTGGCCAGAAGCTGTCTTATACATCGCATACACTCTTAACCGAATATGTCACAAAACTCAGAAAAAAACTCCTTTCGAATATTATTGTGGTAATAAACCATCCATAAGACATTTACGACCTTTTGGTACGGTGGCATATGTGGGGGTACCTAAACAACTAAGAAACTCCAAATTCGATCCGAAGGCTAAAAAGGGTGTTTTAGTGGGTTACGCAATGTCTACAAAAGGCTACAGGGTATGGATTCCCGAAACCAATAAAATAATAGAGACAATAAATGTTAGGTTTGGTGACGAATCTGTATCCAGAAGTATCCACAAACACAGTGAACAAGGTCCAAGCTATTCAACAGGCACAAACCCATTTACAACTTCGGAGCAGCGCAACGGAAGCGATCTGGGACCCTCTTACATCCTAAGTTCCGAACCACCTGAAATAGACCCTTTGACTGACCTTCAACCTGACAGATTTACTTCAGAAACACCACCCACTCAAAGTATTAGACCGAGTACCTCTGAATCTTCCGACTCTGCCTCCTCACACCCATCTGAGGGTGACAGTGACGAGGATGGCGAGGAGTTTACTAGAACTCTCAGGGAAGCTGTCTGGTTCCGTAAGCCTGTAACTAGGCCTGACAAATCGAGAACCGACGTCTACTATTACGAGTTGGGTGAAACACAACGTCTAAGATCACTGAAGGAAGTAAGAGATTACTGTCAATCTAATGGTATCAAATTTAATCCGTCACTGTTCAGTTTTAAAGGAAGCAATAAGTACCAAGGCATTGTAAAGTCCACTCCTAGTGCTAGCTCAAGTCCTAGTTACACACCTCCACACACCTCTTTCTCTGAAACTCATAAAACCAATACCTGACTAGAAGACTCCATACCTAACACATATAAACAGGCATTAAAATCCCCTCAGTGGGAACTCTGGAGACAGGCAATGCAGGAAGAGATGGATGTTATAAATAAAAGACAAGTATGGGTATTAACATCTCTGCCACCCAACACCGAACCACTAGGCTGCAGATGGGTATTCACCATCAAACGAGACGACAAGGGACGGGTTGCAAGATATAAAGCGAGACTTGTAGCACAAGGCTATAAACAAGTCAGGGGTGAAACGTACGATGAGACGTTTTCGCCCGTAGTCAATTTCAGTCTAATTCGCTTTTTCTTTGCAGCCCTTGTCTCATGTCTCGGATGGATCCACACTCAGTGTGATGTAAAAGGAGCCTATCTGTACGCCCCTCTTTCTGATAACATCTACATGAAACAACCATCAGGGTTCGAGGTAAAAGGTAAAGAACATTTAGTCTGCAAACTCCAGAGGGCCCTTTATGGTCTCCACCAGAGTGGACGAGTATGGTTTTATGAATTACATAAGATTTTAATTTCTCTTGGTTTTAAAAAGTTAGAGTGGTGTAATTGCGTCTATACGTTTTCTAATTATGTTGTTTTATTACTATATGTGGATGACTTTGTAATATTAAGTAACCATCAGAAACATATTAATGAAATTTTAACCCTTTTAACAAAACATTTTGACATAAAAATCCTGGGGAAAACACGCAAACTACTTGGTGTTGAATTTGAGGAGGATGGGAATGGCACTGTTTCAATTCATCAAATGCAATATATTGATGATATTTGTACAAGATTTAAAGAATTCAACTTTCCCATTACATCACTCCCTATAACTAAAGGTACTGTATACTCCAAGTCACAATGTCCTCAAACCGAAGCAGAAACCCAGGAAATGTTACAATATCCATACAGAAGTGTTTTGGGCTGCCTTTCATTTTTAACAAGCAGGACACGTCCTGATATTTCGTACGCTGTAAATATCTTCAGCCAATTCCAGAGCAATCCTGGGATTGTTCACTGGAATGGTCTCCTGAAGCTTTTAGGGTATGTCCAAAGCACAAAACACTATAAACTGAGGTTACCTTGTCACCACATAAACCTAATAACTTACACCGACGCGGATTTCGCCGCTAATAGGGATGACAGGACATCAATGGGGGGACAACTACTAATGTTAGACAAAGCTCCTATCATGTGGAGAGCCTTTAAACAAAAATCTGTCTGTCTGTCTACTATGGAATCAGAATTTGTGGCTTTAACAGAAGCAACTAAAGAGCTTCTATGGTTCAGTAGGATCATAACTGAATGTTATGACAAACATATTTTTACAGGTCCACAAGTTAAACCAACACTTTTAGTAGACAACATGGCCTCCATTGATTTTCTTAAGTCTCCCATTGAAAATTACAGAACGAAACACATTGACGTAAAATTATTTTTTGTTAGAGACCTTTTAAACCAAGAGATTTTTAATGTTAAACACGTAGCCAGTAAATCTAATCTCTCAGACATTTTCACTAAACCTTTAACAAAGTTTGATCTTAAAAAATTTATTGATGTAATTTTTAGTTATAAGTAATTTATATATATACATAATATTTAAATGCTATGAAAAAAAACTCCTCCTCCTTTGAACTTGTGTCAAGCATTAAGATGCTTGTTTAACTTTTCATGTTAAACCTTGAAGTTTAGCATCTTTTTTTAAAACTGAAAGTCCCTGTTTTTGTATAATGGAAATGTCACATAGGTCCCGTCCGTGGTGTTGAAAATCGAGTTGTATTTTTTATTGCATATGTAAATATGAAAATTTTTCTTCTCGTTTTAAGAGTATATATAACAAGTTTTTTTTTCATATTTAAATTGGCCAAATCATTTGCAAATGTATATCGTTTCAAAAGCTTAAGCATATTTTTTTTCTGTGTTGTCTTTCACGTGAGCGCTCACAGTCATTTAACTCTGTCACTATCATAATCATAATTCATAATCGTTATCATGATCATGATCGTTATTGTTCTCATTATTGAAATTTTCTCATTTGCATAACATGTGTCTTTCATATATTGTCAAAGTATTTTCATATTGTAATTCATGTATATTTATTCTTCATATTATCCTGAATTTGCGTTTATATGATAATCATTCTCTTCCAGAATAAATATGCAAATGTATGATTGTTTAAAATTCATTTGAATATTGTACAAGTCAAGATCAAGAAAAAAATCATCATATTAAATTGTTATTGTAAAGGTAACTCGTAGTCACTTGCACGTGACGAGGTAATTGTAATTATCTTTCATGGTTTTTTTTTCAGGAAAACGTTATCTTTATAGACTTTTGCTATTGAACTTTATTCGACGTGAAAAAAAAAACTTTTCGTTAGAGTTACAATTGTAACTGAACTTTCATGAAATGAAAAAGTTGTTAATCTAGTTGTTATATAATTGTTAAAATTGTTGTTATTGTTGAATATTGTTATTAACATTATTGAAAATTGATGTTTTTGATTAACCCTGTTGAAGTTATTGAATTTGTTGCATTTATACTTGTTAATGTTAAGTTTCTGTTTTACTGATAACTATCGAAGTGTGATAGTTGATATTCTAATGTTTTACATTATTCTATATATATATATAATTTACAATATCTGTTAATTATCCATTTTATTTTTAAGTACGAGTGTTAAGGGGGGGGCGATTGTCAGCCATTTTTTTCTTCCTTAACACTCTAAAATACATAATTCTAATTATATATATCGTAATATTGTAAAATGGCATGGCTTACTATCTTATATTTTGTTCCAACTTCCATTTTTCTTCTTTGTCGGCATTTTCCAATCTTCCGATCTTTTGTTTACATGTTCAAATCAATCGCTTATCTTTTGTTTTTCCGATCGTCGCTGATGGGTGTGTTCATCCTGGTTTTATCGTTCCGTTCGATCGCAATCCGCAAGCATCGCGGATCGCAACTCGTAAGTGGCTGTCTTGCATTTCTTCCATCGCAAGTCAGGAGCTCGCTTGCTCAACTCGGAGGGGCGTATCCAGTTTCGAATTGCCGCTGCTATTTAAACCGGCTGAGATATGTTGTGCTGGGGATTTTGAAGCGATGTTATGAGCTAGCAATATTGAAGTCAATATGATATAGTTTCAGAAATGTCTTTTAGATTCATCCAGTTTTTAAAGTTAACAAACTTGTGTTTAATTACGCCAAATCCGTTGCTGGACATTTAATTGTGAAAATGGTTTTTCAACTTCGCCCGTTTGTCATTTTACCAGCAGTCATAATCCATTTGTGTTTTTAATTAAGTCTTCATATTCATTTGTGGACATTATTATCTTCAGTTAAAAAAACTCTATATGTTTTTAAGACTTTCCATCGAAATAGTTGGTGTGCCGTATCATTGGAATTTTTTCAGTACGTCGATAGCTGTCATCCATAAGTGAGTCCGTTTTGTTTTCAGTGCTATCCTAATATTGTTATATGCCATGCCATGCCATTTAATAAGTAATATTATTTCATTATATAGAATGGTTTTAATTTAAATACGGAATTGAACTTATTTTCTGTTTACATTTTACCAGTTATATTTTTCATCTAAGTTTATACATATTTTATTTAAACTTGAATATTATTTCATGACATAGAATAACTTTAATATAAATCTGGAACTGAACTTGTTTCTGTTTACGTTATGCCTGTTACATTTTTCACCTGGATTTATACATGTTTTATTTAAACTTGCACTTATTTTTTCGTTAATAAACGTTAGTCTTATTTCACTGAAAAACAGTTTCTTTAATGAATATCTTACACTACACTGTCACAATGTCACCAATACTTACTCTCTTAGGTCACCGAAGTTGCACTATTATAAACTGCTAAATTTTATTTTGTTTTAGACGGTTCTTGTTACAGAACCGATCACGGTTCTGTAACCGAACTGTACATACTTTCTGGAACTCTAATACATCGAACTGGATGAAAATGAATAATAAAATAAAATTCCTTCTTTCGACACATCAACCAAGTTAAGTTAAATGAAATATCTAAAAACGGAAATTTCTATCAAATAAATAGATTTACGACCCACGTTTCATGATCAGAACGTCAGAAGCAGCTGAAGAATATTACCTTTTCATCTGCTGACATGTATTATTTTTGTGGGAAAAAAAATTATTAATATTACTTCTTTGAAAATAAGATTTCAATTTTGTTACAAGACACAAAATTTTATGTTTCTTGTAGACTTGAAAGTAATATAAGATTTAAAATAAATATGGCTTCTTCTCTTTCTTTTATTACATGTATAACTGCAGTGGTCCGCAATAAGTGGTCACATGTCTATTAATCAGCAAAAGTTTTAAAGTTTGTTTTCGTATAATTTATTGCAAAACTTTAATATAACGTTTAAGTAACTCTACTTTTTTATGTTTCCTTTAAATGGTTAAATTTTTTAAAAATTATTTATCATAACTTTTTTTTTTTTTTTTTTTTTTTTTTTTTTTTGACGAGTCGTAACCTGTAAAATTCGGCTAATAAAAATGTTAAAAAAAAATGTTTGACTCAATTTATAATAATAATCACAAAAATAAATACAATAAATAATGTTGTATTGGCCGGTCTAATTCTTAAAGCAAATATTATTCTTAATTAAAATTTAAGTTTAACTTTTCAAATTAGGGAAAAATTAAACTTTTTTTTTCTGTAAGGGAGAGGGGGGCACCTTTGTACACTCTAAATATTTTCCTTCAAATAAATTATTTTAAAAAAATGCATATGGCAATACATTACTGCTGCTTCAAGGGAATAATTATACAAAGCTGTATCATTTTGTATGAACAATACTTTTTAAACAAGAAATGTATTTTTCTCCCTCTTGAATCTAAACTTAAGAAAATAAAGTTGTAAGATTTTTGTTTACAAACTTCTATCCCTAAAATTTTAATTTATTGTTCAATGCTTAAACAAAGATGTTAGCTTTAGTTTATAACCTTTGTTTTATTCAAATTCCTTAACCGAAGTGAGTAAACTGTTGTGATGTTGAACTCCGTGTGATGGGACACCATTGAACAAAAAAGTTGGGGCACCTTTGAACAGCGAAAAAACACCGAATAAACTGGTGATAAATATTAATTGAAATAATTTCAAGAGAACACTTAAAACTATTAAGTTAAGAGTTGTTAATGTTTCTAAATATTATTATTTCTGATTTTTTTTAATGTGAAAAGAGGTTTAGAATATCAAGGAACATGGACTTATACTGCTAACAATTCCCCTTACTGCACCAGTGTTGCTAGACGGGCTACTTTTTTTAAATTCAAATTCTTGATTGGCACCACTTTTTACAAATGATAAAATTTGCCTTATTCAATTACATGATAATTAAGGCGAAAACGAAAAGTGATTTAACGTTTCAAAAAAGTGGTGCCAGTCAAAAAAATCTGAATTTAAAAAAAGTAGCCTATTAGCAACACTGTACTGCACATATAGGTTCTAACCTCTATATGTATCAGTGATGGAAAGTTTCAAATCTAAATTCATTTATTTGATAATTGCAAATCCTTGATACAAAATAATGATTCATGATTTAACAGGTTTCCAAATATTATTTAAGGTTTCCGTAACGGCTAAAACGGAATTTTACATCAGGTCTCTTAAAAAAATAGCAAATGAAAAAATTTAATTTTCCAGAAGCATCAGATATCCCACTGGTGTATTTCAAGGATATTGTAAAAAAGTTTTCACAACCTAACACAACTGGAGGGACACTGTGTATTTTATCAACAATGAGTTTTGACATCAACTTTGATGGATTTAAGTTTGATTAAATAACAAAAAAAATTGTAATTTCAACAAAATGTAGTTATTTATTTTTATTCATATTACTTTATATTTCTGTAACTTATGCAACTTTTTATAAAAACTCAATATTTTCATGTTTTATTCATTTGTTCAAAGGTGCCCCTTGCTTGTTCAAAAATACCCCTACATGGGGCAGGTTTGAACAAAAAATTTTCAATTTTATAAATCCTCACAACTTATTTAATTTCTTTGGAAAATGTTTAATTTATGGTTCATATAATGGAGAAATGTGTTATTTTTATTATGTAATATTTAAAACTCAAAAAATATAATTCATGTAAGAAAAATATTAATTTTCTGAAAATTTGTTCAAAGGTACCTCCCTCTCCCCTACTTCATGAGTAATATGCAATTAAGATAATGAAAATATGAAGTTTAAGCTTAATTAAGGTTTAACTAGTTTAATTAAGGCTTTAATTTTTGGTATTAAATAATGAAAAATCATTGAAAATTTCGCCACAATGGCACAATCATCATTTTGTTTTCAGCGAAGCGCAAAAATAATGTTTTTCACCGTTGCAAAATTTACAGCTAATCTTCATACCTTTCATATGCATACTTTTGATATCCACTATTTAAAAAATATTTTAACGTGCAATAGATTAATATTAAACTTATTCCCAAACTTAATGTAACGTTTTCCAGTTACAGTTTTTAATGTAATTCACATTTCATTTTTACTGTGACATCATTTTCACCAATCCAATCCATCTGAGATGAGCATCTCAATCTCAGCATGCTTTATGAGTAAAAATGCATTTAAAAAAAATCTTGGCGTCATTCTTTGTTCAAAAGTTTTAAATAGTTATTTTAAATGTAATACGAAAATGGTATCCGTAATGATATAGTAATTTCGATTGTTCCCCATACTCTATTCAAAAATGAAAGTAACCTTGTTGCCACTATTTTGAAGAAGTTTCATAAAACAACTTTTAATAAAGAAATTAAAATAGAAAAAAACAAGTTGGAAATTGCACGTGAAGCGTAGCAAATGAGGTGCGTTCGTACGATAACGAAGTTTTAAAAATATTACTCTCATGTATCAATCTCATAAAATTGTAAATAGTGAATTACAATTAAAATGCTCATCATACAATGTTCTCCTATACCATTTTGTAATGGAATACTTTTGTGTGGCCTTGTAAATCATAACAAATGGTCTTTGCACCACAAATTATGTAAAATATATATTATAATGTGTACTTTATAGTTGCATATAAATTTTATTAAGTTCGAATGAGTGTAACACCATTAAAATGCATTTGAAACATTTTTCCCCATTGACCGTAATGTAACGGAATATTTTTGATTGTCCCTGTAATTGATCTATGCATCCGATTTTCATAAAATTTGAAATAACTCGACAAAATTATGTAATAATTATGTATTTTAAATTTCAAACGTATAAAATATATTTGAAACTTTTTCCCCATTGGCCATAATGTAATTGAATACTTTTGATTGCCCCTGTAATTGATCTATGCACCCGATTATCAAAAAATTTGAAATAACTCGACAAAATTATGTAACAATTATGTATTTGAAATTTCAAACGATTAAAATGCATTTGAAACTTTTTTTCCCCGTTGACCGTAATGTAATGGAATACTTTTGATTGCCTCTGTAATTGATCTATACATCCGATTTTCATAAAATTTGAAATGACTCGACAAAATAATGTAATTATTATGTATTTTAAATTTCAAACGATTCGGTTGGGTAGTTTTTGCGTTGTTATATGCGGACAGACAGACGGACGGACTGAACGACCACTATAGGTGCTACGTATTTACATAATTACGAACGCACCTAAAAAGGATTATTTTTTAAAAATAGCGAGTACATGCACATCTACAAAATAATTGCTTTCATTGAAAATAATAATTATCAAAATAGGTCGAGTAGAAGTTTCAGGCCAGATGACTAAAAAAAACAGCTTGGTTTTTTAAACATATAGTAGATAATATCGGAAAGAGGACGACATGCAACTCAACCAGCGCAGTGGTTGTGGAGGAAGTTGCAATTGCAACAGTGTAAGCATTTGCAATTTCTTCAAATGTTGGCGTAAATAGCATAAGTATTGGACATTCCGTGAGCAATGTGCGCATGATTTAAAGAAAAAACCTGAAGTTGTATTTAAAATATACATTTCACACAACCGTTGTATCCTATATGTTTTGATTTTGCCTTGCATTTTCTTCCGAGGATGCAAGTGGATGATTGTTAGTCGTTGCATATATTATGTACCGACGAGGCTCATTTTCACTTAGTTACATATCTTCTGAACATACAAAACTACTGCTTATGGAGTTGCACCAATCCTCTTATTATTTAATAACAGCCACTGCATTCCCCATACATCCGGGCATGGTGTGGATTCACAGCTAATTTAATTTTGGGCCCGTAGTTCTTCGAGGAAGTCACAATGGACGGGTGAGAGAGATGTACAGTCATAAGTGACCAATACAGCAGACTACTAGAGAATCATGTTATCCCGACGTTAATACAAAATGGTTGTTTGGCCACGATAGCGTCCATGCAATATGGAGCAATTGTTCATAAGGCAAAGCGTATAAAGAATTTACTTACAGCTAACTTCCCTGATGAACATATCATCTCGCGTACTTTCCCGATAGCCTGGCCAACCAAGTCACCAGATCCAGATCTAGTCCTTTATGGCTTCTAATTGTAAGGTTTTCTCAAAGACGGTATTTATCACAGATTTGTAACTAATGGAGCAGACTTGAACCCTAGCATCGTACACCATCGTAATGTACGCCTTGGCTTCCTCATTCCTAATGATATATTGTATGCAGCCGTTGATAACGCGATGGTGCGCTTTCAACATATTGTTGACCGACAAGGTATGAACATAGAGCACACAGACGTATCAATAAATAAAATATTATTATTCTTTGATTTTAGAACTGTTATGTTTCGTCTTAAATCGGTAAATCGCCACCTGATGGCAAAATATGTCAAACTTTTTTTCGAAAAACTCGGTCGCATGATCTACTTACATATATTTAAAGTTTCATTTCGATTCCTATAGTACAACCGCAGCTAACAGCTTCATCGATTTAATTTCAACCAACTTATATACTTTTTAGCACTTTCCAACAAAGTTGAAAAGTGCTTATGCATTCGGTTTGTCTGTCCGTCTGTCCGTCTGGCCGTCTGTCCGTCTGTCCGTCTGTCCGCGCTCTAACTCCCGTAAATATACTCGGATTGCTATGAAATTTTTATACGTTGTTGAGGTTTACCCTAGCACGAACCCTATTGAAAATGAAGTATCTACCATGATTAGTTTATCTACAGAGAGAATCAAAAGTTTCCCATTACATTACGGCCTATGGGGAAAAATCGTTAATATACTCGGATCGCCATGAAATTTTAGGACGTTATTGACGTTTACTCTAGCACAAGTCCTATTGAAAATGAAGTTTCTACAATGATTAGTTTATCTACAGGGCGAATCAAAAGTTTCCCATTACATTACGGCCTATGGGGAAAAATTGTTAATATACTCGGATTGCCATGAAATTTTAAGACGTTATTGAGGTTTACCCTAGCACGAACCTTACTGAAAATGAAGTATCTACCATGATTAGTTTATCTACAGAGATAATCAAAAGTTCCCCATTACATTACAGCCTATGGGGGAAAAATCGTTAATATACTCGGATTGCCATGAAATTTTAGGACGTTATTGATGTTTACCCTAACACGAACCCTATTGAAAATGAAGTTTCTATTATGATTAATTTATCTACAGGGCGAATCAAAAGTTTTCCATTACATTAAGGCCCATGGGGAAAAATCGTTAATATACTCGGATTGCCATGAAATTTTAGGACATTATTGACGTTTATCCTAGCACAAGTCCTACCGAAAATGAAGTTTCTACCATGATTAGTTTATCTACAGGGCAAATCAAAAGTTTCCCATTACATTACGGCCTATATGGAAAAATCGTTTAAAAGGAATTTTAAAGATGTTATACCCTGTCAAACATATTAAAATATGCATTCTATAAAATAAAAGGTGAAAATGTAGCTATTATTCGTTTACAGGGCGACACAAAAGAATTCCATTAGATAATGGTAAAAGGGGGAATTGTGTGTGACATATTTTAAATATATTAAGCTTTTTCGTGTATAATAAAATTGATATATGCTATTGAAGCTTAATATAAATTATACGCTACTGTTGTGCATAATATGAAGTACATAGCATTTACAGGGCCATACAAAAGATTTCAAATAGTATATTCTTTCCGAAGTACCGTATATGTGTCCGATGATGGCTGATGGAAGGATGAATTGCATTTTAATTATGATATTCGCGTTTATATTTCGCTAAATATATGCACATTATATGGTGTGTATAAATGTTATAGTTGATATACAGGGCTACCCAAAAGAGCTCACCAACGTTACTGAATATGAGCGTAAATTGTTTAAACGTGGTTCTTAAATAAGCTATGCATTTTTACGCTGAGCTGCATTCAATTTACTGAGAAATGTTTACAGGATATAGATAAAGGGATATACAGGGCCACGCAAAGAATTCGCTACATGGACGCCTATGAATGATGATTTATGAGAATGTGATTTCAGTTATTTAAAAGTGTTTTAGTTTACAATAAATTTTAGCCTAATGCTGACGTGTAATAAAGGTACAATGTAAACTACAGGGCTGAACAAAAGTATTCAAGTATATTTCCATCTAATAGTATCAATTGCTGAAAAAGAAATTTCAAGCTACTGGGATTTTCTTGCTGAGCTAAATTTGCCCATTATATGAACTGACATATGAAATACAGGGCTGTTCTAATGTACTGGAATACATATTTGGGTATATTTGGCGATACACTATTATTTCCCTTACAAGATTTCATTAAGTGTTGGAAAGTGCTTCATAATCTATGCTTAACGCATGATTTTTCTTACTTGTTAATAATTTCATTTGTTTAACTTTCAACCAAGTGTAACAAAAAAAATTATAATTGAATTCATTTTGCACGCCAACAAGATGCATCCTAAGGAAATTTTGGGGGGAAAACATGGATTAAAGAAAGAACCAATGCATTCATTGTCTTTAAGATGATCATGGAATGTTTATAAAAGAGTGTTTTTTAAATAACTGATTTTTTTTGTCTTTTATTTGATTAAAATATAAATAAACGTGTTCCTGAAAAATGAATTCCCTGCGTATTGGATAGCACCCAAATAACTCAATGTAGTTATTATTTCATCTTGCACGTGTAATACGCTTCGTAAATACTGACATTATAGCTCTGGATCAATATTTCCTGCAGATACAAAAGAAAAGTTATATTTTGAATTCCTGAACAACAACCTGTATCTTGTTTGCGTTCCATGATCAACAGAGACCATCGTCTCGTCGAAATAATACAACCACAACCTCCACATATACAGGTGAAAAAACAGAATGTTCTGTCTGAATAAATAGTTTGCACGCTCCCATTTTGTTATCGGTACGTGAGATGCAGCTGAACATATTCCCTTTTCATATATAGACATATTATTTCTATAGAAAACTTTATTATTAATTCTTCTTTAAAAATAGGATTTTTTTTAACGAAAAATTGAGTTTTGTTAAAGCACGAGTCCATGTTCAGGGGTATTTGTTTCTATGGTAAGCAAAATTTAAATTTGCATTTAAAATAATAAAAACATTTTTTCTTGAAAATTTTACTTGTACCCAAACAAAAATAACACTTAAAACTACACTATGTGTAAATATTTTTAAAAGATGACAAAAAAATATTTAAAAAAGGTGTTAATTTACTTTAATTTTTAGTACTTTCGACTATAAACACAGCCATCGACAGAGAATATAAAAATACAAAAATTAACTTCTTAATTTTCAAATGTCATGTAATTGTTGTCAAAAGGGAGTGAAAATGAAAGTCATTTTTTAGATCCGGAAAACATTGGGTGAATAAAATATAGATACTGAAGAAAGTGGAATATTACTTGTATTATGTTTCTTTAAGAGTGTATTCGAAAAAAAATGGTTTGCCACCCTCAACAGCTGGAAATTTTTTAATACATTTTCACACTCATTTTTAAAGGTAAAGACATAAAACTTGCTGAGATAATTTTTGAATGTAAGATGCCGTGTGATTTCATTTTTCACTCAATCCATTAGAACTTAATTTATAAACAATTATTTTCTCAATATGACCCTTTTTTTTTCATTCATAGATTTCCCGCTTCGGTAAATTCGATTCAAAACGCCCACTTTGACAACTTTTTTGTTAGAATATTTCTGCAATTATCAAAAAATCGACAAGCACGGCACATTGTGTAGTTGCTGAATAAAAGAATTTGGCATTTTGATGTGTTTGAGAGCAAAAATGAATTTAAAAATAAATAAGAAAATAAGTAATTTGGATTGGAATACATCCATAAACAGGCTGATCTAATTTCTTGGTATGTTGTAGGATAAAACATCATTTCAAACATTTTAATAATAATTGCTAAATGTTGGTTCTAAAATTTGACTTTCACTTTTTTTTTTTTTTTACGAATTACTAGACATTTGAAAATTAAGATGTTAATATTTGCATTTTTATATTCTCAGTCGATGGCTGTGTTTACAGTTGAAAGCACTAAGGATTAAAGTAATCCAAATATAACAGTGTACAAAAATGGTTTTGTGCCAGAACTGAAATTATTTGATTTAAGATCATTATTTTGCGCTGATTTCGAGCGTGTTTTCTATTTTTCTCTACATGACACAATTTTTTGCAAATTTAAGCTTCTTTATGATAAAAATTTTATTAAATCCAATAGATTTCTTAAATCACCAGATTTTAAAATATTCACCTTTTATGTAAACATTTTAATAAAAATTTTATTTTACTTAAGAAAGGTGTTATAATAATTAAAAATAAATGACATTGACATGTTTCGGATCCGTCTAATAAGATCCATAATCATAATAAAAATTTTTACTATGTTTTTTTTTTTTTTTTTATGATTATGGATCTTATTAGACGGATCCGAAACATGTCAATGTCATTTATTTTTAATTATTATAACACCTTTCTTAAGTAAAATAAAATTTTTAGTAAAATGTTTAAGCTTTTTTGTGCTATTTTATGCGAATTTTATATATAATAAATGTCAGATTGAATTACCTTTTCTAGATAATGATTACTGAAATATTTGCTTCAGATAAATGTCACGATCTGCTTATTTAGACCGGGAGACGGCAGCACGGACAATCATTTCATCAAATTCACGGATGGAAATCTGGCTTCGCATATTAAAACGTACTCGGTCTGTCAAGTCATATCTCGGTGGAAAACATCTAAAAACCCGATTTTAGCTGTGTACCGCAGATTTACCATTCCTCCAAATTTTCATACTTTTGGGTGCAGGAAAGCTGAATGGTAAAACTGCGAGTCAACTGCTAATTTCGGATTTTTAGGTGTTTTCCACCGAGATATGACCTGACAGATCGATTGCGCTTTAATATGCGAAGCCAGATTTTACTAATCCTAGATTTTCTTCCTTGAACTTGATGAGGTGATTGTCTGTGCTGACGCACCCTGTAAACACACACACACACACATTATATATATGTATATATATTAGGGTGGGCCGAAAAAAACTTTTTTTCGATTTTCGATAATGGCGGGTGCGGAAAAGTGGCCACTGGTGGCACTTAAATCACACAAAAAATTTGAGATTTTTTGGACAATTCCTTACCCTGCCGCAAACGGCTTAAAGTTTTGCCAAAATGCTGATTTTTGAATTTTTTTAGCAAAAAAATTTAAATATTAAATTAAGTTTTTTTTTTTGGTTGTATTTAGTTGAAAAGATGTATTTAATGTGCCAAATGTTTAAATAACCTCTAATTATGCATTAGTTTAGTGCTATGTTCTTTAAAAATGTACTTGATTTTAACTTGTTTTGCGTTCCGTACCAACGCGAAACAACCGAGAACTCCTCGCGTGGATGTAGCTGCACGCAGAGTTTTACTCGCCTATAGAAATCGGCTAATTTAAAATACACATAGCAATTAAATAATGCATTATCAGAACTTATTTAAACATTAGATACGTTAAATATGCCTTTCCTAGTAAATACCGCCAAAATAAACTTAATTTAATATTTTAAAAGTTTTTACTAAAAAAGTTCAAAAATCAGCATTTTGGCAAAACTTCAAGCCATTTGCGGCAGGGTAAGGAATTGTCCAAAAAATCTCAAATTTTTTGTGTGAACTGGGTGCCACCAGTGGCCACTTTTCCGCACCCGCCATTATCAAAAATCGAAAAAAAGTTTTTTTCGGCCCACCCTAATATATATATGTGTGTGTGTGTATATATATATATATATATATTTGCTAGCTAGAGTAATCCAGTGGCAATATTAAACTATAAAGTATGCCAAATGAAAAGAAGACTTTAGCTGTAGTTCGTTGTATAAGTATGAAATCGCTATGTCATGTATTTGCAGATGTCATTTATTTGCATGTATTTGCAGATAGATTACTTTGTGGTATTTCCCTGTTACACATGCGCACGTCACGGCTTCGCAGCAATATTGTCATTTCAGGAGAGTTTCCACAATTGGTTATACGACAGATTTCTCCAAATCAATACAAATGACAGTTATTCAATGGGAGGTTCTGCCACATCCTCTTACAGCTCTGGTCTTAACTCGCATATTTTCGGCCCCTCGAAAAATCTCTTAAAGGTCAGAGATTCCTCTGCGACAAAGACGTGCAAGACACTGTGGAAAACTGGATCCTTTCAACAACCTACGCATTTCTACACTGAAGCTATCCACTGTCTTCCTACTCGCTAGGATCAGGATTGATTATACAGGGTGTCCCAAAAGGTCGTTTACAAACTTAACATGCTGGTCTGTCATATCATTATGAACAATATTAAATAGGAAACTAAGGGTCCCAAACGTCTTCCAAACGAGATATGCGCCATTAAAGTTTAGGGTCCAAAAATTCAAATGATTATAAAAAACAGAAAAATTGGTCGATTCGTTTGCGGTTTTCACTAAAACTATTCTTTACGTCAGTATTTTCTTGAAAATAAATTATAAAGATAAATTTCAAAAAATGGCGATAGAGGGCGCTTTAGACTTTGGAGTAACGATAAATTAGTTTTTACCATTATTTTTTGCATCTCATTAAATTTTTTTTATAAGCTTAGACATAAACTTAAATTTTGAGGTCAAAATCTAAATCGTTGGAAGTGGTTAAGTAGCGCAAACTGAATTGCGGGGGGAGGTTCAAATTTCAAATGATTATAAAAAACGGAAAAATTGGTCAATTGATTTGCGATTTTCACTAAAATTATTCTTTATGTCAGTATTATCTTGAAAATAATTTATAAAGATAAAATTTAAAAAATGCCGATAGAGGGCGCTTTAGACTTTGGAGTAACGTACAACTATTTTTTTCCGTTATTTTTTGCATCTCATATATTTTTTTTAGAAGCTTAGACATAAACTTAAATTTTGAGGTGAAAATCTGAATCGTTGGGAGTGGTAAAGTAGCGCAAACTGAACTGTGTTCAATGGTGGTGGGGAGGTTCAAATCTCAAATGATTATAAAAAACGGAAAAATTGGTCGGTTTTCGCTAAAATTATTCTTCATGTCAATATTTCCTTGAAAATAAATTTTAAAGATAAATTTAAAAAAATCCGTTAGAGGGCGCCTTAAACTTTAGAATAACCAATAATTATTTTTAACCTTTTTTTTTTTTTTTTTTTTTTTTTTTTTTTTTTTTTTTTTAATCTAATTAAATGCTTGCAAAATTTTAGACTTAAATTTTGTGCTCAAAATCTAAATCGATAGTAGCGCAAACTGAACTGTGTTCAGGAGTTGAAATGTTACCTTCCCCACCCCTCGAACGCAGTTCAATTTTTGGCCGCTTAATTACTCACAACGATGCAGATTTTGAGTACAAAATTTAAGTTTGAACTTTTACAAGCATTTTATTAGATACAAAAAATAACGGTTAAAAATAGTTGTTGGTTACTATAAAGTTTAAGGCGCCCTCTGACGGAATTTTTTGAAAGATATCTGTAAAATTTATTTTCAAGAAAATATTGATATAAAGAATAGTTTTAGCGAAAACCGACCAAGTTTTCCGTTTTTTATAATCATTTGAAATTTGAAACTCCCCACCCCCATTGAACACAATTCAGTTTGCGCTACTTTACCACTCCCAACGATTCAGATTTTCATCTCAAAATTTAAGTTTATGTCTAAGCTTCTAAAAAAAATTATGAGATGCAAAAAATAACGAAAAAAAATAGTTGTACGTTACTCCAAAGTCTAAAGCGCCCTCTATCGGCATTTTTTTAATTTTATCTTTATAAATTATTTTCAAGATAATACTGACATAAAGAATAATTTTAGTGAAAATCGCAAATCAATTGACCAATTTTTCCGTTTTTTATAATCATTTGAAATTTGAACCTCCCCCCGCAATTCAGTTTGCGCTACTTAACCACTTCCAACTTTTTTGATTGTGAGCTCAAAATTTAAGTTTATGTCTAAGCTTCTAAAAAAATTTAATGAGATGCAAAAAATAATGGTAAAAACTAATTTATCGTTACTCCAAAGTCTAAAGCGCCCTCTATCGACATTTTTTGAAATTTATCTTTATAATTTATTTTCAAGAAAATACTGACGTAAAGAACAGTTTTAGTGAAAACCGCAAACGAATCGACCAATTTTTCTGTTTTTTAAAATCATTTGAATTTTTGGACCCTAAACTTTAATGGCGCTTATCGCCTTTGGAAGACGTTTGGGACCCTTAGTTTCCCATTTAATATTGTTCATCATGATATGACAGAGCAGCATGTTAAGTTTGTAAACGACCTTTTGGGACACCCTGTATATAGTTCAACTGTTCAACAGGCACTGCATTTATAATATTGTTAGTACAATTTATTCACACAGTCGATCCCGGTATATAACGAACTAAAATTTTGGTCCCGTCTTTTTCTGATTGTACTTAATGCTAATTTATTATTTTATAGCGAACCTGCTAAATCTTAAGAATTCGTTATAACGAACCTTTTTTCCATTCGACCATGGTTTTTTTTTTTTTTTTTTAACCCTTCCGAAATTGCGAAAAAGGATTCGACTCGAGCTTTGCAATAAAATGCAAAAATGTATGCGTCTAGTGAAACATGGTGAAAATTAGCGATAAGTCTTTTTATTAAAGGGTAGGAAGAACCTCATTCTTTCTCTTTTATGTAACCACTCTGCACGTGTGATCACGCCCGCCTGTCGGTCATTTTCCATTACTCCTATCACAGCTGTTTAGCAAAAAAGTATTTAACGCTAACGTATTTATCTAACTTATTTAAGACTAATTCGAGATATGGCAGCATGAAAAGAACGTCTTCTTTGAAGCAAGCAATACTCAAAAACTTTTTTTCTTAAATTATAATCTATGAAGTTCAGAAGATGATAAAAAAAGAACAATTAAGTGAGAAAAGTAAACAAACAAAAAATAACAAATAAAACAATTTTTAAATACGCCAGCAATAAATAGTGTTGGAATTCAAAACCTGGAAAAAGTGTAAAGGTTGTAGTATAGTCGAGAACATTCCTTGAATTGTCTGCTCATTTATCATAACTTTTACTTATCCGAACTAGATTCAGTATCTTCTTGTTCGGATAATCGGCGCTGTTCTACATTTTTATCTTAATACATCATTATTGGATAGAAAGGTAGCAGCTAAATATATACATATTTTGTGAACATATTTTAATAGTTTGGATGTAGCGAGCCACCGGATATAGCGAACAAAACCTTTTATCCCTTGAAGTTCGTTATAACAGTGTTCGACTGAATATAATTGTAGTCTCCTTTTCATTTGAACAATCCTTATATAATAAAAAGCGAAGAATTAAAAAAAAAATTATAAAAAAAACACTCTAGACACTTTACCAATTAGTAGCTGTTAAATAGTACAAGTATTTTAGCATTTATTAAAATATTTTCTCTAACTATTATAATAACTATTTCTGTCAAGACGAGAATTACTATAACTAAATCTCTCAAGATCACTCAACTCATTAATTGTTTGTGATACATTTTCGCAACACTATTTAATTTCATTTAATTTAATTTAATAGCACTTAAGAAGATTAAAAAAAATGGGTTGTATTATAAAGACGTATTATAACTGATAAGAACGCAAAAGTTGTGCAACAATTTCAACAAGTAACATTATACATCAGACGTCTTTGATACATAAACAACAATATAGTAAGCTGTGGCGAATTTTTACACATAACTTAAGCATTAAATGGATTAATTTTAATTGAATTTCATATTTAACAATTCATTTTATTTATAAATTCAATATTGATATACATAAATTAAAATTTAAGTTTGCTTTATCCTTGACGCCAGGAAAGGAATTAGTTTTATTTTAAAAAGAAATTTATCAAAATATTACTTTGGGTAACATGTTTATTTTCTTAAATTTGTTATTTAATTAATGAATTCA
This sequence comes from Maratus speculifer, assembly GCA_964019185.1. Lineage (NCBI taxonomy): Eukaryota > Metazoa > Arthropoda > Arachnida > Araneae > Salticidae > Maratus > Maratus speculifer. The sequence goes on along the minus strand of OZ025302.1, from coordinate 165,076,762 downwards.
TCGTTTAATAAGATATAAAATCGTATCTAATTAGACAATTTTAATTTCAGTTTATAATTTCAGAAATTATATTTTATAGTCTGAAAAATAAAAAAGCTGCTTCGTGCAGCCTGTACGATATATATGGAAATGGACATGGAAAAGAAATATTAAATCTCTTAAAAATGAGACATGAGTGAAATAATAGTAAAAAAATGATTTTTATTGTATTGGTTTAAGGCTGTTCTTAACCACGGCTGCAGTGTCGGAGTCGGGTCCATTTTTGAGTAAAAGAGTCGGAGTCGGAGTCGCTTAAAAAACCGACTCCGATTCCGATTTCGGCTTTTTTTGTTAGGCACTTTGAAATGAAATTAAACCAATTATATGTAATTTTAAATCCATAAAAGGAATTATTATTGTTATCTTTGGATTATATTTGGCCACTTAAGTTAAAAATTCCCAATATACTGTCCGGCGTACGCAGTAGATGAAAACCGTTTTTAATTAAAAAGTCAAGTAGATCATGAAATATTTCCAAACTAGTAAAAATTTCGTTTTTATCTTTTTTTTTCCTTTTCCATCGATCTTTTTTCTGTTCTTAAGAATACGAATTAACATCAAAATTGTAAAGATTTCCCTTTTTTAAGACCACAGATCCGAAATAATAAAATTTCTGTTTTTTATTTTATTTTATTTTTCTTTTCTTTTCTTTAGATTTCGGCAGTTGGGTTTTTCCGTTTGTGGGGCGCAAAATAGTGAAACGAAAAATATTTTCCTTTCCTTTTCTAATTTCAAAGCTCTAAGGATTGAATTAATATTGAAATAGTGAAATTTTTGCCTTACTTTTCTTACGTTCCCTCATAATTTTAACCAACAACAACACTCGTGTATTTGCCATCCCGGAGTCAGAGTCGAATTCGAAGCCGTTAAAATGTCGGAGTCGGATTCGGCCGTTTTTCTCATCGACTCCACAACCCTGTTCTCAACTGTTCCGCTCAACAAACGCAAAACATTTGAACACATTTACAAATTAATTTTTCAACGGAAAGATATAAAATTAGAAAACCTGACTATGGAAGCCATTTGGAATCGAACTCCTACTATGTTTCTTATTTTGTGATCGATAAATTATATATTGAGTTATAGGTTAAATTGATCACGTGACAATCATGTCTTCTACTCGTTTGATTGGCTTTTCTGGTCTCATCAGGAAATTCACCTAAAAACAACAACTTTGACAGTATTTCCTGAAATATATATTGCGTTAGCAAAAAACGTGGAACTGAATACAATAAGATAGTTTCTGAGCAACAACGCTTGCTAGTTTTATGCATTCGAAAAGTTCTCTTAAGAGGGGGAGATGGTGTAAGCTAAAAATGACCTTCCAAAGCAGAAGTTCATATCTACAGAATGATACAATCAATAACCAAAGAAAAAAAGGAAAAAACTTTAAAAAACATATTTATATTTGTTGTGGCTAAAATATAAAAAAAAAAATCATTCGTAATATTTTGAAAATAAGTATCAAATATATGAAAATATCAAACTTCATGATGTTTTGGAAATAAATATCGGATACATATCATGATAATATGAAGATATATATCCATTGATATGTAGGAGAGAGGGAGCGGGCATGTTTGAACTGGGGGCACCTTTGAAACTTTAAATATTTTCCTAAAAATAAATTATTTTTTTAAATGCAGATACAATACATTACTACTGCTTCAATGCAATAAGTATACAAAACTGCACCATTTTGTATGCACAATATTGTCTAAGCAAGGTACGTAATTTTCTCCTGGTTCAGTTTGGTTTGGTTTATTTTTGTCAACTGATTATCTACACGAGGGATATAGGTCCATGGGGGGAGTGCCCTTCGTGGGGGGGGGTCTTTCTAAGGGAACCTAACTCGTATTTACGCAAGGTTCGAAGAAAACCACGAAAATTCCGAACGGTTAGGCCGACAGCCGCTATTGGGTTCAAACCCAGCACTTGCCGTCTACCAGTTGAGAGGTCAGAACCTCTTGGCCATTGGTGGGGCCGTAATTTTCTCCTTCTTGAATCTAAATTTAAGAAAATAAATTGTAAGCTTTTTGTTAACAATTTCGTATGCCTAAATTTTTCAGTCACTGTTCAATACTTAATTAAAAATGTTAGCTTTAGTTTATAAGCTTTGTCTTATTGAAATTCTTAAGCGAAATTGAGTAAAAAATTGTAATGCTAAACTTCGTGTAATGGGGCACCATTGAACATTTAAAGCCATGAAGTAAAGGATTATGAATGTATCTAAATATCACTGTTTTTGAATTTTTAAATCTAAAAAGGGGTTAATTAAGAATGCCAAAAAACCATGGTCTTATATTGTTAACAACCCCGTACCCTAGATTACAACTTCTGAATGTATCAGTGATGGGAATTTTCAAATCTAAATTGATGCTGAAGATTGCTGAAGAACTCGAAGAAAATATTCTTGCTCTAGAAGATTTACATGTGAATGATTTTATTTTAGTTCAGTCTTATACGAAGGTCGGATTGAATTGCGATTGCTGGATAAAACAGAATTTAATGTCAGATTTCTTCGTAAAAGAGAAAATGAAAAATTTTATTGCTTATACATTATACGTAGTACAGGGTAAGTCTTGCAATCGTTTTGAAAATCGAAAAAACAAATTTTGACGGATTTACACGTTTCAGGTAATGGAGATTCCGAAAAACATATTTTTTTTTTTTTTTGAAAAAAAAAATATTTCCGTCCGTCCGTCTGTCTGTCTGTAAACGCTCTATCTCCCGAACAAATTGAGATAGAAGCTTCAAATTTTGTATGTACTTAGTATGTAAGAATGGGACGAAGCCTATTTAATATCAGTAACCTCGATAATCCGGAACTACTTTTTCGGACACTCGAAAAGTTCGTTTTGATGAAAGGTATATAAAAATTTTGAATTTTTTAATTGTAAGGAGTGGAAGTAAAAATGCAATAAAAATAACACAAATCTGGCATAAAGAGCTAAGTCGATCGGATTATTAGTTGGCGAGATATTTGTAATCCTGTTCTCCACACCCTGTACTTCATTCAAATTTTAATTCAAAGATATATTTTAACTGGAAATGAGACGCTTAATCCAACGCAGTAAACTGTTGTTAATATTATTATTATTTTTGAGTTATAAGGATGTTTCTTTTACGCAATTCGGTACTACTTGAGTAATTTGGCATTTTATATAATTTGTCTAAATTGGTTCATCAGCAATTCATTAATAGAGCATTACTATATATATTAAAAATATTTAATTATACGTTTAAATTTTGTTTTGGAATTGCAATGCATTTCATGGGTAAGTATTACTGTGGCATCCAACGACTAGTTTTCCAAAGACATCGGATATCAATTTGGTGGATTTCAAGAGTATTGTTTCCACAACCAAATATAACTACAGGGACACTCCGTGTTGTTTCAACAAAGAGCATTGCCATCAACTTTGATGGTTATAAATTTTGTTAAATTAAAAAAAATTAGTAATTTCAGTAAAATGTAGTTTAATTTGATTCACATTATTTTATATTTCTGAAAAATATGAAGTTTTTTTATATAAACTCTTTATATATTTATATTTTGTTCATTTGTTCAAAGGTGTGCCCCATACTAGTTGAAAACTACCCCTACAAGGAGCAACTTTGAACAGAAATCTTTCAGCTTTTTAAATCCTCATAACGTATTTAATTTATTTGAAAAATTTTTAAGCTCTGGCTCATTTGATGAAGAAATGTATTGTTTTTATTATCTAATATTTAAAATGCAATAGTATATTCCAAGTATGAAATGTATTGATTTTCTAAAAAAGTGTTCAAATATGACCCCTTTTCCCCTATCACCAAACCATGATTAAATGTAACAGTTTAGAAATAATTTTATTTCTTTTCCTACTCATCAAACTTATTGAAAATTTCTTTTGAATATTTTCGTTACATACATTTTATCCAACGAGTAATTTCAACATACAAAAATAGCTTAAACACGAATACTTGAAATAAACTTTTCCAGATTAATTAGCCTGTGAGTTCTAAGAATATAACGAATCCTCTTATTTCTACAAAAACTTTCGAAAATTTTTCTTTCCCTCCGTCTTCGAATAACTTAATTAGTCGAAGATCTTCCTCGCTGTTTTAAAATATTACAATAAGAAATTCTATAGCATATTATGTAGAATTATTTTATACACAAACAAATGAATAAAAAACAAATTGTACTACTTCCACATTTGTTTGAGAAAAGTAAATATAACACAAGTGTCTAGATGCATTGTTTTTATTTTGAACAATGTATTGCTGATAGTTTTTTAAAGGAAGAAAGTTCTTAATGAGTTTCGCTTTTGCGTTGTGTGTGTGTATGTGTACTTGTTTGTTTATCTGAATTCCCTAGATAGAATGATCCTGTCAGTAGTTGATCAAATAAAGTCAGTGCTACGGGATTTTTATTACATTTCTTTCCTTTTAAGCTTTAGAAGTAAAATAACATAATTTCTACAACCCTTAATGAATGTCCTATAATGAACAAAAAGTAAATCCTCTGAAATTAAATAGCAACAAAATTATAAATATGTAGTTTTTTTTTTTTTTTTTTTTTTTTTATTGTCATTTTTTTCCAATGGTTGATAAAGCAAAATAGTTTAATCAAAAATCTAAAAATCAATCTTTAATATATCATCCTTGAGCTGTGATTAATAATAATTCTTATAAAACTACTAGTTGTAATGGGGAAAATGGAAATGGATTATGTTAACTTACTGTAATTATCTCCAACTCATCAAAAATTAAAAATTTACATTTTCTCATTAATAAAAAAAAAAAAAAAAAAAAAAAAATCATAAAATGACTTATCTGTCAACAGGCAGCTAAAAACAATGTGACATACCAACAAAAATACTATGTATAGTGCCTCGTATTAAAGTCGTTGTCTTCTGAAATGGTGCAATATATCAAAAATTTGATCAAATACTAGAAGGATGTCATTTTCTTTTTGGGTCCCCTATTATCATACAAACAAAAATGAACATTTATGTAAAAGGCTTCTTTAAACCATTTATCAGGAACATTTAAAACGTAAAATGTTGCTCTAAATCACTCAGTGGCCACTCAATCACTCAAATCAGTCAAGGAACACTCAATGGCCGTATCTGCAATCGTGTGGCATACGGTGTCGGCCTTGCATATTTCCTACTGAAATCAGACATTGATGAAGACTTAATACATCAGACATGGATATCAGACGAAATCATTTTATTTATAAAACACATTTATTAGTGTTTATACCATCGTAAACAATTCAATTAATGCTTCACTTTATATTTTGTACCACCATAAAATTCCGTCATAATAAACAGAATAATTTTATTGCAAAGAAGCTCTAATTAATAAAATACATTTATTCACCAAATGACAAGGCTCCATTTAATACATGAAACAAGTAAGAAAATCATGCGTTAAACATAGATTATGAGGCACTTTCCAGCAGTTACTGAAATCTTTAACAAAACTTCGTTATTTAGGGAAATAAGGTTACTATCTATAGCCAAATATGCATTCCAATACTTTTGAACAGTCTTGTATTTCATCTGTTGGTTAATATATATACCATATAAATTTAGTTTAGAAAGAAAATGTGTAGCAGATTGAAAATCCTCTTTCAGCAATTTATAATAATAGATGGAAACGTACTTTAATGCTTTTGTTCAGCCCTGTAGTTTACCTATAGTACCTTTATTATACGCCAGTGTTTAGCTAAAACTTTTTTTAAACTAAAACACTCTTAAAACTGCTGAAACCACATTCTCAAAAATTATCAATTGTAGACGTCCATTTATCCGATTCTTTGCGTGGCCCCGTATATCATTTTATCTATATTCTACAAACACTTCTCAGTAAACTCAACATAAAAGTTCATAACTTATTTAAAAACCATCTTTAAGTAATTTAAGTATATTCAATAACGTTTTCAAGATGTTTTGTGTAGCCCTGAACAGTGGCGTTGCTAGGATGGGTGACATCCGGGGCGGATGTAAATGGTATCACCCCCCCCCCTCCTTTCCAATCCATCATATTTTTTTAATCACAATTCTATGTTATTATAACAAATGACCATACCATTCCTTATTTACCTTTTGACCTCCTACATAAAAAAACTACAGGAGTGATTCATCACTCAACCCATAGTCCGCATAAATGAATGTGCTGTTTATATATAGAAGAAAAGTCTTTTAAAATTTGTTTTTGCTAGCCACTCATTGGATAGATAGGTTTTTGTTCCCTGGTGCATGTCTTTATTTCGATACACCATTCTATATAATATATCAGATTCTCAAAGAAAAGAAAACTAACTCTATTGCGTCGTGTACTAATTTTTTTTTTTCAGAATTCCTTTCCAAAATCTTATAAGATTATCTTTTTAATTTGCAATTAAAGATTGGGTGTCACCCCTTAGAAGGTGACACCAGGGGCGGACCGCCCCCTCCGTCCCCCGGTAGCTACGCCACTGCCCTGAATATATACTATATCATCTATACACACCATATAATGCGCATGTATTTAGTGAAACTTAAAAGCGTGTATATTAAAATGCATTTAATCCATCCATCAGTCATCATCACATACATATGCAGAACTTCGGAAAGAATATACTATTTGAAATCTTTTGTGTGTCCTTGTAAATGCTATGCACTTCGTATTATGCATGACTATACTGTATAACTTATATTAAACCTCAGCGATGTATATTAATTTTATTATTCATAAAATTGTTTAATATTAATTAAAATATGTCGCATGATAGTAAAGGGAGGGGGAATAATCCCCCCTTTATTAACCACCTTATCAAAAAAAAATATAAATTATAAATATAAATAATATACAAAAAATATAAATATAAATTTTGAGTAGTAATATGTCTAATATTTAATGCACTCTTATCAATAATGTACTACAAGTAAAATTTAAACAAAACCATCTCCTTATGCATGTGATTTCAATCAAATCCGAGTATATTTAAGGGAATTAGAGCACGGACAAACGGCCAGACAAACCTAAATTTAAGCACTTTTAAACTTTATTGGAAAGTGCTAAAAATATAAAAAATCTGCCTCACGAGTAATCGCGTTAAATCCCAAAGCGCGTAAGAATACAGGATTTTATGGTAACGTTCTATGTTGCCAACTAATTTATTAGAAAATATACTTCTTTTCCAATCCGAAATTTAAACACCGGCAAAAAGAAATAAGTTCTTTCAGTCCGTCGGAGGAATAAATTGCGTAATCCGCCCCTGATGTCACTGGCCGGGAATTGTAGGTAATCGAATGATTTTCGAACGTAAATAAAAGGATATTATGAAACAAGTGAAAGAATAAAATTAAGTATTAGGATTTTAGGAAAAATGTTACTTTAACAGATTGTCTTTTAGAATAAAATAAAATAAAAGAAAGATAGCGTAGATTAAAGGTATGGAATCAAAATATAATAAATATGTTAATATAGTATTAAATGATAGAGAAACTTCAAATATTATAAGAATTTGGAAATAATTAAGGTCGATTTTTTTTTTTATTATTGCATCTATATCTTTCAGAAACTTAAAATTAGGTATTCTATTATTTTTATTTATTTATTTATTTATTAATTCTTTGTAAAAATTTTTGCTAAGTCCCTTTTTAAATTAATGAGCAGTAAATTAATGAGCTATGAGCAGTGACTTGGGCACAAAATTTGTAAAAAATAGGTCTGTTATACACATAGTTTCATTTAAAATTGTAAAAGAAGCTTTTTGACCCTGAAGAGACATAGCCCTGAATCTACATCAATCAAAATTGTTATCAACAATGAATTTATATACAAAACTGGTTCGTTAACAAAGTGATTTTAGTAAAAATCGTAAAGATTTCTCTGTCCCTTTAGCCTTCCCCTAATAAGATACAGCCCTGAAACTGCATAAATCAACAGCATCAACAACAATGAACTCGTGTAAAAAATTTAACATTGAAAGGGAATTCGGTCAGCAACTGTCCGAAAATACATGCATATCCGCAGTAGCGGCTCGTCAGGGAGTGCTGCATCAGATTTTTCATACCACTAAAATTTAACAGAATCTTTCAAATTATTTATTCGACAAATTTTGTTGATTAAATAGAACTGAAATCAGCATACAATTTTAGTGGTGTGAATAAATTGATGCAGCACCCCCTGACGAGCCGCTACTGCATATCCGAACACATGCTGTCTGAACCCCAGTGTAAATGTTATACAAAATCTGTTCGTTAGATATGTTATTTCAATGAAAAAGCGTAAAAAATGTTTTGCTCATGGAACCTGTCCCAGATGCCCCAGAAACTGCATGAATCAACCGTGTCATTAGCAATAAATTTGTGTTTAAAACCTGAGAAAAATTGATTCGTTATGTGATTTTAACCAAAATCATAAAAAATGGGGGGTTTTCACCTGGAACCTGCACTTAATGAGATACACCCTTGAAATTACTTGAATCAGCAGAGCCAGCAACAATAAAAATTGTGTGCAAAATTTTAACAAAATCTTCGTTAGATGTGCGATTTAAGTGAAAATCGTAAAAGAGATTTTTTTCCCATGCAACCTATCACTGATGATGAACATGGCATTCCTAAAACTACATGAATCAACCGTGTCATTAACGATGAGCTTGTGTACAAAATCTGAGAAATTGGTTTGTCTACTGTGTGATTTTAATCAAAATTGAGTCAATCAAAGCTAAAAAAAGAGAGCTTTGTACCTGGAGCTTACACCTGATGAAATGGATGAAATGGAGCTTACACCCTTGAAACTACATGTATCAGCATAGAGTCAGCAATAATAAGCTTGTATGCAAATTTTAACAAAATCTGTTCGTTAGATATGTGATTTCACTGAAAATCGTAAAAGAACGTCCCTGAAACAGTATAAATCGACGGTGTCATCAACGATGAACTTGTATATAAAACCTGAGAAAAATATGATTCTCTTAAACATAATATCATTAAAAGTATACAAACAATTTTATATTATTGTTATTTCTCAATTATTTGAAAACGCATTATATTAAATTTAATAAAACTATTATCATTAAAAACACTTAAATAAAATGATATTAAATGAAAAAAATTAATGATGACCAATAAAGTTTTGTCGTCATTTGGACTTATTATTCTTTTACTAATTCTAAAATCAGATAACCGCTTCTAAAATTCCACTTCAAAAATTACCACTTTTAACTGATTACTAATCACAAGTATAATAAAATTTCTCCTGCTACTAAAACTTACAAGTTTTTCTTTTCTTCTGTACATTTTCCTCTGGTATGTTTCATCATAAATACAGAGATTAATTACATGTTGTAAAAATAACTTAAACTCGAATGCATGAGGTAAACTTTCCCAACTTAATTAGTTCGTGAGTTTCAAGAATATGATGAGTTTCACGTCTTCATATTTTTACAAAAACTTTTAGTCCAAAAATTTTCTTTCATTTCGTCCTTCCTTCAATAACTTAATTAATTGGGGGAAGTTTCTCGCTACCTAGAAATATTACAATGGAATGTTTGCTAAGTTTTATGGCATGCCATGTTGAATTATCTTGCATACAAAGAAATAAATAAAACACAATGCTAGTAAATATGCTTCAACGTGCGTTGTGCAAAAGCATATGTCGCAAATGCTTGGGTGCATTGTATATATTATTAAAAGAATTTTTTTAATAGAAAGTTCATTATTGAGATTTTTTAATAATTCTCGCATGTGCAAGTATATGCATTTATAAAATCTACCTAGATAACCTCATATACACGTAATCAAGATCTATTGATGGCATTGAAGTTTACTCATACTACTAGGAAAACAGTTTCATTTATTTCGAGAGTTGTTTGTTTTATCATTGAAAGCGAGGGTTTTATTATGGAATCAAAGAAATATTTCAGAGACACCAATCCCCCCGAACAAGAAGACTGTAAAAAGGAAGAAATAAAAGAGATTAATGTATAGCGAAAGTAGTAGGAAAAGGACAGTACGGGGACATGCGGAGGGGCTGAGGGGCCGCCCGCAGCATCCCTCCGGCTGTCCCTGCGGCTGTCCCTCCTGGTCCCGCCTGCGGTGCCGCCGCTCGAAATCATACTATAAGATGAAGATTAAATTTATATATGAATTTTGAACAATCGTAATTTTAATGAGTATTATTAATTAAGCGAAACAATTAAAATCTCATTTTTTAACCATTTTATTTAGATTTCTTCAACTACATGATGAGATTATCAATTTAACACAAGAAAGTTAAACATATATTTGAACTTTGCTTGATAGACATCTTAATGAGTATCGTTAATTAAGTAAAAACAATAGAAAATATCCAATTTTATAGAAAAAGACTGATTTCTTACGATTTTTATCAACTTAAAAGAGAAAAGTTAAACATGTATCCTAGTTTTTCAACAACTATAATCTTAATGAGTATCGTTAAGTAAAAAAACAATGGAAAATATCCAGCTTTATAGAAAAAGACTGATTTCTTACGATTTTTATCAACTTAAAAGAGAAAAGTTAAACGTACATTTCAGTTTTTCAACAGCTATAATCTTAATGAGTATCGTTAATTAAGTAAAAAACAATGAAAAATATCAAGTTTTATAGAAAATGACTGATTTCTTACGATTTTTTCAACTCAAACTTCAGACTCTCAATTTGATAGAAAGAAATTTAAGCATACATTCCAGTTTTGGACAACCATTTCCTTCATGAACATTATTAATTAAGCAAAACAACAGAAAATATTAAATTTTTAACTGATTTCTTCATATTTTTTTTATTATTTTTTTAATATAAAATCAGAATACACAACTTAAAATAGAAATTTAAACATTTTTTTTAGTTTTTGAACAGTCGTTACCTCAAAGAATTTCGATAATTGAACAATTAACAAAGGAAACTAATGATTTTTTAACGAAAAAAGACGAATTAAACGAATTTGGTTAACTTTTACTCTAATTGGAAATTTCATCGTACTTTATATATACCAACTAAGTAGAATTTTAATACATAAACGAATAATTTAAAGAAATCCTCAACACGCAAATGTGAACCTGCAGAGCATTTCTTATTACGTCATATCTAAACTAAAACTTTTTTCTGCAAACCCTCCATGCATGCATTCCAGGTAGGGGAACATAACAAAGAATTTTGACGTCACAACTTACAAAGGTATCCAACAAAATGTTTACGTTCAAGAAAAAATATCACCTAGAGAGAAAAAAAGAAGAGATTTAAGCTATTTATCCATTCTAGTTTTATAACAGTTACCACAACATCTCCAAATTAAAATTTGGAAGTCATAATGAGTGTAATTAATTAAGCAAAATAATAGAAATATTAGTTTTTCAGAGGGGGAAAAGACGAATTTAAACAAATTTTATTAGTTTTACACTAGTTTAATAATAATTTTAAGAGAAAAAAGACGAATTTAAACTTTTTTTTTTTTTTTTTTTTTTTTTTTTTTTTTAGTTTTACACTATTTTTTCTCATCTACAACACGGATATATCAATTTTAACAGAAGAATTAAACGTATATTTTAGTTTTTAACAACAAAATCTTAACAAGTATCATTAATTAAACAAAAATAAATATCAGTTTTAAAGAAAAGACGAATTTGAATAATTTTACACTAGTATTTTCAAAAGCAACATGGAAATATCAATACTTATTCACTGTATTCAATACTATATTTAATAAATTTGGATACACTTTAAGAATTTCCTAATCTATAATTATATATTAGCTGTATATTTAATGTTACCCATGTTTTCATCATTAGTTCATAATCGTGAATTTTGTACTTTAAATACCATGTATTCAGGTTCAGATTATTTTTACTTGAAATCATACAGAATTTTTTAACAGAGTTTGTTTTTGAAATCATTGAAGCAACTGTATTTAATATTTTTAACACCAATTTTCTAAGATTTTCTAACATTTCCCGATTATACATTCCCCATAAGTACATTTCTAAATGCTACAATCACTTTACATATCGAAAAGATATCATTGAAGCAACTGTATTTAATATTTTTAACACCAATTTTCTAAGATTTTTTAACATTTTCCGGTTATACATTCCTCAAAAGTATGTATTCTAAACAATAGAAAATATTAATTTTAAGAATAAAAAGACGAATTTAAACAAATTTTATTAGTTTTCCACTATTTTTTCTCCTCTCCAACACGGATATATCAACTTTAACAGAATTAAACGTATATATTAGTTTTTAAGAACAAAAATGTAATAAGTATCATTAATTAAACAAAAAATAAATATCAATTTTCAAGAAAAGACAATTTTTTACACAAATTTTCAACTTTGAAATACATTTGTTTACATATATTGTTACAATATATTACTAAACTTAAACTTTTTAAAAAGTTTGAATGTCTTTACAAAGGGTTCATATTTATATTTTTCACGTCTTGACTGCATTCGAAATCTTACAACAAAAGTATACTTTTATTATTATTATTATTCTAGAAAACCTAAAAAGTCATTTCTTGCTGCTTTAAACACTTGACATATTAAAACTACTCTGAGATATTCTACCCATATAATTAATCAAATTAGAACATGATTTATTTATCTTACACTTCAAAATTTCTGAATTTTTACAATACTTATTTTCATCAAACTTTATTCTTGATCCTATATATTTTAACAGTATAGAATTTTAACATCTGTTTTTATCTACTTATCAGAAACTTATTAAAACACCCAACAACATTTTCCAAATATGAATATTATCTTTACAGTACTACTAATTATCTATAAAATCAACTGTTGAACAAAAAAATAGTACAGATTACCGAAAATTCAAATGTTTTTTCTGCAAAAGTTACAAAAATTAACAAATGAATGACAAGTTAGAGAAATAACTAAAAAAGTTAATGAACATATTTACAAATTTATTAAAATCACACCTTTTTCTGGATTACAAACCGCAATTTTTTGAAAAATTTATCACCGAATTTGTAAGATTTTAGTCCTAGTATTACATACACTCAATAAATATTCAAAATTAACAAAAAAATAATTTTTTAGTCTCATCAATAAGCAGAAATTCTATATTAAAAGAATATTTTCATAGTAGTACTTATAAAAATGAGAGTTTACAAACTGATTTTCATAATTTTATCACATTTAAACTTAATATTTTACATAAAACATTATTTAATCAAATTTTATGCTTTCTAATTCAGTAAAATCCAATACTTTTTTAGTTTTTAACCAATACCACAATATTTATTTACATCAAACTTGATTATTCACCTTTTATATTTCCACATTACACACGTGAGATAAATACTAACTTGGATCAGGAGTTGAAGTCAATTGATTCCATTCGATTTTCATCATGTACGCATTGCTCCTACACGAAATTTCTTACTGCTATAATCATCTAATGTATTAAAACTAATCTACTCATATTTTTAATCAATTCATCAGATGTTTCATCTCGCACTTCTGAATTATCGTGCATCAAGTTGCTTAAAATATAAATACTATCTTTATAGTTTTAATGATATATCGTATACATGGTTTATCTTGAGTTAGCACTTCCATAGTATTAATCAGATTATATGTTTCATCTTGCACTTGATCTTAATGTTTTCATCTTGCATCTGAATTATCGTCCATCGAGTTTTTTAAATAATAATATATTTATAGTTTTTGATTATACATAGCATGTACAAATACAATCTTTAATTTTAACATTTCATATTTCAAATAACCTATTTCCGAAACCAAGCTATGTGAATTTTACCACAATGCTTATTATCATAGAATAATTTGTGTTTCACACTTTTCTAAAAATTATCAGATATGTACCCCCTCAGAGAAATTACTATCATATGAATAAATGAAGAAAATTTAATTTATATTAAATGTACACGAAATTGATTGCAATATACATGTATTTAATAAAAATAAATAAATAAGCGATTATTTATACATTAAACCTTTACTAAATATATATTTCTTTCATTATACAGATGTTTCAACAAGATGAACCAAAACAGCAGCAAACTTCAGAAATTAATGACCCGAACGATTCATCCCTAGCACATGTAGCGTTAACGAATAACACATATGTGAGTACTTATATGAGAAATACTAGAATTCGTATATGAAACGTAATTAGAGTAAATACAAAATGATTTGTCTTACTACCTACACTTTAACAAGTGCTTTTTACCTATATTATTGAAGAGAATCCTAACTGTGTCCATTTATTTCTACTACAGATGTGCTCTATTTGCTACAAACACTTCTTAAGTAAATGGAATTTAACAGAACATACAAAAATCTATACAGGTGAAAAACCTTACACTTGGAAAGATTACCATAAATGCTGTTTTCAAGGAGACGTGAATCAAAAATGCACACATCATCATATAAAGCATCATCAGATATATGTAAACTTAGCGAAGATATTCAAAAATTAGTCAGATTTTTGAAGAATTTAGAAATAAAGGAAGATATTTAGGCTATTTATCCATCATATTTTCACAACACTTACCACAATATCTCAAACTTAAAATTTGGAAGACACACACTGCTGAAAAGTAATTTTGTGATTCTTCTAACCAGTATGAATGTATAGATATGATTTTGCAGTGTATTCTTTGAATGCTCACATTAAATATTCTTTTATATGCAAATATCGTTGTGTTTATTTTTCTAATACCTATTACATTAATGAAATACATAACATTTTAAGTGAAATAACACTCTCACAACTTAAAAAAGTGCATAAGAACATACAAAAAATAAGCAGATGTATGAAAAAATATGCAAGTTTACAAAATAATTTCATTGTTTTCTAGAAATATTAACAAAAAATATTTACAATATGAAAAAATTGCAAAAGTGAAAAGAAAAAACACAAATGTAAAAACAAAAACTACAAAGTGAAAAACTCATAACAAAGTTTTTGAAAAAAAATATTTACAACAAAATTTTTTTTTTACAAAAACCAAAACTTCCAAAAATATTTTTTTCAAAAAATTTTTTTTTCAAAAACATTTTTTACAAAAATTTTTTTTTTCAAAATAAGTTTTTACAAAAGTAAAAAAAGAAAATCACAACGTTAAAAAAATGAAAAATTTTTGTTAAAAAAAGTGTAAAAAAATTGCAAAAAAATGTTGCAAAAATTTCAAAAAAAGTTATGAAAAAAGCTTCAAAAATTTCGTTGGTTTTAATGCAGTATGCAATGGCGAAATCATTGCATTTGCTATTAAAAACAACAAAATTTTTGAGACTTTTTTCATAACTTTTTTTGAAATTTTTGCAACATTTTTTTGCAATTTTTTTACACTTTTTTTAACAAAAATTTTTCATTTTTTTAACGTTGTGATTTTCTTTTTTTACTTTTGTAAAAACTTATTTTGAAAAAAAAAATTTTTGTAAAAAATGTTTTTGAAAAAAAAATTTTTTGAAAAAAATATTTTTGGAAGTTTTGGTTTTTGTAAAAAAAAAATTTTGTTGTAAATATTTTTTTTCAAAAACTTTGTTATGAGTTTTTCACTTTGTAGTTTTTGTTTTTACATTTGTGTTTTTTCTTTTCACTTTTGCAATTTTTTCATATTGTAAATATTTTTTGTTAATATTTCTAGAAAACAATGAAATTATTTTGTAAACTTGCATATTTTTTCATACATCTGCTTATTTTTTGTATGTTCTTATGCATTTTTTTAAGTTGTGAGAGTGTTATTTCACTTAAAATGTTATGTATTTCATTAATGTAATAGGTATTAGAAAAATAAACACAACGATATATGCATATAAAAGAATATTTAATGTGAGCATTCAAAGAATACACTGCAAAATAATATCTATACATTCATACTGGTTAGAAGAATCACAAAATTACTTTTCAGCAGTGTGTGTCTTCCAAATTTTAAGTTTGAGATATTGTGGTAAGTGTTGTGAAAATATGATGGATAAATAGCCTAAATATCTTCCTTTATTTCTAAATTCTTCAAAAGTCTGACTAATTTTTGAATATCTTCGCTAAGTTTACATATATCTGATGATGCTTTATATGATGATGTGTGCATTTTTGATTCACGTCTCCTTGAAAACAGCATTTATGGTAATCTTTCCAAGTGTAAGGTTTTTCACCTGTATAGATTTTTGTATGTTCTGTTAAATTCCATTTACTTAAGAAGTGTTTGTAGCAAATAGAGCACATCTGTAGTAGAAATAAATGGACACAGTTAGGATTCTCTTCAATAATATAGGTAAAAAGCACTTGTTAAAGTGTAGGTAGTAAGACAAATCATTTTGTATTTACTCTAATTACGTTTCATATACGAATTCTAGTATTTCTCATATAAGTACTCACATATGTGTTATTCGTTAACGCTACATGTGCTAGGGATGAATCGTTCGGGTCATTAATTTCTGAAGTTTGCTGCTGTTTTGGTTCATCTTGTTGAAACATCTGTATAATGAAAGAAATATATATTTAGTAAAGGTTTAATGTATAAATAATCGCTTATTTATTTATTTTTATTAAATACATGTATATTGCAATCAATTTCGTGTACATTTAATATAAATTAAATTTTCTTCATTTATTCATATGATAGTAATTTCTCTGAGGGGGTACATATCTGATAATTTTTAGAAAAGTGTGAAACACAAATTATTCTATGATAATAAGCATTGTGGTAAAATTCACATAGCTTGGTTTCGGAAATAGGTTATTTGAAATATGAAATGTTAAAATTAAAGATTGTATTTGTACATGCTATGTATAATCAAAAACTATAAATATATTATTATTTAAAAAACTCGATGGACGATAATTCAGATGCAAGATGAAAACATTAAGATCAAGTGCAAGATGAAACATATAATCTGATTAATACTATGGAAGTGCTAACTCAAGATAAACCATGTATACTATATATCATTAAAACTATAAAGATAGTATTTATATTTTAAGCAACTTGATGCACGATAATTCAGAAGTGCGAGATGAAACATCTGATGAATTGATTAAAAATATGAGTAGATTAGTTTTAATACATTAGATGATTATAGCAGTAAGAAATTTCGTGTAGGAGCAATGCGTACATGATGAAAATCGAATGGAATCAATTGACTTCAACTCCTGATCCAAGTTAGTATTTATCTCACGTGTGTAATGTGGAAATATAAAAGGTGAATAATCAAGTTTGATGTAAATAAATATTGTGGTATTGGTTAAAAACTAAAAAAGTATTGGATTTTACTGAATTAGAAAGCATAAAATTTGATTAAATAATGTTTTATGTAAAATATTAAGTTTAAATGTGATAAAATTATGAAAATCAGTTTGTAAACTCTCATTTTTATAAGTACTACTATGAAAATATTCTTTTAATATAGAATTTCTGCTTATTGATGAGACTAAAAAATTATTTTTTTGTTAATTTTGAATATTTATTGAGTGTATGTAATACTAGGACTAAAATCTTACAAATTCGGTGATAAATTTTTCAAAAAATTGCGGTTTGTAATCCAGAAAAAGGTGTGATTTTAATAAATTTGTAAATATGTTCATTAACTTTTTTAGTTATTTCTCTAACTTGTCATTCATTTGTTAATTTTTGTAACTTTTGCAGAAAAAACATTTGAATTTTCGGTAATCTGTACTATTTTTTTGTTCAACAGTTGATTTTATAGATAATTAGTATTCTCATTTCGACAGTAATTTCACGTATGAGGTTATTAAATATTAAATATCTATTAATTTTCTTTACTGTTTCATATGATAGAAATATTTCTGAGGAACAGGTGTGATAACTACTAGACTTTGATTGACTTATTTTTCTGATAAACGTTTGAAAAGAGTTGTAAGTGTGTAATGATGAAATATCTATATACTATCGAGAGTCGATATTGATGTAGATAAGTATTTAATAAGAATAATAATAGATAAGTAATAGTCAATTCTTTGTTGAATTTCAAGAAATTGTGTGAAAACATGGTTTTTTACATTAAGTTTATGTAATTTCAGTTACAGTTTTTCGACAATCAACCTAAAAATGGATAATTATCATAATTAAAAGTTATGATGAAAAGATCTAAGCAATATTGATGTTAAAAAGTTCATCTAATGTTTGCTCTTATGATGTGAAAATTTCGAAAAGTTTGGTTTGAAATATGAAATGTTTGTAAAAATTAAACTTTGTATTCGTGTATGTTTTGTATTATTAAACTATAAAGATAATATTCATATTTGGAAAATGTTGTTGGGTGTTTTAATAAGTTTCTGATAAGTAGATAAAAACAGATGTTAAAATTCTATACTGTTAAAATATATAGGATCAAGAATAAAGTTTGATGAAAATAAGTATTGTAAAAATTCAGAAATTTTGAAGTGTAAGATAAATCATGTTCTAATTTGATTAATTATATGGGTAGAATATCTCAGAGTAGTTTTAATATGTCAAGTGTTTAAAGCAGCAAGAAATGACTTTTTAGGTTTTCTAGAATAATAATAATAATAAAAGTATACTTTTGTTGTAAGATTTCGAATGCAGTCAAGACGTGAAAAATATAAATATGAACCCTTTGTAAAGACATTCAAACTTTTTAAAAAGTTTAAGTTTAGTAATATATTGTAACAATATATGTAAACAAATGTATTTCAAAGTTGAAAATTTGTGTAAAAAATTGTCTTTTCTTGAAAATTGATATTTATTTTTTGTTTAATTAATGATACTTATTACATTTTTGTTCTTAAAAACTAATATATACGTTTAATTCTGTTAAAGTTGATATATCCGTGTTGGAGAGGAGAAAAAATAGTGGAAAACTAATAAAATTTGTTTAAATTCGTCTTTTTATTCTTAAAATTAATATTTTCTATTGTTTAGAATACATACTTTTGAGGAATGTATAACCGGAAAATGTTAAAAAATCTTAGAAAATTGGTGTTAAAAATATTAAATACAGTTGCTTCAATGATATCTTTTCGATATGTAAAGTGATTGTAGCATTTAGAAATGTACTTATGGGGAATGTATAATCGGGAAATGTTAGAAAATCTTAGAAAATTGGTGTTAAAAATATTAAATACAGTTGCTTCAATGATTTCAAAAACAAACTCTGTTAAAAAATTCTGTATGATTTCAAGTAAAAATAATCTGAACCTGAATACATGGTATTTAAAGTACAAAATTCACGATTATGAACTAATGATGAAAACATGGGTAACATTAAATATACAGCTAATATATAATTATAGATTAGGAAATTCTTAAAGTGTATCCAAATTTATTAAATATAGTATTGAATACAGTGAATAAGTGAAATATGTGAATAAGTATTGATATTTCCATGTTGCTTTTGAAAATACTAGTGTAAAATTATTCAAATTCGTCTTTTCTTTAAAACTGATATTTATTTTTGTTTAATTAATGATACTTGTTAAGATTTTGTTGTTAAAAACTAAAATATACGTTTAATTCTTCTGTTAAAATTGATATATCCGTGTTGTAGATGAGAAAAAATAGTGTAAAACTAAAAAAAAAAAAAAAAAAAAAAAAAAGTTTAAATTCGTTTTTTTCCTCTTAAAATTATTATTAAACTAGTGTAAAACTAATAAAATTTGTTTAAATTCGTCTTTTCCCCCTCTGAAAAACTAATATTTCTATTATTTTGCTTAATTAATTACACTCATTATGACTTCCAAATTTTAATTTGGAGATGTTGTGGTAACTGTTATAAAACTAGAATGGATAAATAGCTTAAATCTCTTCTTTTTTTCTCTCTAGGTGATATTTTTTCTTGAACGTAAACATTTTGTTGGATACCTTTGTAAGTTGTGACGTCAAAATTCTTTGTTATGTTCCCCTACCTGGAATGCATGCATGGAGGGTTTGCAGAAAAAAGTTTTAGTTTAGATATGACGTAATAAGAAATGCTCTGCAGGTTCACATTTGCGTGTTGAGGATTTCTTTAAATTATTCGTTTATGTATTAAAATTCTACTTAGTTGGTATATATAAAGTACGATGAAATTTCCAATTAGAGTAAAAGTTAACCAAATTCGTTTAATTCGTCTTTTTTCGTTAAAAAATCATTAGTTTCCTTTGTTAATTGTTCAATTATCGAAATTCTTTGAGGTAACGACTGTTCAAAAACTAAAAAAAATGTTTAAATTTCTATTTTAAGTTGTGTATTCTGATTTTATATTAAAAAAATAATAAAAAAAATATGAAGAAATCAGTTAAAAATTTAATATTTTCTGTTGTTTTGCTTAATTAATAATGTTCATGAAAAAATGGTTGTCCAAAACTGGAATGTATGCTTAAATTTCTTTCTATCAAATTGAGAGTCTGAAGTTTGAGTTGAAAAAATCGTAAGAAATCAGTCATTTTCTATAAAACTTGATATTTTTCATTGTTTTTTACTTAATTAACGATACTCATTAAGATTATAGCTGTTGAAAAACTGAAATGTACGTTTAACTTTTCTCTTTTAAGTTGATAAAAATCGTAAGAAATCAGTCTTTTTCTATAAAGCTGGATATTTTCCATTGTTTTTTTACTTAACGATACTCATTAAGATTATAGTTGTTGAAAAACTAGGATACATGTTTAACTTTTCTCTTTTAAGTTGATAAAAATCGTAAGAAATCAGTCTTTTTCTATAAAATTGGATATTTTCTATTGTTTTTACTTAATTAACGATACTCATTAAGATGTCTATCAAGCAAAGTTCAAATATATGTTTAACTTTCTTGTGTTAAATTGATAATCTCATCATGTAGTTGAAGAAATCTAAATAAAATGGTTAAAAAATGAGATTTTAATTGTTTCGCTTAATTAATAATACTCATTAAAATTACGATTGTTCAAAATTCATATATAAATTTAATCTTCATCTTATAGTATGATTTCGAGCGGCGGCACCGCAGGCGGGACCAGGAGGGACAGCCGCAGGGACAGCCGGAGGGATGCTGCGGGCGGCCCCTCAGCCCCTCCGCATGTCCCCGTACTGTCCTTTTCCTACTACTAGCGAAAGGCATGAATGTGCTGACGAAACAGAGATCGCAAACAATTGAAAATGTAGAACAGTTATTATTAATTTGGATGAATCAAAAACAGTTAAGTTTGTTAAACTGTTAACAGTTAAGTTAACAGTCTGTTTCGGAGGGCATCATATATAAAAAATTCAGCACATGCTGGATCGAAAAATTCAATAGGCAAATTGGACACACAATGTTATTAGTAGTGAACGTGTGCGTTCGGACAAGCCTTGTGTCCGAAAAAGATTACGTAGACACCGAAGGATTTCTCTCCCAACAAGTCTTCAACAGTGATAAAACTGGCTTCTTTTGGAAAGAAATGCCAAATCGATGGTTAATGCACGGGAAGAAATGGCACGGCCAGGATATAACCTTATGAAATACGATGTCTTTAGTTGCGTGGTATTGCTTGTGGTTATTGTGAAATGAAAACGTTATAATTGGACCATTCAGATATCGCTAGAGTTTTTAACAAAAGTACTGAGATTAAAAGTAAATTTTGTGTGATGTAGAGGACAAATAAGAAAGAATTAGTCACGAAGTCAACTTTCAGTGAATGGATAAATGAAGTGTTTGACCAGTTTGTGAAAAAAAATGCCTCCAAGGTAATCAGTTTCCGCTTAAATGCTTCCTAGCAATGGTCAGTGCCCCTGCACATCCTTCAGATTTAGAAGATGCACTGTTGGCAGAGTTAAATTTTATCACAGTGAAGTTCTTGCCGCCAGATACTACTCCACTCATCAAGCCCATAGATCAGAATGTCATTGAAAATTTCAAAGAACTGTACATAAATACAATGTTTCGAAGATCATGTCACATGACATCGGATATAGAATTATCTTTAAGACAATTCTGGAAAAAACATTTCAACATTCCCATTTTACCTGATAGATAAATCTTGACAGAGAGTGAATATCCAGGACGGTGATCCGTGCCTGAAATTATCGCCAGGATATAAGCATGAGAGAGATTTCGAAGAGCTTGGGCCTTTCTCGGATGATCCTATCCATATGGTGTAGTCAAATTTTGTTTTCATTGGGTTTGGAGCTGAGTGATGAGGATGTGTAAAAAGTGGTGGGTGAATGCAATGAAGAACTCCCCACTGAAGAGCTGCAAGGCATTCACCTAGAACAACAATAGACGGCAGACGAAAAAGTTACTTCAGATGAGGATGAAGGTACAGCAGGGAATGTGCCTTCATCAGAGATTAAGGCTCCGCTGCAGTGAAACTCTCCGATCGCGAAATCCCATGTTAGCCTATGGGAAAACTTTGAAGCGCGATGACTCCTTACCTAAAATAATAACTAAAATACCGTTTTCACTATCAAAAAGTTGGCATCAGATGCCGATGATATACGTTTTTAGGTGCGTTCGTAATTATATAATACGTAGCACCTATAGTGGTCGTTCAGTCCGTCCGTCTGTCCGTCCGTCTGTCCGTCCGCATATAACAACGCAAAAACTACCCAACCGAATCGTTTGAAATTTAAAATACATAATTATTACATAATTTTGTCGAGTCATTTCAAATTTTATGAAACTCGGATGCATAGATCATTTACAGGGGCAATCAAAAGTATTCCATTACATTACGGTCAATGGGGAAAAAAGTTTCAAATGCATTTTAATCGTTTGAAATTTAAAATACGCAATTATTACATAATTCTGTCGAGTTATTTCAAATATTTTGATAATCGTGTGCATAGATCAATTACAGGGGCAATCAAAAGTATTCAATTACATTATGGTCAATTAGGAAAAAGTTTCAAATATATTCTATATGTTTGAAATTTAAAATACATAATTATTACATAATTTTGTCGAGTTATTTCAAATTTTATGAAACTCGGATGCATAGATCAATTACAGGGACAATCAAAAGTATTCCGTTACATTACGGTCAATGGGGAAAAAAGTTTCAAATGCATTTTAATCGTTTGAAATTTAAAATACGCAATTATTACATAATTCTGTCGAGTCATTTCAAATATTTTGATAATCGTGTGCATAGATCAATTACAGGGGCAATCAAAAGTATTCAATTACATTATGGTCAATGGGGAAAAAGTTTCAAATAAATTCTATACGTTTGAAATTTAAAATACATAATTATTACATAATTTTGTCGAGTTATTTCAAATTTTATGAAAATCGGATGCATAGATCAATTACAGGGACAATCAAAAGTATTCCGTTACATTACGGTCAATGGGAAAAAATGTTTCAAATACATTTTAATCGTGTTACACTCATGCGGACTTAATAAAATTTATATGCAATTATAAAGTACATATTATAATATACATCATACATAATTTGTGGTGCAAAGAACATTTGTTATTGATTTACAAGGCCACACAAAAGTATTCCATTACATAATGGTATAGGGAGAACATTGTTTGATGAGCGTTTTAATTGTAATTCACTATTTACAATTTTATGAGATTGATATATGAAAGTAATATTTTTAAAACTTCGCTATCGTACGAACGCACCTAATTTGCTACGCTTCACGTGCAATTTCCAACTTGTTAAAAACTGTCTACGTAAATTTTAAGTATATAAAAAATCGCCACAAACTTTCAAATTCTGATTTATTTAAATTTTACCATCTTCTTATATATACTTAAAACTTCCGTAGACAATTTTTTTAAGCACACATCATCGACATTTAATGTCTACTTTCTGATGGTGAAAATCGTATTTAAATAATTATATCAGGTAATGAGTAATCGCGCTTCAAAATTTTCCCATAGTTAACATGGGATTTCGCGATCGGGGAGTTTCACTGCAGCACCCCCTTAAGATCATCTTCATGGTTTAGAAGAGTAAGGTGCAGGGATATGTGGAATAAAATCATTCATACATACGTGTTGCAAGTAATGTCTGCAATTTGATTAATGATAATGTCTTGCCCAAGCTTAGGCAAATCTTAGGCGTCAGAACCAGTCCACTTTCGACAGCTGTTTTGAGTGACATAGTTTCTTTAACTCTGAAGCCAGTCCTATTGCCAAAAGACCAAAAACAGAAGTAACTTCGGATACACAAACTCCTTAAAGGCATGTGCTAAGAACAATATATTAATTTCCTATCGTTTACAATATTAAACGCTACACCCATTCTTTATAAAATATGTTTTTGGTACGCATTATAGAATGTGTAGAACGAATTAACTGAATTCACACAGATTCATATAAAAATAATTGGCTCGATTTTCATCGGTTTCGTATTTTGTCGATTGTTATCGACGAAAACCGAGGGATCACTGGACTGTTAAAATTATAGGAGTCTGGAATTTCTTCATTATCCTAAAATGTTACAATGCAATCTTCACTAAATGTTACAACATACAGCAAAATTGTCTTTCTTATAAAGAAATAGAATAAAAAATTATCTTCAGGATTAATTTTTGTATTAAAAAAAATATTAACAATGTACGCGCACTAATGTTCAATTGTATATTTTCTCTTCTAAAATATTATGCATTTACACCTATACCAAAAATATTGAAAAGTCTCTTTTGAAAAATCTCGTCAATCCAAAACCGTCCGAAAACCAAAACAATTAAAGCTAACACGATCTGGACCCGACTAATTACAGAATAAATTAGCGTCAATCCGATTTCAAAGTTTATTTTCCATTATGTGATTTCATTGACCAAATTCACTTTTTTCAGGATTTTATTGCATTTCACCTAAGACAAAGAAAGGCAATTGAAATTTGCAATAAAGCATTAATTAGGGAGGCAGTGTCATATTTTGGCAATCAATTTTAGTGTGGATGATTTTGGTATATACAGCTAGTATTAATTAGTGGGAGGAGTCTTGAATAACAACATCCCCCACTTGCCCTCTGCAATATGAAATAAAGAGCAACCCAATTACTGATAATATATCCTAGTCGTAGTAACATCAGTAACGGAATGCCATTCAATTCGTATTGTAGCATGTTACGCGATGTTACTATAAAAACTCCCCTCCCTCCCGTTGGTGTGCTTGCTGATTGACAATATATATATATATAATATCTGCCATCTAATCTATCGTGCATAATCTATCTATCATATAAAATCATCGACGCTAAATTAGCTTTCAAAATGCGACGCTACTTTTCGGATTATATATCTCCATTATGGTATAAGTTATAGGTAATAATAATGGTTCGGATTAGTAAATAATACCTTGTATTTCTGAGTGAAAAAATGGATTGCAACCTGTGTATTCAAAAATTGTTTCTTGCAATGTTCGCTACTAAAGATGTGTTGTCGAGAAATAGTTCCAAAGGAACGATTCCAGGTAAAATTGAAGGAATGATTCCTGTCTTTAAAACTAAATCGGTCTTTTTCTGAACAGTTTCACGGAACGGGTCCGAAATGTACTGATTCCAAAAAAGAAACGATTCCCCGGAGTTGGTCCGAAATGAATCGACTCCAAAAAGTACCGACTGATCAGAATCAATCCGAAATGTACCGACTTCGAAAAGACTGATTCCTCTGAATTAGTCCGAAATGTGTCGATTTCGAAAAGGACCGAAGGAATCGGTTCGAAATATAATAATTTAGAAAATATGTTGTGCAAATTTTCCAAAAAGAATCGGTTCTTGAAATCAGTTTTTGTTCTTGTAGAATATTTTTCTTGTAGTTTTAATAAATTAAAATACGTTATTTCATTTTAAAATAGGGAATTTTGATTCTATTGAAGATGACTTACTGGCCAAAATATCCTTTGAATAGGTACCTGAAAAAAAAGAAATAAATAAATAAAAGTGCAGGTCAAGGGAGAGGGTGGATTAATTAATAAAATACAACTGTGTACTAAATTCTCTTAAAATATATTTGTAAAAAATGTAGTAATATATTATTTTACTTCAGTTAAAATATTGTCTGTTGTGTAGCTTCTCCATTATAATTTAAAATGTGTCTGATCCCGTATATTACATTAAGCATGTAATTAATTTAACCGATATTGCATTAGGCAAACGAGGCTATACTTAAATGTTTATGATGTTTCAAAGGAGAAACCCAGAAAAGATGCAGAATATGACTAATGTATCCCATGAGCTTCATACATCGTCATTGTAATCTAATTTTTTGTTACCATAGACATAATTACATATTAAGACAAATCGTTTTGTACAAGTAAATAACCGAAAATATCATTCCCAGTGAGTGGGATTCCCAATTTGATAATGCTTACAAAATGTACCTTAGGAAGGAAAATTAATTCTCTGGTTAAATATTATACTTGTTTAGAATTAGATAAGTTTAGTTATTTAAACGTTTTTAAGAATAATACGAAAAAAACATTTAAAATTCAGACAAACTGCTTAAAAACATTTAATCACATATTTAACTAGTAGACATTTCGGGTAATTACGCATATTTTCAATGCACAAAACTGGATGACAGTAAAAGATGTCAATAACACTACCTGCAAAATTTGAGTTGTCATGTTTTTCAGCTTTTGAAGACGGATTTTTATACACTTTGAAGTACAATGTTAAAAAAAAAATCTGATATTTACGGATAAATGTTTCCTGAATTTCACAGAAAAAATCCCTTTCCTCAACAAAAGAGCATTTTCCGTTAAAAATCAGAAAACTCTACCCTATTTCCTGAAAATAATCTTCATGAAATAACGAAACGGATAAAAATAGAAAGAAAGAACAGAGACACTCCGCTATCTGGGGGTCTCCGTGGCTGAATGGTCAAGGCACCAGTCCGCCAATCGCCTGCGAGCTATTCCTGATTCGAATCACACGGGCTCCATTGCTCACACTTTGTGTGGAGTTCCCAGCTGTCTTTCCTTCTTGTTATAAAATGTTCTTGTGCTATCTTGTCCCTGTATATTGACGATGACTTGAGCAGGCTTTCATGTCGAGCACACAAGTCAGATGTATGAACTCAATATAACTCCGTTATCTGGACAAATTTATTTTGAATGTTTATAAAACTGACATGTTGCTTCACAGAAATGGAAAGAATCCTTATCAATATTTTGACAGGTACACTATATGTCTCCTCCTCTTGATTCATTACTCCATTATCTGATATTACCAGAAGCCATACAAAATAAGGTGCATGTTACAGAATTTGTTTTGTAATGTTTTTGCAATGTTTTTATTTTTCTGAAAATTGTTAACTACAATCTTAGTATAGTTAGGATGAAACTCCGAATTTATTTGTAACTAAATAAATGGTTTCTGAAGCTACACTGTTAAAAATCTGTTGCATTTGCTGCATACTCACTCCCCCTCTTGTATAGAATACCTCTATTCCGACCAATGAGACTGCTTCATAATATAGTCAAGTAACCGTTTTCTATACAAGCGGTGTGAGTATGCAGCAAATGCTGCAGTTTTTTAATAGTGTGTGTTCCATTACCATTTATGTACGTTTTGATGCAATCTAACAATCGTCTGAGTCTACCTGGCTGATATTTGAACATTTTGCATAAAGGTGGAATATGGCCAGTTTTCTGATGTTGTGTAGATTACAAGAAATTACCTTATATAATTTTTTCCCTTTTTGTCTAACACTCAACAGTGTTATTAGTTTCAGTTCCTACTTTATACATGTAATTTTACATCCTTTTAGTCTATAATTTTGGACTATAACTGTTAAGGAAATCACACAACAAAAAAATTTTGGAGTCGAACATACTGACGAAGCAGAAGTTGTATTAACAGAAACTTGAGAACAATTTCCTTATTTTCCGAAAAAGATAGTATTACATAGTGTCATTACTGACTAACTATACTTTTTTTTTAACCGTGGTTTTTCGTCAGTCGAAAGAAATGGCAACCATTCGGCCAATAAAAATACGGATGCAAATATAATTCCAAAGTAATTTCGTGTAATATATATATATTAAAAAAAAAAAAGTTATGCTGAATCAATTCGTTTCTTATACTTCGGCAAATTCATAAGCATTAATATTACGTACAAACTTTTTTCTATCTAATTCCAAACAGACATCTTAATTGACCAGCGGTTTAACTTCCTTCCCTAAGGTATTCTATAAAATCTTATCTAATTTTGGGTCAAGTCATATGGAATAATATTTTCGGTTATTTACTTGTATAAAATAATTTGTCTCAATGTGATTTTGTCTATGGTGGCGAAAAATTAGATTAGGGTAATTAGATAAGAGCTGGGAGCGCTTTGAAAGAAAAAATCGTTACGTATTCCTTTTTTATTAGATTTTTATTACTTTTTTATGGGATATTACTTCTTTATCAAATTCTATGTATAGTCACGTGGAATAACATTTTCGGTTATTGCTTGAAAAGAAAAAGTTTATATTAACACAATTTCGCCTATGATAATGAAAACATACATTAAGGTGGCCATAGGGAATATAGGAATATACAGTAGACTCCCGCTTAACCGGCCCAAACCGGGCGGAAAGTTAGCCGGTTAAGAGCAAATCTGTTTAAATGGGAGAAGTAAAAAAAGAAAATAAATAAAATATGTATCTGTGTAATTAAATTAATTAAACGCATACAATACATTTAATTTTTCAATTTTTTTTTTTTTTTTTTTTTTTTTTTTTTTTTTTTTTTAAAGATACATATTTTCTATATTTTGTGAAATGAACACTGCTTGTTTTTAACTGAATTGAAAGAAAAATTATCATTAATAACAAACAATTAAAAGTATTTAATACAAGTTAAGTTATTGAAAATCGTATTATATACCTTATAAGTAGTTGAAATTGTTCTAAATTTTGTAAATTTAAGTTAATCAATGATAAAGATATCATGACCTTCTTCTGTTGAAGGTAAGATGCCCGACATTTTGCATCATAATCGCTTGTAAATTTAACCAAAAGAATTGTTAACTGCTGCTTAAAATAGTGTAGCGCCAACTCTGATGCTTTTATTCTATGAGGATTTTAGCAGTGTCAAATTTAACTGGATCGTCTTCGTATTGAATAACAACAGCTACAGTCCTAATTCTATACAGTCTCACCAATGGCCGAAAGTTTCTGCTGCCGAAACTGGTAGACGGCAAGTGCTGGGTTCGAACCCAATCGCGGCTGTCGGCTTAATCGTTCGAAGTTTTCTAGGGTTTTCTTCGAACCTTGGATTTTTTGCTTAAATACGGGTTAGGTTCCCTTAGAAATAACCTTACGAATGGTACTCTGCCCCCCCCCCTCCCATGGCTTATATCCCTCGTGGTAATAATTGGCCGTCATAAACACGAACAACCAATCTAGTTGTATCTTTGTCAAATAATGTTTCGTGCTTAAGATCATTACTAGACTCATAATACTCTTCTACATCATCTTCGCTGGTCTGTTCACATCCCTCAACCTTTTTAAATATTTGTACCAAATAGTTTGCAGATAGATCAGACATAATAGAGTTCCGGGGGTGGGGGGGGGGCGAATTTCACCTTTAATCATTGAAAACACAAAATCTCAGATATTCCGAGAAAGCATCACATTGCTTGTCTAAGTCAACGCGTATCCATTTAGAACCAACATTTTCCTTTCTAAATTTTGCCTGATGTTGAAAAAAAAAAAACGGTTAAAGCGGAGTTCCCGTTAAGAGGAAGGCTACTGCAATACACGCAAGTTACATTTTTTTTTTTTTTTAGTTACATTTAAGGATAGAGAGAAAACGAAGGAAAAACCGGATTTCGATAAGTTATAGTATAATCATTCTTGCATTTTTTCCTTTGTAATTTGCACGTGCATCTTGAACAGCGTTCTCACTGGCTTTTGTCCAACATTATAGCGATTTCGAGAGAAATAAATTAAAAACAATAGCCAAATTAAAACCCATGTTAGCAAAGTAGATCGACTTGAAACACCTATTAATTTATCTTTTACCATTTATTGTATATTGTAACCTCTTTTTTTTCCTTTAATATGCTCTTAAATAACATAATTTCTTGTAATTGCTTAAAAAAAATAGAAAATTGACTATCCGCTACAAAATCTATTAAAAATAAGTACATCCTAAATGTCTTCCAAATATTAAATGTTTCAGATATTCTTTTAATGGTCTAAATAAAAATTCAAAACGGCTTTTTTTGATTTACCGTTGTGAAAAAATAAACTAAAAATTTCTATGATATTTGGATTCTAATCAATAGAAAAAATTAATGATTGGCCAATGGTATACTTTGAACACAACTAACAAACAATACCGCACATGACAAATTCAACGCCGCATTGCAGCAAAGCTTTTCTTCATTTGGCAATTGATGCAAGTGATTTTGTTTACGATTTTACCGGCTCATAGATAGTGATTAACTGACAACATATAAATACTAATTGTATAATACTGTCTGTCTTTGCTATTTCTAAACTAAATTGGTGGTGAGCCAGTATCTCTATAAATAAGGTAAATGGCATGGCGCGAATGAAAATTAAAAACGATATCAATCATGCAGTAACGTGGATAACAATTTCTACTGTATTGACATACACACACACAAAGAACAAAAATAAGTTTTTAAGTGTGATCGCAGATCGCACAGAGGGTTTCGTTTAACACTTCTTTCAAAACAACTTATCCTTTAATTAATAAATCCAAATTGTGAATTTTTTAACTATTAACATCTTACATCGTAGTATCACCAATAAATTTAATTTTAAAATAATTACAAAAAGAAATTATTTATTTTAATCAAATTAAAAAAATATTCAAATCAAATTATATAAATGAAATCCAAATTCCAAATTTTCTTAATATCCGTAATTAAAAAAAATTAGCGGAAGGTGTAAATAAAATTTAAAATTTTTTAAAGTAAAAAAAAAGCATTAAAAGAAATTTACAATGCTGAATCATTAATAAATCGCGATAGTTTTTAAAATAGGAGTAAAAGTAGCTTCCAAAAAATATTATGAATGTCAGTGATTTAACAGCAAAAATAAAACAAACCCTTAAATTGGCAAAAAAATACGAAATTTGTTTTAATTAAATCCAACTTAGTATGAAATTTTCAAGTTTCAACATCGGAGTCGATCTCAGGAACTTCTGTTTACTAGCGAAACGCTTTACATCCAAGCGATGAAGTCTACACGAAAAAGTTGAAATTAAGGTTCTCTTTTACAATTTAAATCGCAAAAACGAGCGGATGACATTGATAAAATGGATTTAATTAAGTTAACAGACCTTTTCATAATTTTAAAATTTGCTGTGCGACTCGGGGGGGATTCAGCTGTAAATATATAAAATTTGAATTCTTATACAGTTTTTGTGTACTGACTCTGTGACAGACAGAGAACAGAGACGAATAGAGTTTCGCCAGATGATTGAAACCCTAAAAAATAGCAAAATCTGAGCACTCGCAATGTGTCGTGCCTGACTTTTTGTTCACTCACCAAATGAAGCATTTTGTCGCGATTTGGCGCAATTGCGAGCGGCAGCGAGAACCCTGGTCTCGAGTCAAGCATGGCTGATAATTATAAACAGTCAAGTTCGTAGCAATAAATAAAGAATGTCTTATTTGAGCTGATATTTTTCAAATCGATGAATTACGTTCAAAATTTCCGAACGTCGAAAACGAAGATTTTTGAAATACAGATAGTTTTCATTGAGTTTCTGTCCGACCGAATTTTTTGGAAGCATTTTTGACGATAGCGAATTTTTGATAAAACTCAGATTTTGGACAGAAAAAGGAAACAAAACCGAATTTTTGACCATTATCTAGTTATATTGCACCACTTTTTGAGATTTTCGACTGTAGATTGTATCTTATTAATAGTAATGTAAGTCCTAATTTCCTAAAAAATTCTTAGCAACCCTACAGATTTTTTTTTTTCATTTTTAACTAGTTTTTCTATAGGCCTACTTTTTTTAAATAAAATGATTAAGTTGTACAGATTTCTTTAATACACCCTGTGTAGTAATTTCAAATTGTCTTATAGTCATTTTATCAGATAACTAATCTTGGCTAAATTTACATTTTAATAAGCAGGCTTCACTGATTACATGTGAAACCATAAAATTTATCTCTGTAATTTTGGAATGCAATTTTCTCATTCCTCATATAACCTTAAATTTAAGTTTTCTAATAATTAGATTTTATGCTCGGGGTGAAAGCTTTCGTATTTTCTGGGGACATAAATCAAGAGTGCTGTTGAGTGCAAGGCCTTGAAAGCAGTTTGACAGTGAATCTGTCTGAAAGGAAATAATTCAACGTCAAATGACGTTAATTTTCACTCCATTTAATTTATTTTAAAAGGAAATGATAATCGGATGGAAGATGAACTCTGCGAAATTGAACCGTTATGCATCAAAATTTCATTATTAATCCTTTCGGGTCTGAATTTTTTTTTTTTTCAATTTTTAGAAAAAAATTACTTTTACGGTAATAACATTAACACTAGCTATCCAAATAGATTAATTAGGGTTTAACAAATATTTCATTGTAACAAAGATAACGAATGTTGTTGTTTTGCGTATTATTCGATCAATATTCATATGAAAATAGGCTAAGGAAGAGTTTTTGGATATGTTTAGAAAATATTGTATTACAATAAGATTTACCTTATATTAATACTTTCTAATACTTTTTTCGCTTTATTACACATGACACTTTCAGGAAAGTAACTTTTATTTTAAATTTAAAGAGTGAAATATATGTTTAAAATAAAAAAAATCGCAAACAACGCAAAGAGAATCAAGTAAATAATAATAATTATTATTATTACTAAATGCCTGAACGTAAATGAAGTTATATAGTAAATGGATAAGCATATACTAATATTACTACATATAAATAGTAGCAAATGTATTTCTTAAAACAAAATAATCCCCCATTAAAAGACATGTACTATTAATAGTACACCAGACCCGAAAGGGTTAAAACTTTTTATAAACATTGTGTACTACTCATTTTCCGACTTCCCCCTCCGTAATTTTAAATCTATGAGCGTTTGATGCATTTTTATATTCAAAATATCTCCTCGGGAAAGTAATATTTTTAACCCTTCACTGCACGATATTTTCTATTTGTATGAAAAAAATTATTTGAAATTTATGTATCGATCTAATAATAGGAAAAATAGTAAAAAAAAAATTAAGTTTCATATTTTCAGCTAAAATTTGTATTTTGTGCCGTGTACCTTATGCACACATTTAAAATATTTAAATATTGTCCTGCTATATTTTCCAATTAAATGAGATTAAATTGATTAATTTTATCTGCTCACACTCTGCGACTTTCTTTATATTAATATTTTTAAGTATTCAGTAAAAATTATAAAGGTCAATTTTGCCTTAATAACTTGATCGAAAATTATTTTTGTTTCATAAAAACAAATCCTAATTTTGTATCAAATACAACCATCTGCATGGACAAAATAAATGTTATTCCACCTTATGGAATATTCTTGGTCAATCACAGGGGTCATTTTGACCAAATTCGTGGCACATGAGAATTACACTGTTTTTAGGTACTAGATGGGGCACGTACAACATGCAATGAAGGGTTAACTTCTTTTTTTCGGTGTTTTTTTTCTTAAGGGTGTTCTCAACTGCTCCGCTCAACAAGCGAAAAACGTTTTGACACATTTACAAACTCATTTTTAAATAGAAAAATAGAAAATTGGAAGGCCTAACTATGAAAGCGATTTCGAATCGAACTTAGTATTCCATTTTATGATAATTAAATTACCTATAAGCTGATTCGATCACGTTATCACCCGTTTTTCTCCTGCTGAGCCGGTCTTTCTGCTTCCGTCGGAAACTGTGTTCAGAAACGTCGACTTTGAAGGCTTGTTATGAAAGATCTATTGTGTTTGTAAAAAAAAACAGAAAACTGAGTGCAATTAGACAGTTTCTGAATAACAACATCTGCTAGTTTCATGTATTTCCGAACAAAAATAAATTAAAACTTATGTTACAAATTGTCCCTTCTTGATTTAAAAACACCCTTAAAGGATGTCTTTTTTTCTGTTCTCAAAACATTTCTAAAATTGTTGCTTAATTTAGTATTTTATGTTTCAAAAACTGACAAAGTGGGAGTAAAATTTTAACACCCATATAAAATTAATAGTAGCTTTTAGAGATATTTTGGAAATTAAAAAAAAATAGACATGCTTAAAGAAGAGAACATTGAAAAAAGAAGTTAAAAATATTAATTTCCTAACCGTTTCGGGTCTGGTGTAATATTAGTAGTACATATCTTTTAATGAATTATTATTTTGTATTAAGAAATACTTTTGCTTCTATTTAAATGTAGCAATGTTACTATATGCCTATGCATTTTATATATGACTTCATTTATGCTTAGGCATTTAGTAATAATAATAATTATTATTATTATTATTTTAATTCTCTTTGCGCCATGTGTGATTCTTTTATTTTAAATATATATTTCAAGTTTTAAATTAAAAATTAATGTTACTTTCCTGAAAGAATCATGTGTCATAAAACGTAAAAAGTGTTAGAAAGTTGTAATATAAGTTAAATCTTATTGTAATACAATAATTTCTAAACATCTCCAAAAATTCTTCCTCAGCCTATTTTCATATGAATATTACTTGAATAGTAAGCAAAATAACAACAGTCTTTATCTTTCAGATAATAAAATGTTCGTTAAACACTTATAAATTCATTTGGATAGTTAGTGTTAATATTACTAACGTAAAAGTATTTTTTTTTTTTCAAAAAATTGAAAAAAAAAATCTGACCCATAAGGGCTAAGGAGATATTTCGTACATAAAAATGCATCAAAAGTCCATCGATTTAATAGGGGAATTCGGAAAAATGAGTGACCAACAGCCTCAAGATAATGCATAAAAATGCTTTTGAATATCTCAGCAAATGAACAGATGCTACAAATTTCATGTAGAACAGCAAACCTTAATAAACCTTGATAACATGCGTCCGTTTCGTTTAAGTCTAAACAGTGGCGCCAATTTATATGGGCTCTTGGGGCCTGAGCCCACCCAAATTAATGTTTAATCCATGGTGTACGTAATATATGACTCTTATTAAGTAAGCTACATTTTTGTTATCATAAAAATTATGTTTTTTTATGTATAGGATTTATTTGTAAATCTGAAATTTTAATGTTTGAAAAAATCATTTTCCAAATGGTCGTTGTAATTTGTTAAATTACAATTTTTTTTTTTTTTTTTTTTTTTTTTTTTTAATCAGATAATTAATATTCGTTAAATCACCGTTATCAATAAATAGGATGTTTGATTGCTTATAAAACCATAAAATTGATCTATGAAATTTTCTCCTTTCTCAGGTAACCTTGAATTTAAACTTTCTAATAATTGGATTTTAGAGAAATTGCTTTTCGATTCCCCGAGATGACAAGTAGAGAGTGACGTTGAATGCAAGGCCTTAAATGCAGTTAAACAGGGAACCCCTCTGAAATTTAATATTTAAAAGCCTAAATGAAATCCCCTTGTGACAATTTTTAATTTACTTTATAAAATGAAATAATTATTTACCCTAAACAAGAAGAATTTGTCATTCGCCAGTTAAAATAGTATGAGAAATCTATTTCTCTCAAATTACATTTTAAAGTTAGGGAGAATACTTTTCTATTCTCCGGGTTGATAAGTAAAGAGTGATTTCAAGGCTTCGGTGACTAGAAGTGAAAAGTGCGGAAATCAGCAAGCGAAACTTTATCCAACATATCACATTTTCAGCAGAGGGCGCTAGGATCGATTTTATTGCTACGAATGAATAGAAATCCAGAGTGTTTTTTAATATTTATGATAAAATTTAAACAATGCAGAAGCTTATTTTTGAAAGATAGATTTTGCGAAAAACAGAATCAAAAAGATTTATGTTGTAATAAACGATACATTAGGAATAAATTAAAATTTAGTCATATATATCAGGTCATTACGAATGAAACATCCAATTTAAAAGCAATTTTTTTATTTAGAAATTTCGAACTCGCTCCAGAAAGTTTTAAATAATAATGTTTTATGTTATTTAACAAATACTTATATGATCTTATAAGTATTTGTTAGATCTACAAATACTTATAATACTTATATACTTCTATTTACTTACTTATAAATAGAAGTAAATGTTAAAACTTTCTGTTGATAATTTGAAATTTCTAAATATAAAAAATCGCATTCAAGTAGGACTTAAATACTTTAGATAGTCAAACAATAAATTCTGTTTCTGCACCGCCTAAAA
The DNA here is from genome assembly GCA_964019185.1 of Maratus speculifer. Taxonomy (NCBI): domain Eukaryota; kingdom Metazoa; phylum Arthropoda; class Arachnida; order Araneae; family Salticidae; genus Maratus; species Maratus speculifer. Next base: position 165,040,539 of record OZ025302.1, on the reverse strand, counting down.
AAGTATAATATTTTGTATATGTTCTGAATCAATGCCGATATATTCCATTTCTGCACTACATATACACTTAGACATTGTAACAAGACCTTGAAAGCAGTTAAACTGGGAATAACTCTGAAATGCAATATTTAAACGCCTAAGTGAAATCCTCTTGTCACAACATTTAATTTACTTTAAAATGAAATAATTGTTTACCCTAAAGAAGGTGAATCTGTCGTTCGCTAGTTAAAATAGTATGAGAAATCGATTTCAAATTTTCTGATAAATTACCGTGTTAAGATTATAAGGCAAAGGTAAATCTGTCAATAGTTTTAACTGTTCCTTAAAATACGAAATGTATTATATTGTAGTGTATGATACTTAATTAAAATAGTATTAAATAGTCCTGTATTAAAATTAATGGATAGCGTTTGTATTAAAACAAGTAGCTATATATGTATAGTGGTATTTAAAATAACTGTTATATAGTCGTAATAGGGCAATTCCACACAAGTATAAACTTTTATCAATTTTTTTTTCATAATTTTTATAAATTAAATTTAAAACCACTTCTTCGAGTACGGCGATGTCGTCACCCTTGTGCATAGCTACTATTACTGCACGCTTACCCTAACCTGGCATATTAAATGTACTTCCATCCTTCTCAAAAACTGTCTATCTAATATTTTATAAAGACGTCTTCTTATTGGCAAATTAAATAGGATATTTAATTTCCAAATGGAACTAACCTACCTCACCTCATAGACCTGCACGGTACTGCAGCCCACTTTACTACGCACCAACTTTGTGGCTACTCATCCTATTCAACTTCATACTATTATCTTCGTCCACTCTGCTCATCCGCCCCTTGGCGCGAGGGAGCAGCCTGCGCCCCGGCAAGTGGAGCATGTTTCATGCATATATAATTTTTTTTTTAATAGTTAACGAATTCCCGCATGTTGTGGAGCACTCCAGGTGGGGCAAAAGAGTCTACTGCGATCCTTGAGGTCTGGTGATTGTGACTCACTTACGCAATAAATCATTCTGGATAATAAAACAATAATGAAATTTATTAATTTAGCCAATTTTTTAAAAATGAATTTTTAAGAAACATTAAGTCATTCCGTCACGTCAAATGACAGTTAATAATTTTAACCATAGTTGCGATAGGTTGCTCTAAATTATAATTTTGTATTACTTATACATCATTCTTAGATATGTATTAGTTTAAAACCTGCATGGTTTTTCTAATTCACAAAAGTTTCCAGTTTTAAATAACAGGTTGCAAAAATGTCATTCTGTCGCACAATAAGAAAATAATCAAAAATGAAAGATTAAAATGTGTAAAAAAAATAGTTTCAAATGTTTTTTTTAATCATTTAATCAATAACAGTCATTTGCAAAATGAAAAATCAAATTTTGTTTGAAAATAGAGTCAGGGTAATTGCTTTAACTTTATTCTTCAGCTCAAAATGCCATTCCGTCACAAATGGAATTGCCCATTAGTCGTAATATAATGTGTTGTATCACGTAAATATTAGGTATAATATTACATAAGAAATGTTAAAAGTAAGTTATGTATAAATAAAGTACACTGTAAAAAAAGGGAAAAAAATGGACGATTTTACGAAAATACTACTGGTAATCTGAACGCCAATATAATTTACTGTTTTTTAACAGAAAAATTTCCGTAATTTCCAGAAAATTCTCCGTATTTTCCTGGAATCTTTCCGTTAAAAAACAGTAAATTGTACTGGCGTCTAGATTACCAGTAGTATTTCTGTAAAATCGTTTTTTTTTTTTTTTTTTTTTTACTGTGTATGTAAATGGTTGTATATTAAATGTATATGTATGCAGCGTTAAATACAAATTTTAATTTTAAAATAAAGGTAGCATCAAAATATAATCTATGGTTTGTTAAATACGAAATGTATTTAATCCATGTCAAATATTCATTAAAAAAATCTGGATCGTAGATTAGTTTTGCATATTTTAGTCATAAAGCGGATATTTACAAACTTATAAAATTTTTATATTTATAGCAAGCATGCAATATACACTCTTTTTGAAAAATTAAACTGAACATGAAGAAAATGTTTGTTTTTCTTAAGAGCCCAGTTAATGAAATTGATAAAGTACACAAGTAATATTAGATAAAATATCATTTTAAGAAACTGACTAGACTAATATATAGGATGTCCATACAGAAATCAAAGGTTTTAAAGCAATATTTTTTAATCCATTTATAAAATTGGGTTAATGTTATACATACACATTTAAAGGTAAATTTATCAAGATTTTTACCACTTCACAGATTTCATTGTGTGCCCCGTTTGTGGCATTGCACACATCCAAATGGTATTCGGTCTAGGGATTACAATCCCGAGACAAATTTCCAATCCCGGGATTTCGGGATTATTTAGATTCAATCCCGGGATCCCGAGATAATCCCGGGATTACGAAAATTAAAATTTCTCCAATATTACTAATTCTCACAATAGCTAAATTTCACAATATTGTAAAAAAATAATTAAAGCCGAAATACAGCCTAACTTAAGAAAATATACCAAGTTCAAAATTTATTAATTAATAATAAAAAAGTATAGGATAAATTGCAACAATTGGTAATTAAAACAAATAAGCTGTTGATGTTTGACAGTGTAAGAACAACAACAAAAAAGTCTATGTTTTATCTTCCATATTATTTCTTTCATTTGGTGTTGAAAAAGTCTTTGAATGGATAAATATTTACAATATGGAAAGATAATTAATAAATTAATATCACTAATTAAATTTTGAATTATTCTCATTACCAAATAACTAAAGATTACAAATTTAGGATATCGAAAACACAAGATTTTCCTCTACATAATGCTTTTTTTCTTGAAATAAAAGTACTTAACACATACTCACATATAACAGTAAAAATTTAAATAAATGTATTATTTAAATTTCTAATTAGTGATAGTTGTTAAAATTTGAAAACATTGCATAACATAAAAAATTGTTGCATACCAAGATAAAAAAAAAAGAACATTAGTTTGAATAGCTCAGTGTTTCTTAACTAATCGGTTTTTCTTTGAAAATATGATCTAAGAAATATCAAAGCATCTAAAGTATCAATTCCAAGTCGACTTCTAATTTTGTTTGCAATAAATCCCGCTGCCGAAACTGCTCGATCTGCTTCGACACTCGCGGGAGGAATTTTCAGCAAATATTGATAAATTAATTTTAAATTATGACTGCGTACTCCTCCATTTTCAAAAAGAGACATCTCATTTCTAATTTGTATTGATAAATACTTTTGTTTTTGTGTTTCAGATTCCACAGCTGACGACTCAGTTCGACGGCTTTTTTCTTTTTCTTGTTGAAATTTTCCCTTAAATGTTCGGTTATACATTTGACTTTTCGCAGTGGGCTCAATATGCTTTATTTCTAGATCTTCAGACTTGTTATTGTCAACACTGTTATTTACCTTTCCAATTGTTGCATTTACTTGCTTCTTAATAACAGTTTTGTTAGGAGTAGAAAGCATACTACTAGTTTTCACTCAGATCATCTCGTTTAGGATTATGCAAATGATTTAAAACACCCGATAATTCCATCGTCGTTCTCTAATGCATAGTTTTAGCATGTCTGTCATTTTATAAGCAAATTTTGATTTTTTTTTTTTTTCTCCGTAAATTCGTTTAAAGGAATTTTTAAGGCTGCGTCTGCGGCTAACAAATTAGAGTCCCTGCGACAGATTGCTTCTACTGCGATTTGTATCGGTTTGAGGACTTCAACAATTTCGTTTATAAGTAGAAAATCGGAATCGTTAATTCTGATCTTTATGCTCTAAATCGATTAAAGTTTTCTGTATGCTATTTTTCAAGAAATAAAATCGTCCAAGTATAGTTACCAGATATTCCATCTAATCTTGCAATCTAAAAGAAGAGAAAGTTCTTTCTTTTTTTTTCTGATTTAACATACTTTTGAAGAACTTCATTCCTTGATGCAGATCGTTTAAAATCTATACATATAATAAAACAGTAGGACCCGGTGTGTCTGTACATTGAAGATAATTGACAAAAATGGAGTCAGGGCGATAAAAGAAAACCAATGAAACACAAAAAAAAAATTTTTGAATTTTTTGTCTGTCTGTCTGTCTGTCTGTTTGTTCGAGGTTATCTTCGTAACTACTGAATGGATTTTTATGCGGTTTTCACTAATGAAGAATGCACACTCCCGGGCAGTGTATAGGCTTTGTTTCATCAAAATCGGACAACAGACAAAAAAGTAACAAAAAGAAACAAAAGAAACTATTAGGTGCGCTGCTCACGTTTTTTTGTACATAACGTTTTTTAGTACATATAAAATCCAATAGATGTCACTGTGCGATTTTAAAACGCGCTATCGTTATGTTTTCGCCAGTCTACTTAAGTATGAGAAAGTTTCAAGCTGGCTGTCGTTCCATGTGGTTTAGTCGGTAGAACGTCAGTGCGCCATACTGATGGCCCGGGTTCGATTCCCAGCATGGAATTTTTTTTCACTATGTTGGCATTAACGCCTATAAGCAATTAAAAGAATTTGAAATATTGTATTCAAGGCGAATTTTCTCTCTGGGAAAATTTCCTTGCATTAATATGTCAGTGTAATTTTTTTTTCGATTTAATTTTTTTTTTCGAAACTTTGTTTTTCTTAAAAAATTACAGTAAATATTTGATATTTCCCAACGTTTTTTGAATGATCGACTTGCTTTTTTTTTTTTAATGTATGTCTGAACCTTATCTAACTACTTCTTCAAGATTTCTTTAGATAAACCGACCAGCGTAGCGGGCGAAGGCCGCTAGTAAATTACTAAATTTTGAACTTTTTTAATAAGTTCATTGATATATTCATCAGAGTATGGAAAGCCGTTTTCATCTTCAAAAATTAAAACAAACCCCGATAAGTAATCTTACGATAAACTTTCGTAAGATTCAATATCTTCCTTTTTATCATCTTCTTCTAGGGCTAAATTTTCACTTCCGCAGCATGATTCAGGTATTGTTTTACCGGAGAAAGTTTCTGGTTCTGTATTTCGTTGATTACAATATAAATCATCACAAACTGCTAAAAGACTGCCATGAGAGAAACAAAGCTGTTGATCAGCTTCAATTTCTTTTACGACTTTCAGCACTACATTTTGCCCATCAGTTACGATAGCAACAACGTCTGTTTTCATTGAAATGTCATACTGTTTTAGGCGCAGTATTAGCATTTCGATACAATTTTTTTCAATGAAAGACCTATGTATAGGCACAAGCCCTAAATTAAAGAATTTGTTTAAATTTATATTTCTTGAATGGACATTAATATTCACAAATCGCTTGTTTGCAGTAGATGTCCATTCGTCAAATTCAAATTAATTTTTTCCCCGAAGGTTTAAAAGTTTGTATTTTTCTTGTAATTAACATCTTTATTATGAAACTATAGTTCACTACACGATTTCGAACTGATACTGAAGATTTGGCAAATCATTACAGACTTTAGCTATCAGTAATTTTTTTAAATCAATTGAAGCGATGAAAACGTTAAATGATAGGCCATCTTTACCAGTCATTCTCGATAGAATCAAATTCCGTGATTCCTTATGACTGCTAAAGTAGTCCTCTGTCTTCAGCTTTTTAGAAGGCAATTTATCTTTTGTGCAATCTTGACTTGTGGAAGGAATAGAGTATGTATTCAATTCTGAAATCCATTAGTCGATCCACCTAATGTTTTAAGCACTGCGCTACACCTTTTACATTTAGCGCTTTTTCCATCTTTTCGCGTTAAATAGCAGTCCCATATTGAATATGTATAATTGTCTTTCCGGATGAGCCACGGAATCCTTTTAATTCGACATCTTTAAAGAAAAGTAAGTCTGAATTCACGAAAAGCAAAGAAGTTAGCCCATATTGACTATAATACACGAATGTGACGCTTATGAGTAAAAGTTAATTCAAAAATGATCTAGGAAGTGAAGAAAATTTCGACAAACGCAGTAAAGTCAAAATAAACAAATGATTTCATTTTTCTTGTCTAAAAGCTGTATGTATTACATCTGTTTGCAAGTCAAAAGATTTACTCGCTTAGAAATATATGTAAAAAATATTTGAGGTATATATTCTTTTTCAATCATGTATAAACTTCATTAAAATTGATTTTTTCCCAACCAAAAGCGAAAGTTTATAAATATCTTTTTTAAATTCAGCTGAATGTTATTCCGCTAAAAAACAGACAATCCCGTAAATCCCGGGAATTTTTTCTGAAAAATCCCGGGATTTTCGGGATTAAAAATACACCGGGATCCCGGAATCCCGGGATGCGGGATCCCGGGATTGTAATCCCTAATTCGGTCTCTTCCCGTGGGTCAACATGTCTGGAGTGATGATTGCCACACAATTCATTATCCTTTGCCAAAGGTAATTTACATCTTGAATTTTCTCAGAGTAAATAAGATTCTTTACATGCTCCCACGAAAAAAAGAAAAGAAAAGGAAGAAAAAGAAAAGAAAAATCTAGGCTGCGAGCGAACAGCACTACTTTTTATAACACTAAAAGAGCAATAAATCTATCTTTGTTTCCGTACGAAACAAAGGTGAAACCTCTTTAAATGATTTTTGAGGGACTGACCCTACCGAATTGACAAAGGAAAGGAAAGTTTATCTCCCCCCATCTTCAGTCGTAAAGCTGTCAACTGATTTCGAGTTCGATTTCTCTCTTGAAGTTCAAAAAAGTTCATTGAAAAAGTAATTTATACATCAAAGCACCGACACGAAAGATCAAAAATAGCGACGCCTGACCGCAAGAAGTTAGTGCTATGTGCCTGGCCCTTAATGGAGTCATATCCACTTACCGTCTCCTTAAAAGCGCGTTGCTACTGACGAATGGTTTTTTCCGAAATCTCATTACCACCATATTCGCGCCGAAAGTTCTGCTACACTTGGTAACAGATTCAGTTTCTATAAGCCAAATAACGCACTGAGCGTTTGTCTGTTACTCCAAGATCAATGTCGCGTAATGCTACCTAGTACTGAAAAAAAAACTAAAACCGGTGGAGAAAAATCTGAGCTATTTGATTTCTTCAAAATTACATGACTTGACCTAACTCATATGATTTTCTAAAACCCCGGAGTTCTTTTATGGACACCATGTATCTGAAACCATAAGACTCGTATAAGAAATTTTCTGATTCCTCAAATCAGCTTGTATTAATATTAATTATTATATTTTACAGTAAGATAGGGTGCTTTTTTATTCTCGGGTGTGACGGGTACAGGGTTCATTGATATATATATTAGTAAATATATATCTTGAAATATATCATGATATATTCCCGATATTTATTTCCAAAATATCAAGATTTTCGATATTATCGATATTTTTATTCTACTTGATAATTAATATCAAAATATCAAGATATATGATACCTACAATATTCGAAATTTATTTTCAAAATATCACTGTGCAATATATTTTCTTAAATTTTCAGTCACAACAAGTGTAAATGAAATTTCCAACTGTTATTGACTGTATTGTTCTGTAGATGAAGAACTTATGTCTATGGTAGTAACTTTTGACACAAAAAAGAAAACAAATATCTTTTCTAACTTTGTCTTAATTTTTTATTTTTAACTGTAGATTATGAGGAAGATTGTTCAGAACAGACAGTGAACCCTAAACTGTCTAATTTAGATACCCAGTTATATACAGCTTCATTAGAAAAGAACCAGTTCTGGTCTGGATTTTAGTTCAATTTAATCTGTACAGCATGTTAAGGAATGAAAAATAAAATAAGCTTATATTTATGTTCAGAAATTTCAATTTCAAAAACATTAATTTCTGATTTTTTGATAGTTGATAATAAATCTTGTAACATTTTTTTTTTCAGTTTTATTTGGGTGTATAAAGAAAATTGTTTCTGTTTAAAGTGAAAAAAGAAAAATGCACTTTTAATATATTGTTTGTTTAAATTTTCATGTTAAGAGCAATATGTTTTAGCTTCTAATTCATATTGTGCTTAAAATATTTATTATCATCATTAAGTTTACTATTTTAAAAATATCGAATAAACCGGGCGATCCAAAAGTCGGGACGAAATTTAAAAATGAATAATTCAAAAACAAATCAAGATATAAAGTTACGGTTTGCACCAAACGGATGGAAAAGAAACTGGGTTTTGTGTGGCAATTAAAACATATAGTTCTGTTGGCGACCAACGGCATCACTGGCAGCACTGAAAGTTGCCATCCGCCAAAATGTGTCTTCCATAACGCAAGAAATGCTTCTAAATTCTGTGAATGGTGTGGTGCCTAGTCTTACAGCTGCACTTATGAATGGTGGACAGCACATTGAGCATTTGCTGTACTATTAATTAACTGTAACTAAGCTGATTTGTAAGATGTGAACATTTTTTTCATTTGTAAATCATCTTTTGGTGCAATAAAACACTATAGCGCCATTTGTTGGTCACCAACAAAACTATGTTCACAAAACCCGGTTTCTTTTCCATTCGTTCGGTGCAAACCGTATCTTTGTATCTTGATTCGTTTTCGAATTATTCATTTTTAAAGTTCGTCCTACCTTTTCGATCACCCGGTATATCGAAAATATCGGAAATATATCAAAATATCAGATATTTTTGATAGTTTCAAAAATATCATGATATTTACTAACTCTGGACAGACAGAGAGAAATTTTAATGTAATGCTTTGAAAATATTTTACTAGGGAATCACTCTAAAATATAATTTGTAAACGCCAAGTCAGATTAACTAGTCGCAACATTTAATTTAGTTTAAAATGAAATAAATATTTATCGTATTGAAGAAGAGTCTGTCCTTCACTAGTTAAAATCATATGAGAAATCCATTTCAAATTCACTGATAAGTCACTGAGTCAAGAGTAATAAGCAAAGTAAATCTGTCAATCATTTTAGAAGTTACGATGTTTGTTAAAATACGAAATTTATCAAACCTGTGTTACATGAAACTACTCTAAAACATAATCTTTAAACGCTTACTATTAAAAGAAAATTAAACACCTATTTCCGATAAAAAAGCAGAATTAAGCAAAATAAGTGAATTAATTAAATATATCAGGGGTGAAAAAACTGCCGAAATGCTCTGTATAATTTTGATGTTGAGATACACACTGAAGTGGTTGTTATATCCAGAATTAGTCGATACATTTGATTCATTCGTTCATTATATATCAATGATTAGTTAATATATTCGATTCTTTCGTTCAAGAATTGATATATTGGTATATTCGATTATATTCTTCCAAAAATTTTGACAAAAGCTCATTCTAGGGATTATGAATCAAATATTGAATCTGAAGATGTTTCCTGCAATATCAAGACTTTCCAAGAAGTTGTAAAAGACAAAAAGTAGTTTTACAAATTTCCTGTAACTGTAAGCAAAAACAAAATTTGTATCGAATTTTTTCCTAAGAATGAATAGAAAAATAAATATATGTACGATTTCATTTCAGTTTTATTGTTTAATGAAATAGTTTTAATTTTTGATTGGTCGTATTATAGAGGTTACCAGACATATAAAAGCCAGTGAAACATGAAGTAATTTTGGAAATCTCTGAGGTTTTCCCAATAGCGAACAGTTTCCGCGCCCCTGAGATGTATATTATTCAAAAGTTTTACTGTATATATACAGTAAGCAGTAGGCGCCCACCCTGGAGACCAGCTTTGGCTTATGGTCAGGATAAACCCCTGGGATATTCCAGAATTTGACCGATAAAGTCAGAGGGGTAATGCGCGACCACTGAGTTCCATATATTACACAGAGGGCCTACTCGCCGATCTTCTTTCTGCCGGGACCGCATCACACTTTTCAATGCGCGCAAGTAATGAGTCCTCTATTTTACTTACTATTACAAGCATTTTTTCAAACTTTTTCGCAAACTTTTTATTATTTTTGGTTATTTCTGTATCTTTTTGATATTTTTGTGAGTAATATTTAACAAATGTTTCTTTATTTTTTTATGTGTTTAAAAAATTTCCTTTTTAACTAATATCAAATTAAAAAATTGCGGTAAATTTAAGTAAAATCAATATATTTTTTTATAAAAGAATACATATCAGTGAAAATTGTAGCAATTTCGTCATAATTTTTAAAGAAAATTCAATTTGAAAATATCTCTCCCATACTATTCTATGGGAGGAAATTTGTATTTTGCCAAAGATTTTCGTCGGAAAATCTTTAAACATAAAGAGGATGAAATATTATAATCCGTCTATATATTTATCTTCGGAGTGAAAACTTGGAACAATTCATATAAAAATTTCTCGTCGTCTCCATTCTGATGTTGAACTGTAATGCAATACAATCCTGCTTTACATCAAATATTTTTTTTCTACTTGTTATTGGTCCGTTTTAATTTACTCTACGTCACACCTTCCGTAACTATTTTTATGATTTTCTCTCACTAAATATGGTTTTCGACCCCTTTTCTATGGCAATTTTTCATCCTCTTCTCTTCTATCAGCCCTCTGAATTTTTTGGTCAAATTCAGCAGCACACTATATACAATCGATAAAGTATTTTGTTTTAGTTATACATTACGGATTCACACCAGAAATCCCAAAGAAAAATTTCATCTTTATTTAATGATAGAGATTTCGTGGATAACTAAAGTAAAGGTAATTCATTTAAAATTTCTGTATATAATCTCCTTGGTTCAGAAGTATCACATGTGGTATTTTTGAACCAAAGAGGTTATATTGACAATAGGCATAGTGTTTTGTAGCGCCGTCTATTTGAGAGAAGAGCGCAAAATTTTTTAAGAGATTAAATAAAACAGTGGACGATGGATTCCGCGAAAGAAAAAATTTAGTCACGAAAGTCACTGCTAGGAGAATATGTGGTTCGATGTAACAAAATAGAGAGTTTTTGAAAAGACAGAATCAATACTGAAATAAAATTACCTTTTATTTAGCACATTTATATTGATTTGATTTGATATAATTTTAGTACTGATTCTGTGTTTTTTAAAATTCTCTTTTGTGTTACATTTCGCGATGTATTCCCCTAGTGGTGACTTTTGGAATTATTTTTTCGCGGAATTGTTCGTTTCTTCGTCTTACTTAATCTTCTTACAAAAGTTGGCGTCGTTCTCTTAATCACATCGAACACAAAACACTCTGGGTAGTGTCAGTTTAATTATAATTCCTTTGTATGTATGTCAAAAATATCGCTAAAACTATAACAATTTATATGTTTTTTCCCTTCACATATGAGTGTTTTAAATCAATATTTTCTATCACATGAATCTAGAAAACAAAGTTAAAGCCGACAAAAGTTTAAACATCATTACCACCATCATTTCATAGTCAAAGTATGTATTATGTTGGGAAAAAAGAACTCTGTTTATCTTTTATGTGATATAATTTTTCAATATTTATTGCATTTGAACTGAAAACATTCTTTTAATCAAGTAAATATTTCTTATGACAGAAAAAAGAAAATTAAATACTTATAGCTATGTAAAAAATATGTTTACCAATTCCATTCAAACAAACTATGATGAAATTCATTTTTTACGTTCTCATAGAAATGGCTCGGAAGAAAAGATATGAAAAAAAAATCAAATAAACTATTTTACAAACATGGAATTCCATACAATGAAAAAAAGCAATGAAACTTTGAGGAATTTCATTTAAATCTCATTAAGAAATTTTTTCTTCCAGGGAAAAAGAAACCCTAGTCTGTAAACAAGTTTAAATAATAGCTTGCTTTCAAAAAATCTTTATTTCATAAAGCGAAAAAAGCATTAAAAGTCGAAAATATATGTATGTTAATGTACTAAAGAAAAATATTTCGTAAACTGGCGAAATCATGCAATGAGAAAATTTAGACAAGTGATTCAAGTTTCAAAGAATATGATAATTCTATAGAAAAGGGGAAAAATAGATTCAACAATAAACGCATGTTTTGTTTTACCTACAAAATATGAGAAAATGCATAAGAAATTAGGTTTCCGAATTATAACTTAAATATTTTTTGAAAAAAAAAGCGTTTTTTAAAGGCTCCGGAGCAACAGAGTATTTTAAAAAAACACATTTAAAAAAACCTCAGTTTTAAAACACAAACCAAATTTTTTCCGTTTCAAAAGCTAAATAGAATGACTTCTAAAAACTGGGGGGGGGGGGGATTTTGATCCATCTTCATACAATAGTTTGAGCATCCTTACAGTTTCAGAGAGCGTAGTCTAAGTTGATAGTGATAGCTGGAGAAGTGATAACAAGGAAATATATTAATGAGATTCCAGACTTTAGGAATTTATCTATTGCAAAGACAATTCTGATAACTGCCACCAACCACCATTACTTTCTATTCCATTTAAAGAATTCACATTTTGGCACTTTGTATCTTTCTATCCTTCCTTCTTTCTCTCTCTATATACAGAGTGCGTCTAAAGTTCGTGCAAAATTAAAAAAAATAATTATAATAAAAGAAGTAATGTTCGGAAATTTTTTGGTTTGCGCAAATATGATTAAAGGGACATTGGATTTTTTTTCCCTCGTATATAAAAAAAAAAAAAAAAAAAAAGATTCCAAAAGAAACCAAAAGAGGACACTCAGACGTTATAGCAAGATATTTCATGCAAGTCAGGCAAAGACAAGCAATTATTTCAACAGATCACAATAACATGATGCTCTGCATTCATTTTAAAATAAAGAATGTTAAATATGAATAGCATCACAGTCAAATAAAGGACGTCAATAGGCCTTTACAGCTGAATGTATCATGTCGGCATCGTTTTCCACTGACGCTCCTTCAAATGGTATCTTTCAGTTACATCAAAGTGACTGATGTGACTCTGTACACACGAAGCTTTGATATCGGTGCAAATAAAAATATCTTGAGATCATGTCTGGAGATCTTGAGAATCATTCAAATTTATAACCTCGACTTATCACTCGGTCGTTTTGACTTCAATTGCAAAGTAGCGCGGAGCATTGTACTGCATGAAGGTGACGATAAATAGCGTATATCTTTTTTGTAATGCAGACCCAACATGGTTACGCAAAAGATTAACATGCCGTTCTGTAGTGATTGTACATGTTCTCTTATCAGATTAACAAAGGCTTTTTTTTTTTTTTTTTTAAGGACTCAGAATAAAAAACGTGGTGAAATCCGACCAAACAATCACATAAAAAGAATGTAAATGTGTAATTTGGATTGAAGCGAAGAGGGCTAATAAAAAGAAAATTATTTATTTGACGTAAAGCAGAATTACAGTGCATGACAGAATGCACTGTACAACACTGTACAACTCAATATCAGAAAAGAGAGGACTTTTACAGGTATTGTTCAAAACTGCGACCTTGAAGGTTACTGGCAGCGTACCAAGCGACGAAGAATTGCCGGACACATACAAGGTTTTTTTCTTTGCTACCACAATGCTTCGAATCATCGCATTTGTATCGCCGCTCTTTTCATCAGGCTCACTGTGTTTTCGATTTCTATTTTTACAATTTTCGCAGACTGAATGTAGTTTGCAACAACATGCTCTATTGTAATTTTTCATCCTCTTGATGCCTAATATAAGCCCTCCTACAATCAAAGGTATGAAAACATAGAAAGGTAGGAGCAGAAGAACACAATGATAAAACTACGAGACAACCACTAGTGGTATTTCGGCTTATGCACCACTTCATTTCCGGCAGTCATGGATCATTAGAGTCTCCTATTGCTACTTTTCCATAAAATAAAGGGCGTTTTCGAATTCGGCAACAACAGTAACTCCAAATTCATTGTATAAACTTTAAGGGTTTATATAGGACACTGTAGCAATCATTTATTGTATAAAAATGTATGGGCGCAAGTAAGACATTGCGGCAAAACACAGGAAAAGGATATGAAAAGAAAGTTTATTGACAACGTGGCTGACAAGTGCCATGTTTACGAGGGTGGTTTAATAATTATTGTCCCTTGTGTATATAAAATATCTGTATCTCGATGGTTTATGTGAAATGTCGAAGCGTATTGTCTTAGTCTTAATTTCAGAACCATAGCTACTATATTCACATATTTTGGGGGGGGGGGGGAATGGGGATGAAAGGCTGGTTTGCAGAGTTTCATAAGTTCCAATCCAGCCTTTCCCCTCACCCCCCGTAACTCCTCCCTCAAATATAGGTCTTTAAAACTTCACCCCTCCCTCAAAAATATGTTACTATAGCGGCTACGATTCTGAAATCGAGCATATAGGCATCTTATTAGACTTCGATATTCCACATCAATCATCGCAGTACAAATATTTTAAATGCACTAGGCTCAATAATTATTGAACCATCCACATACAATAAGTGTTAATATTCAAAATTGTATTAACCGACGATAATACATGCCTCGTATTGCTGATGGAGCGATTGGCATACAGATTCAAAGATGCTAGGTATTTCAAGCATATGTGCAGCAGCAACCTATTTCCAGAAACGAAATAATCCTTAAGCCTCATAAACGCACACCTCTAATTCAACGCTCTCCAAGAATGGTATCCAGATAATTGCGGACAACAATACGTAAATTTGCTGGCTCCCCATCATATTGAAACCTTGGTTGTTTACGAATAGCTATCACATCTTGAAGTAGTTCTGGTGACATCTCTATCAGAAAAATATGATAGCAACATGCTATTTTGGCATGCTCGACCAATTTCTTGACCACTCTGATTTCGCAATTTATTGACTTTCGATTACTTATACATTTTATGGGGACATTTAACAATGCAAAAAACCATAAAAGTTATTAAATCCAAGGGCACTCCTTGATATCCATTATTTGAATAAACATTGCAATAAATGCAAACGTATTTTTTGTTGTTGTTGTTTATTTTATTTATTTCTTTAAGTCTTCTCCGGATTTTAAAAGTATTCGCAAATTCTCCTGAGGAACTAAAAAATATGCCACATTCTCACTAAAGAATAACGCATTCTTTCGATACGAAATTAAAATGTAAGTATGCTTTCATTGCTATTTTTCGTCTCTTATTTTTCTAATATATTATTTATATGCAGCAACTTTACTTTTTTGGTCTTTTTCGAAAATCTAAAAGGACTTTATTAGAAGTCTTCGGAAACGACCGATTTGATAAATTTTGTAATAGGGTAACATCCCCAGTAATTGGCACATTAAGGATTTGTCTTTAAACTGACTTCTATTTTCATTACCAAGAAATAAAATATTTACTTGCAAATATTTTTAAATCAAAGACTGCATATCTGTGCATCTATTTTGCCCACTAAAAGGAAAAATGTTTGAAAAAGTATTTTTATAAAAATACATTTATAAAAAGTTGCTGTAATCACCAGTAATTGACACTTAGACTTTTACACAATTAAAGTAACCCTTTTCAACTAAACAAAACTGTTGTCAATTAAAATTTAAAATATACTATAAATCGGATAATAATAAATTGAAATGCATGCATTTCTTAAGCCAGAGAAGAAGCATTTGCAACGAAAATGGCTAATTTGATACAAGCCATAATTGTTTCTTTTTCCTTAGGCACTATTGTCATTTAGTAGCATAAATCAAAGTTATAATCTGTAAAGTAAATGAGCAAATAAATGGTATATTGTCTTGCATTTTTAAAAGACTGGATATAAATCTTATTTTATGACATTTTTGTAGGATTTGCCAATCACTGGTGCCTGCCAATTACTGGGGATGTTACCCTAACTAACTGTATACGTAATTTTTATAGTTTTTTTTTTCTTTTTCCATTTCATATTTTAAAAATATTTGCAACTCACCTGAGGAACTACGCCACACCGCAACATTCTCAGAATGAATAATAAATTCATCTAACTCGAAGTTACAATGTAACTATGCTCTTTTTACGATTTTCTTTCTCTGCTCTTTGGAGTACGTCATTCATATCTAACAAGTTCGTCTTTCCTACTTTTTATGTGCGTACGTAATTACATAAATGCGTAACAACAATAATAATCATCTGGTATTTCCATCTGTCCGTTCGCCTAAACGTATCATTAGTAATTAATTTAATGTTATCCCGTGATAGGTAATGATATAAGATTGCCATGATTGCGTCCTATTTACGATGAAGTCTTATTATTTCTGTATTGATGAATTTAATATATAGAATCGTAATAAATTTTGTATTCTTGCATTTTTATATCAGAGTACAACAGCTATTGCATTATGGTGAATATTTATAAAACCGGTTATGTTACAAACACACCTCATTTGCCACGTTTCGTGTACAAATTCCGACTTGTTTGGAAATATAGCAGACTACAGGTCTTTCTTCACAAAGGACCACAAAAACGAGGTTGTTTAATCTAAAGATATAGTCCAACAGCCGGTATGAGAAAAACATAAGGTATCAAGCACAAAAAAAACCTTTATTTTATGGAAAAGTATCAATAGGAGACTCTAATGATCCATGACTGCCGGAAATGAAGAGGTGCATAAGCCAAAAGTTAATACCACTAGTGGTTGCCTCGTAGTTTTATCATTGTGTTCTTCTACTCCTACCTTTCTATGTTTTCATACCTTTGATTGTAAGACAAAACACAAAGATAAATCCACGAGTCAACCACAAGTGACATTAATTTTTGGCTTATGCACCATTCCACTTCCGTTAGACATGGATCATGAGATTCCCCTATTACTACTCTTCCATAAAATAAAGGGGTTTTTTCCTTGTGCTTAGGATTTTGTGCTGTCGGCTCTTGGACTAATAGTCTTCGATACTCCTTCGCTAGTTTGATAAACATTCTAATAATTATATGTATGCGTATTTTTAAATATTTTATTATATTTTATTTCTTTTAGTTTATTCCGAGTTTTAAAAATTTTCACAATTCAACAGCGAATGCGTCGCATCAGAGTATTCTACGAAAAAAATTTAGAATTTATTTGACACGAAATGTGAAGGTCGAAAGAATTTTACTATTCATTTTATTCTGAATTACTATTCAGCTTACAATTCCGCTTTTATTGAGACTTTCGATGTCTACTCTTTATAATACATTATTCATTTGCAACTGCATAAAGTTTTTATTCACTATGAGGCTAAGAAGTCATTTGAGCCGAAGACTTAATTCACTATCCGAATTTTTATCCACCGGTTGAGTTCCTTTGTTGGCAATAGACTCGAAATAGAAATAGAATGCAAGTACTAAATGGTATCTTTAAACTAGTCAGATGTGTTCAAGTTCTAACTGAATCTGAAATTTGATGAAAATCCTTGCATTAATATTTGAGGTAGAACCACCGCAGAAATCGCAAAAAAAAACTGGATAGAAACGTCATTTGTCGAGAGATTTACTCCAAAAGCTAAAAGATACTATTTTATATCAGGAACTAAATGAATTTGATGTTTATTGAAAATTCGTGCAATAGTTCCTGAGATAGAGCTATTGCGACAATCATATTTTAATGCCGCATACAAGCGTCATTTATTGAGCGATTGACTCCAAAATCTAAAGAATACTAATTTATATCAGGAACTAACTCAATCTGAAATTTGATGAAAATTCGTGCATAAGTTCTTGATATGGAGCTGTTTCGATAATCAGGAATAATACCGCATAGAAGCGCCATCTATTGAGCAATTTACTCCAAAACAAAATCAGGACCATATTATATCAAGGACTAACTGAATCTCAAGTTTTATGAAAATCCTTTCGTTAGGTCTTGAGATATAACTATTGTGGGAATCGTGAAAAAGGCAGCATAGCAGCGTCACCTGTAAGGCAATATGCTCCAAAAACTTGTCAGATCCAGTTAATATCAAGGTATAACTGAAACTAAAGTTTTGTGAAATTCCGTGAATTAGTTCTTCAGATAGAGCAAAATTTATGTTACAAAATTTATGTCACATACGGACAAACAGCCAATCAGACAGACATTTTGTAAAAACATGTTTTTCGGGTTCTCTGACCCCTAAAACGCGTAAAAACCGGAATTTGAAAATTTTCACTAATCTAATATTTTCTTCTTGTAAGGATAGAAGAAAGTAGTAATTAGTTTATTTAAAGCTTATTTAGCTTATTTAGCTTATTTTTGCTTATTTTAAATTGGTCGTTAACTGGACTAATTGTTTTTAGGACTTTTAGGGCAGGCAGTATGTTTTGTAAAAATATTAATTGCATAATGAACTTCTGTTAACGGAACCTTTGGAAATGCCTTTTATTTGTTGAGTTGTGAAACACATTTTTAAATATGTTTATATTTATCATTTAAAAAACGTTCTATTCTAAGAGATGCTAATTTATCGGTCATGGTGATCTCTTATAGACAGTTTCTGTTAACCGAGATTTCCGATATCCAAGGTACCGGCGGTCCCAATTAACTTGGATAATTGAGGTTGCACTGTAATTATATTTATTAAATTGGCACGCGAACGTGAAGAGTTTCGCCACCTATTTATACGTGAAATTCCTGAAAAAGCGCCTTCGCAAAATTCTATCGAAAAATTCTACACTGAATTCATACTTCATGAAATTACAATGAAAGTGCTATTTTTACTTTTAAAAGAATCAAATAATGAAAATTTTCTGCCTCTGCATTCTGCAATGCATTATTCATAAGCAATTGCATGAAATTTATATTAATTTCAAGGCAAAAAATTTACATGCATCGAAAACTTAAATTCGCAATTTAAATTATCTAGTTATTGGAATTTCGCAATTATGAACACGATGCGTACTTATGCGATGCAAATAATTTTACAAATTATAAATACGAAATAAAATACAAATATCGGATATCTCTACCTTTAGATAACTAGCTGAGTTTAAAATTAGTCTCATCATTATTTCTACCTGTTAAATTTACTTTTAGGAGCGAGATTTTTAAAAATTGATCATAACAAAAGTCTCTTTAGACACATAACTTTAAGCAATATAAAAACATGAATTCCCTAAATTATACATGATTCACCGGAGGGAACTAGCGAATAATTCTGTCGAATAATGATGAATTTATTCAACATAAAATTATAACATAAATGTTCTTTATCTTTTTTGGATACTTTTAAATTCATGTAAATTTTCTCCATCTGCTCTCTGCAATGCATTGTTCATACGCAAGTGCATGAAATTTATATTCATTTCAAGGCATAGAATTTACATGCGTAGAAAACTAAATTGGCATCTAAATTATCCACCTGTTGGAATTTCGCAACTATGAACACGAAATAAAATGCAAATGTCGGATGGCTCTATCTTGAAATAACTTGCTGAGCTTAAAATTAGCCCCATCATTATTTCTACCTATTAAATGAACTTTTAACAGCGAGATAAAATATTATAGGAATTTATTTTTGACATTTTTAAAAAATTAATTATAATAAAAGCATCTTAAGACATATAAGTTTAAGCAACATAAATACGTGAAAATGCATACTAAATTATACGTAA
Organism: Maratus speculifer; assembly: GCA_964019185.1. Classification (NCBI taxonomy): domain Eukaryota; kingdom Metazoa; phylum Arthropoda; class Arachnida; order Araneae; family Salticidae; genus Maratus; species Maratus speculifer. The sequence continues at coordinate 165,021,142 of OZ025302.1, read as the reverse complement.
TTCACGAAAGGGAACTAGCGTAGAATCCTGTCAAACAACAATGAATTTATCCAACATGAAATTACAATGTAAATGTTCTTTATCTTTTTAGGTGCGTTCGTAATTATGTAAATACGTAACACCTATAGTGGTCGTTCAGTCCGTTCGTCTGTCCGCATATAACAACTCAAAAACTACCCAACCGAATCGTTTGAAATTTAAAATACATAATTATTACATAATTTTGTCGAGTCATTTCAAATTTTATGAAAATCGGATGCATAGATCAATTACAGGGGCAATCAAAAGTATTCCATTACATTAGGATCAATGGGGAAAAAAGTTTCAAATTCATTTTAATCGTTTGAAATTTAAAATACATAATTATTACATAATTTTGCCGCGTTGTTTCAAATTTTTTGATAATCGGGTGCATAGATCAATTACAAGGACAGTCAAAAGTATTCAATTACATTATGGTCAAAGGGGGAAAAGTTTCAAATGAATTTTATACGTTTGAAATTTAAAATACATAATTATTACGTAATTTTGTCGAGTTATTTCAAATTTTATGGAAATCGGATGCATAGATCTATTACAAGGACAATCAAAGTATCCCGTGACATTACGGTCAATGGGGAAAAATGTTTCAAATGCATTTTAATGGTGTTACACTCATTCAAACTTAATAAAACTTATATGCAACTATAAAGTACAAATTATAATATACATTTTACATAATTTGTGGTGCAAAAAACATATGTTATTGATTTACAAGGCCTTACAAAAGTATTCCATTACATAATGGTATAGAGAGAACATTGTTTGATGAGCGTTTTAATTGTAATTCACTATTTACAATTTTATGAGATTGATATATGAGAGTAATATTTTTAAAACTTCGTTATCGTACGAACGCACCTCATTTGCTACGCTTCACGTGCAATTTCCAACTTGTTTGGAAAATGAATTCGCTTAAATTTTCTTCGTCTGTTCTCTGCAATGCATTGTTCATACGCAAGTGCATGAAATTTATATTCATTTCAAAGCATAGAATTTACATGCGTAGAAAACTAAATTAGCATCTGAATTATCTGTTGGAATTTCGCAACTATGAACACGAAATAAAATGCAAATGTGGGATGGCTCTATCTTTAAATAACTTGCTGAGCTTAAAATTAGCCCCATCATTATTTCTACCTATTAAATGAACTTTTAAAAGCGAGATAAAATTACATTGGAATTTATTTTTGACATTTTTTAAAAATTAATTATGATAAAAGCATCATAAGACATATAGGTTTAAGCAACATAAATACATGAAAATGTATCCTAAATTATACGTAATTCACCGAAGGGAACCAGCGTAGAATTCTGTCAAACAACAATGAATTTATCCAACATGAAGTTACAACGTAAATGTTCTTTCTCTTTTTTAGAAAATGAATTCATGTAAATTTTCTCGCTCTGCTCTCTGCAATGTATTATTCATACGCAACTGCATGAAATTTATATTCATTTCAAGGCAAAGAATTTTCATGCGTCGAAAACTAAATTCGCGATCTGAATTATCCCCCTGTTGGAGTTTTGCAACTATGAACATGAAATAAAATGCAAATGTCGGATGGCTCGATCTTTAAATAACTTGTTGAGTTAATGTTAGCCTCATCATTATTTTTAATTTATTTACTCGTTAAATACATTTCTAAGAGCAAGATGAAATATCATAGAAATTTTTTTGATATTTTTTTCTATAATTAATTATAATGAAAACATTGTTTTATCATCAAATACGTAAGTTTAAGCAACTCAAATGGTGGAAATGTACCCTAAATTATAATTAATTCACCAGACAGAACAATCGTTGAATCCAATCCAAGTTAATTTCATGCAATATGAAATTATGATGTAAATGTGCTTTACTTTAAATAAATTAAATCATGTGAATTTTCTTAATCTGCTCTCTGTTTTATACTACTCATATGAGACTGCATTAAAATTATGTTCATTTCAAGGCGGAGAATTTATATGCATCGAAAACTAAATTCGCAATCTGGACTATCCACCTTTTTGAATTTTACAATTGTTAAAAATATCTCTGTAAAATGACAGGAAGAAGTCGACAGCAGAGATTCTAATTGTACCCCGTAGAAAAAAAAAAAAAAAAAAAAAAAAAAAAAAAAAAGAATCATGCCTATTATTTTGTGCAGCTTGTAAAACAGGATATAATGCACTTTAAAACACACATTGTAAAAATAAAAGGTCCAAACTGTGTTGTAAGATTTCTGGGTACAGTAATGTTCCCAAAATGGTTACAGTAGTGTCACCAAAATATTAGAGTACTGTTCCCAAAGTAGTTGACCCAATATAATCAAAACAGGGCAGATCCTTAATAAAATTAAAACAATCAAAACTTCTTAGATATAATATATACATTGTTTAAGATGTTTTGATTATTTTACAGCTATTAAAACCTGACCTTTTTTTTATCATTTTGGGCTATAAAGGGAATTTTCCAATTTGGAACACTGCTGTACCCAAAAATCTTACAACCCAGTTTAAATCTCTCTCTCTCTCTTTTTTTCTTACAGTGCAATACTGTTCCGAAGCATGTAGTACATTAGATAATCATCACAGAATCGTTTTTTTTTTTTTTTTTTTGACGGGTTACAAAATACGTTACGGTCACGGTTAAGTGACATTATATTTCGAAATACGACTAAAATGAAGAGATACACCCTAGCAGATTTAAATGTATGGGGTCACACGCATTTTTGCTTTAAAAAAAAAAGAGAGGGAAAAAAATCCGTTAAATTTATGGTAAAAAGTGCTGGCAATATTACTGCGCCATAAATTTAATGTTTTTTTTTTTTTTTTTTTTTTTTTTTTTTTTTTTTTCGGTGTAGAACTGTAAGAATATGTGGATTACCTTTAATTTTCTAAATAGCTAAAGGATAAGTCCGCTTATTTAGGGCATCAGACTGTTTTTGTCCAAATAAGGCTGTTGCCCGTGAAAATTGTTGGGCAAAAGCTCATAAATTTAGTTTTCTTTTGAGAGTGCATGAAATAAATTACAAATGAAAGCAAATGATAAATTTAAACAACTGCAACATGTTAAAAAGCACTCTAAATTATACCAGCGCAGAATTCTATCAAATAACAATACATTTATTCAACACAGAATACAATGTAAATATATCCTTATTAAAAAAAAATAAATAAATAAAAATAAAAAAAATAAAAAAAATAATCAATCAATGTAATTTTTTCTCTCTTTACATTGCATTGTATTATTCGCGTTGTACCATTCGCGCGTATTGTATCATTGGCGTATTAATAACGGATGCAAATATCCATACATTATTTGTATGAAATTTATGTCCATATGTATATATAACATCTGTCGTAATTACGTAGAATCTTTTCGATCGAATGAAATATCGGCTGTCAATAATACCACGTAATAAGACAATTCTATCAGGAACACTAGTAATTCGCAATCGCGTGACACCGGTTAGCAAACAACAAGTAATCATTTGAGATGTTTCCTACTTAAGTAATCAGAAGCGTCGAATAATTTTAATCACGTTTATTCATACTTCATTTCGCAGGCAAACAATTCCACTAACGTCATCTTAAGTGAAAGATGTTAACTAAAATAGAAACTTCTGCTGAAAAATTCTTCTCACCAGTTGATATTCATTTTACTAGCACAAGAAAAACGTGGAATTATCTCTCCTAGGCAATGTAACCAGCTTTTATCAAACTCTGCGAAAGAATACAGGATTTTATGAGAAACACCTGAGTTGCCAATAACAAATTTAGAAATAGTGATTTCAACCAATACGAAAATTTTACCCCGCGAAAAAGAAAAAGAGTTCTTTTAGACTGACGTAAAGTTAAAATGCAATCCGATCTTCTAGCTTGCAGGGAATTGAAGGAGTCACTTGAAGGGAACTGTGGGTAATCGAATGATTTTTTTTAACATAAATACAAAGATATTATGCAAGATAAAAGAATAAATTTAAGTAATGGGATTTTAAGAAAAGAGATGCTTTGACAGATTAATGTTTTTTTAGAATAAAAAAAAAAAACATTGATTAAAGGTATGGAATTTAAATAAATATGTTTATTTATTATAAAATAAGGGGGAAAGTTAAATATTATAAGAATTTTGAAATAATTAACTTAGAATTGAGGCAAAAAATTTTATTATTGAATACATATACATTTTTTTTCTTTTCAAAGTAGAAAATTTATGAAAAAATAGCAGAAAACTAAATTCACAATCTGAATTTTCCACCTTTAGGAATTTCGCAACTATGAACATGAAATAAAATGAAAATGACAGTGGTTATAACTTTAAATAACTTGCTGATTTAAAACTTTGCCTGATCATTATTTAGCCATGAAATACACTTTTAAAAACGAGACGAAATAACGTACACACATTTATTTTTGACAGTTCTTTATAATGAAAGCATCGTAAGGTACATAAGTTTAAGCAACTCGAATATGTGAAAATGCATCCTAAATTATGCATACTTCACAGGAAGGAATCAACGCAGAATTCTGTCACATAACAACGAATTCATGGAACACGAAATACAATGCAAATGCTCTTTTACATTAAAAAAAAAAAAAAAAAAAAAAAAAAAAAAAAATCAGGTATTTTTTTTTTCTCTGTGTTCTTTGTGTGATATTATTCGCATATTATTCAGTGATGCAAATATTCATTTCATTGTTTGCATGAAATTTATATGTATTTCAAGACCGAAAATTTATTTGTGTAAAAAAATTAATTCACAATCTAAATTATCCATCTTTTGGAATTTCGAAGTTATGAACACATAATAGAAAGCATATGCCGGAAGTTATTGTCTCTAAAAAACTCTTTGATTTTAAATTTAGCCTGATCATTATTGTTAATTTATTTACCCGCAATAATAAATACAAAATGGGTATTTTTTTAACCAGTTAGAATATGGTTATTGTTCTCGGTCGAGACTATATATATCTGAGACATATCTGAATTGGTGCGGTATCCGCATTTTTTTAAACACTTCTGTTACCGCGATGACAAAAAAAAAAGTATTAAAATCAACAAAAAAATTTGATTGAGAATTTCTAGAAATTTGTAATGCAATTTTTATTGTTCTCTCAGGTTTTGCGACGATATTTTGACATTTGTAAAAAAAATTTTAATTTTTCGCGGCATTTTTAATGCGGTTTTCAGAGGTTTTTTCTTGCGTTTTGCTGCGTTTTTTTCCACATTATTAAAATAAATTGCGTTTCAATCTGGCCTAATATAGCAATTTTCAATACGATTTTTAGCGTTTATTCGCTTTTCACATCAATTTTTGCGTTCGTGGGAGAATTCCGTTACACTGTTTTAGTCCCACTGTGGTAAATTTTGTACTCTACTGGTTTTTTTAATGTAGTGATGTTTTATAAGATTTTTAACAGTCTTTTTTGAAATAGTTTCGAGGCAATTTTTATACATTAGTAAAAAAAATCCGGTTTTAAATTTTTAGCATACTACACCAATTTTTATCTTCTTTTCAATTAAGTTTAATCGGAATTCATACATCAAGTTTTCCTTTTTTTGTTTTATTTTATTTTACTTTATTTTTTTGCAATTTTTTATGATTTTTTTTTTCGTGTTTTGCGGCACATTTTTGACATTCATAAAAGAAATCCTGTTTCAATCTTTAACACGATGTGATAAATTTTGTCTTCTACGACTTTCAAAATAAATTTTCGCGACCTTTAGAGTTTTCTCGCGGTTGGCTGCAATTTTTTTCACATTATTAATAGAAATCCGGTTTAAGTCTTCAAGCTTAATCTAGTAAATTTGGGAGGGGGTTTCAATAAAGTTTCATCAGAAATCGTAAGCTAGATTTAGAGTTTTTTCGTGTTTAGTGCTATTTTTTGACGGAATCGAGTAATGCCGGCCAGGCGAATTAGCTATTTGATAAGAAATAAATCAATTAAGGGTCAATAACATTAAAGGTCGATATTAAGGGTCGATAAATCAACAACAGACACCTTTAAAATGGTCAAAAAATCGATTTTTCAGTTTTTATTTCTTTATAAAGATAATTTTATTCTGAGTAATTTGATACCAATATTTTAATTGTGCGATTCTTATTTATCGAGATATTGCTGAAAATGTCAACATCACTCCATAAGTTCCAAGCATCACGCCCCCGTTTCCGATTTTGTATTTTTTGCGCTTTTGCGCATATCTCTAAAATCATTTGAAGTACAGCTCCGAAAATTTTACCTTACCTAAATGTTCATACAAAGATGACAAGGAACTAAAGTTATGCAGCTGTGTATAGTTTGAAAGAAATTATAGGGCTGAATGTGTGCAAAAATGAACGGTTTTTTCTCAAAATGAAGTTTTGCATCCTTGTGCATATCATATCTCCAAAACTATGCGAAGTATAGCTTCAAAATTTTTATCCTATCTAAATATATATATAAACATGAAAATAAATTAGAATTATGCAGCTGTGTTTAGTTGGAAAAAAATTATAAGATTGAACGTGTGCAAAAAATAATGATTTCTGTTTTTTATAATTCAAAAGTAATTGCTATTTTTCTAACTAACCATTTATATAAAATTAAGTTTAAATAATAGTCTAGAATATTATGTTTATTTTAAGAAAAAAATTATGCAAATCGTATGAAATCTGCATGAGATATCATGCATCCAGTAAGCGATTGTTCAACGCTTATTCGACGTCATTTTTTTTTTGTTGTTGTTGTTTTTTATCATTTTAAAACCTACTCTTTGGTATTTTTTGCACATTATATATCCAAATTAAATATTTTTAATGCAGTTCAATATCATATAAAGATATTTTGAAAGTTCTGTGCATCTAGGGACATTATTATTTACAAAAAAAAAAAAAAAAAAAAAAAAAAAAAAAAATGCAAACCATATAATCGAATTTTGTATTTTTTGCGAGTCGCAAACATGTACACAAATTCCTACATTTTACTCCATTTTACAAACTATTTTTTTATTTATCAATTTAAACAAGCATCAAATTTTATTTTTAATACTGAATATGTTATATTATTAATAGTTTTATTTCCTTTTTTATGAGTTTTATATTTGTAAAATACATTTTAATCTTTAAACGGTTTTTACTCAAAATGATGTTTTTTACACTTTCGCGCATATCTCCAAACTCGTTCAAAGTATAGCTTCAAAATTTTTACCCTGCCTACATGTACATATAATGAAGAAAATGAACTAGAATTATGCAGTTGTGTTCAATATGGAAAAAATTACAAGGTTGAATGTATGGCAAAATTCATTATTTTTTTATTTTCCATAATTAAAATCTAATTTCTCTGTATCTAATTAGCCATTCATAAACATTCTAGTTCAAATTGTAGTCCAAGGTATTATGTTTAATTTAAGATCAAATTTATGCAAATCGCATGAAAACTGCATGAGATATCTTGCGCGCAGTGAAATGTTATACGTCGTAATTTTTTTAAAATATCATATCGAAATCGACCCCATAAAAAAAAATTGCTGTATTATATCTAAACTAAATATTTTTAAAGAAAGTTCAATACCATATAAAGATATTTTGAAATTTTTGTGTTTCCAGAGACATTACTCTTTTTTTTTTTTTTTTAATGTACAGCACATGATACAATTTTACGTTTTCTGCGGCTTTTAAAGGTGTACTGTCCCCTTAAAATTATTTACCAATTATTTGGGCTGTGAAAACGATTTTTTAAGCTTTAAAAGTTTAATATCTAAAGAATAATTATTCTAAAATAAGAAATTGCATTTTTAAAAATTAAATGACATTTTGAGCTCAGAATTTCAGTTATACTTTTTATAAATAAAAGCTTTGAGTTGTTATGTAATTCAAATGACATTTTGTCTTGGAAAAATGACGTACTCCATAAAAATTTTCCATCAACATATGCATATAAAATTGAATCTTCAATTCCAATGGCAAAAAAATTAGACGTGCGCCGCAATTTAATATTTTGTTACGAATATGGAAATGCCTATGCTAAAGTAAAATGTACTGAATGCCAGAATAAAAATACAAATAATGGAAGTTTGAGAAAAAAGTTGTTTTTTCTTTCTTTTCACGAAATACAATAAAGCCATCTGCCGCTTCACCAGTTGCATTTCAAAGAAAAAAAAAATTTTGTTTATACAGCGTCATTTACTATTTGTAGATGCTTCTCTTTTTCTGAACAGTTCAAATGCACTTACTTATTTTTTGGCAACATATTAAGAATATAGAAAGCCTATGAATAATATTAAAAGTAAAATGCGTCAAAAACCAGCATTAAAACATAAATAGATGAATATTGGTAAAAAGTTTTTTTTTTCCAGCATAAAGTATCAAACAGAATACTTTTGAATCTATTATACAATTATTCTGAGCATTAAATTACAAAAACGTATGTTGCAATATAATTCAAACGTACATATACCGGGTGTCCCAAAACTGACTGATGGATTTTAAAATTCAATAACTTGCAAACGGTGACAGCTATTAAAAAAAAAAAAAATTCAGGAGGGTTATGTATAATGTCAGGAGTTTTTTTACCGTAATTTTTTATTTTAGTTCGAATTTCAAACAACAGGTGGCGCTGATGGCGATTGAAGGCCAGGTCGACGCTTCACTCAGCATTGATCGCCTGGCCTTCAATCGCCGTCAGCGCCACCTATTGTTTGAAATTCGAACTAAAATACAAAATTACGATAAAAAAAAAACTCCTGACATTATACATAACCCTCCTGCAAAAAAAATTTAAATAGCTGTCACCGTTTGCAAGTTATTGAATTTTAGAATCCATCAGTCATTTTTGGGACACCCGATTTATATTTATATTATATTATAATTATATTATATTTATATAAACGTATATATTTTTTCAATGCAGTTTTACAGAAAAAACTCACAGTTACAGTGACAATTTTCAGTAATTTACTCTAGAAATCTAGAGGCTACGTTAACCTCTTAACTGGTTAATTCTTTTCCATTCAATAAATTGAAAATAGCGGACTACCACTATTATTTAAATAAAATATTCGTAAAATTTAGTCTAAACATTTCCTCCTTTCAATAGTATGAAAATTTTCTTAAAAATAATAGTGGTGTCGAAAAGCTTTAAATGATGAAATAAGCAAATTCGTCTTGCCCGAACAGCGTTCGGGCAAACCAGTTAAGGGGTTGAATATGTTCTAAAATTCCGTTATATTCTAATAATCAAGTTAAATTTCATTTCAGAAACCTATGATATAGGTCAGATATCTGGATAAAAATTGTATAAAAAATTAAGCGAAGAAAAAAAAAAGTTATTTTAAAAAAATTGTTCGTTATAAAATGCTTTAACAAAGTTCTTCTAAAATTAGTACGTTGCTATTTTTTTTATGTATAAAATTATTTTTGTTAATTAATAAATTTTCAATATTCATAATATTTTTTAAAATGAATGACTTATAGTGATGAGAGTGTAATCAAAAATAGAAGTTGCAAAACATATTAAAAATATTTTTTCAATGAATGGAATTTGTTTGTCACTTCGAAAAATTACATATAAATAAATGTGTTTATTGTTATGTACATGATACTTTTTAAAACTTTTTTCAGTAAATATGAAAGAAAAAAATCTTATTTTACTTATTACTAAATATTTTCAGGTTTTCAGTTTTTAATTTTATAACGTTTAAATATTAATTATTTAAACGTCTTTTACAGAATTTTTAATCTTTTACGATTGTTTTATCAAATCAGAAATTTTTACCTAATTGAATCGCAAAAATGCTCCAATTGAAAAAGGTGAAATTTACAATAAAAATTTACTGGTGAGAATAATCAAGGATAATGACCGCGTTATGCTACTGGCATATTTATCGCTTGTCCCCAAGTAGTTAATACATTCCAAGAATGTTGAAAAGTGTTTATGAATTGGATTGGTCTGTACATGCTCTAACACTCGTAAATGTAGTGTAATTGCGGTAAAATTTATGTAAATGTTATCGGGGTTTACTAGTATGTACTGTATTGAAAATGAAGTAATTAGCACTTACGGATCATTTACGGGGACACTCAAAATAATTACATTACATTACAGCCTGTGGAGAAAAATCGTTTGCTGTGTATTTTACAGATATTACACTATTTTAAACATATTAAAATATATATATATATCACTGAAGTGTTTTATAAGGCTTACTGTAGAAACTGGTGTGCATATGATTTATCGTTCATTTAAAGGGACACACGGAAGTACTTGGTTACAGTACTGCCCATGAAGAATAATTGTCGTAAATAAGCTTTCACTTGTGACTCGCGTTTTAAAGTTTAACTATTGTATTGTTTATTACTTAGCGTGCATAAAATGTATAGATCATATGCAGGACTATACAAAAGATTTTAAGTTGATATGCATTTACTAAAGGAAATTGCTGAATGGGAATTTTCATTTGTGTTATGCATCTAATTTGAACTAACATTTAGCATACAATGTAGTATAAATAGCGATCTATGGATCGTATACATAACTGAACAAAAAAGGTCTGATATTGTTCCAACTATTGATATACACTATTCTGGTTGTGTTTGGAAGTGTTTCATAATCTACGCCGGATGCATGAATTTCCGTTCTTGTTTAGAAATAAGTAACTTAAAACGATTCAACGACTCACAATCATAATCTAATAAAATTATTCTTTCCAGCCTTTTCCTAATAGTTATAACATAAATATTGAGAGACACGCAGATTAAACTTTTTTGCGTTGTAGATCCACTTTGGAATGCCTCAAAAGTTTAGAATTAAATATTCCGAAAATAAAAAATATTCATTTTAAAAGCTTAAATAATATTTTGAGTCTGAAATTTCAGTTATTTTTTTATTATTATTTAACAAAAACTTTCAGTTATTAGTATATGATTCAAATAATTTTTTGCCTTGAAAAAATATGTCCTTCATCAGAATACTCTGTCAACATATGCATGTAAAATTGAATCTTCAAATTTAATGGCAAAAAATTTAAACGTGCTCAGCAATGTAATACTTTGTTACGACTATGCAAATGCCTATTCTAACCTAAAAAACGCTGAATGCCTGCATAAAAACACAAATAATGCAATCTTGAGAAAAAAAAAAAATATTTCTTTTCATGAAATATTAGACAGCCATCTGCCCCTTTACCAGTTGCATTTCAAAGAAAGGATATTTTTGTTTATACAAACTCTTTTATTATTTCTAGACGTTTCTCTTTTTCTGAACAGCTCAAATGCACTTAATTTCTTTCTCCACCACAATTTAAAAATATAGAAATGCCTATGAATACTAAGGTACCCTGGGGTAATAACGCCACGTTAAGGTTTTACCAATTTTCACGGCTTAGTTTTAGATTGTATTTTTCAAACAAATATAGGATCTGATACAGCAACTCATTGACTATCTATATAAAATAAAATAATTTAACAGATATGTATTCATAAAATGTAATGGCGTTTTTTCTTGACCAATGCTATTTGGCGTTAATACCCACCTATATGGGTAATAACGCCATGCAAACAAAACTAGAAAATAAGATGGAATAATGGCATGTAGATTACCCAATTCTAAAAATACAAACTCTACAGCTCTAGAAATTGACAAATTGCAATCTAAGCTATTGAAAATGTACAATTTTTTTGTGACTCTGAAAGAAAAAGAAAGGTGTGGTGGTGGCGGGGGGAGGAGGCAAAAGAATATCAGATTCTAAGCTAAGTTTTGCTTAAAAATAACCATTTAAATAGAATTATTAGAAACATTGCACGGATTATTTAAATCAGTATTTATATTCTCATGTATGCATTCTATGCGATAGAAAATATTGATTTTTTTGTGAAAGTGAAAGAAAAGGGAGTGAGGGGGAGCTTCAACAGAATACAACACCCTGTGTCTCTCTTTGCTTAAAAAATCCCGCTTAAATATGATTATAAGAAACATTGCATGGTTTCAACCATTCATAATGTAATATTTTAATCATATGAAGTTTTGTAATAACAAGAGTTATATGTAATAAATATTTTTGTTAAACCTAAACTGCTGTTAACGTCTCACATACCGCTGAGTTTTTCAAATTTCTGAGTTTAACTTGCAATTTTTAGTTTAACTATAGATACCGGGAAAATTTTGTTTCATTTGGAGTCCTATTACTATCTCTAGAGACTTTTGAATAGCTGAATTTTATTTATAATAGTCCTGTATATAAGGTTCAATGCAAAAATAATATTCTAAAAGTTAATTTAACATTTTATTCATCGTTAGATTAAGTGGTCTGACAGGCCGCTCACAGTAAGTTATGCGACAATTTTTGTCACAGCAGTTAAGGGTTAATATTATTATAGTAATCTAGTAAATAGTTTTTAACCCATAACTCCACACTAATGCGGATTCTCCAAACCTACAATTAAATTGTCGACGTTTTAAAGAACATGCTTTAATAAATTTTTAATAAACTGAATAAAATTTTTGATTAAAAAATATTATCCCAAAGAGATCTCTTATTCAATTTTATACATAATTCATATGGTTATATATCATTTTCTCTATATTAGCAACAAAATTAACCTTTAACTGCTGTTAGCAATCTGACTGAACACTGTACCCCCTCCCCCCCCCCAAAAAAAATAGCGTTTAACTTGTATTTTCCAGTTTAACTATAGTTACAACTGAAATTCTCTTTCGTTTGGAGTTATCGTAATATTGTTAGAAATATTTGAATAGATTAAACTTAATTAGAATTAATTCTGTACAAAAAGTTTAGCGCAGGAACAATATTCTATGATTTTTAATCATGGATCGCCTATTAACCTTTAACTTATGTTACCGGTCTCGTAGACCACTATTTTTCTTTTAATTTTTTAGTTTAACTTGTAATTTTCAGTTTAACTGCAAACACTACCGAAATTTTGTTTCATTTGGAATTTTAGTACTATCACCAGAGACTAAATAGGTGAATATTAAGTATAATACTCTTGTATAAAAAGTTTAGTACAAAAACACAATCATATGAGTTATTCCCGCCTTTTATTCATCTTTCAATTTTGCAGTCTGACAAACCGCATCACATTCATACGTTACAATTTCTGTCACATCAGTTAAAGGTTAAATTTATAAAGTTTTGAAAAACCGAACGCTGAGAAAGCGGACAGTTAAAATTTCGTACTCAATTGAACAATCCATTGGAAATTTAATAGAAACCTGATTTTGAAGATGTTCGAATTTGAATCTCGAAAACATTTTGATATAGTTTTATTTACAAGAGTTAAAAATTATTTTTTTATTAGTAAAAAAATAATAATATAATAAAAAATAAAATAGAGAGATTATTTTTAAGTATTGGGCATTCCCCCCTTAATCTTACCATTTCAACAATGATGATAATGCTGCTCCATATTAATATATAAACCCCCTTCGGATATAGTTCGGCCACTGTTGGGAATCAACCGGGGTAATAACGCCAATCCATGGCGTTATTACCCCGGGATACTTATTGTGCAGTAAATCCTAAACTACAAATTATCTCGAGAAGATATCCAAAATCTTCTACAACAATTTGAAAGTACATGAAATACACTACAAATTTATGTAATAAACAAAGTATTTCTGGATAAAAAATATAGTCTTCACATCAAAAACCTTATTTCGCAAATTTTAGATCAAGCGTTAATTTTAGTTGCTTGTAAAAACAATAAGACCTAAAAATGAAGCAAATTAATTTGAAGCTGTTTTTTGCGATTTATATGACTCAAAACCCTTCTGTGCAGAGCACATGGGTGTCATTTACCTGATTATTTCATAATTATGCAAAATATAAGCACTTGGCGTTATTACCCCGCCTGGCGTTATTACCCCAGGGTACCTTATTATAAATTAAAATGTGTCAAAGAACCGCATAAAAATAATGGAAAATTGGAGAAATACTTTTTTAACATAAATTATTAAGAGTTATACTTTTGAATATTTTATAAAATTATATTATAATTAGAATACAAAAACGTGTGTTGCAATAAAATTAAACAAAGTACCATCACATATTTTTCAACGCTGTTTTACAAAAAAAAAAAAAAAAAAAAAAAAAAAAAAAAAAAATCTAAGAGTTACAGTGACAATTTTCAGTAGTAAACATTCTAGAAACATAGAGGCTATTTTAAGTATGTATAAAATCCCCGTTACATTCTAAAAATTATAATGTCAAAATTTTCAATGCAGATATTTATAAATTAGGTCAGTATGGCAATAGGTCAGAAAATTGGATATAAATTGTAAAAAAATTAAGCTAAGAAAAAATAAATTGAAGAAAACTTGTTCGTTATAAAACGCTATGACGAAGTTCCTCTAATAATTAATTTTTTATAAGTATAATGATTTTTGTTTATTAGTAAACTTTTATTTCAGGTTTTTACTTATAAAAAAACCCACAAATATTCTCAATCTTTATAAAAGTTAATGACTTACAGGAATCTGAGTAATTAAAAAAAGACAAAAGGTAAAATATGTTAAAAATATTTTTCTCCAATGAATGAAATTTGTTTGCAACGTTGAAAAATTACATACCGTAAAATGGGGTGAATCGGAACACTTTTCAACTTTAACGTTAAAAAACAGCAACAACTAATTTTTTTATTTTTAAATTTTTCTACTAGAAACTTCGGTCTTGTTTCGTTCTTTACTTTTTAAGCAAAAACGAAACATTTTTACTGTTTATATATATATTATTTAATTTTTTAATGGTGTTCCGATTCACCCCGCAGATAGGGGTGAATTGGAACAAATGTTATAATCTTTATTTATTTCGATTCAAACTTTAATAGGGTTAATAAAAACAGGTAATAATGATAAGGGAGGAATATAAGCACTTAGTTACTGTGAAACCAAGCCTTTATTTTATATACACGTAAAGATATACATTTTTAAAGTTAGAAAACAACTTTGAAATCAAGAAAAATTAAAATTTATTTTAAGAAATTACATTCGAATTGCAGAAGTAGAATTTAATACAAATTCAGCCCAGTTCTGTGTTGTAGTCATTGGGTAAGTGAATCTATTTAGTAGCCTCAATCGCTGCATGTATTAATATGATCTACTAATACGCCCTCACCCCAGCCCTCAGTACTGTTTGCATCCCTCTCTTTTTTAATTGTTTTTTTCATTTTGAGATGTATGTGTAATTTTGTGGATATCAGAGAATAATTCTGTGCAGTTTTTCTAACTAATTTGCTATTTTTAAATTATTTTATTGTGTGTTCCATGTTTGTTAGATTATTAGGCGCTGACTTTTTTGTTTAACCAAGTAATTTCTTGGCACATTTAAACCTTTCAAGTAATTAGAACAAACAAAATATTGTTACAATACAAATTCATAACTATGTTTTCATATATTACATGAAATTATTACTGTTTAGCAAAAAAAACCATGAGAGAAAACGTGTTTCGATTCACCCCGTAAATCTTAAACCTCCGATGTTACAAGCCAATTTTCATTTTTTCATTATGTAGTTTAGAAATAAGTAGAATTTAATACAGCATACCGTTTACAGGTCTATCATTAATTAAAAATCCCCTCTCTTAGGTTTTGAATACGAAAAATACTGTAGTTACATACAAAGTTTTGAAGACGTTGAAAAAAATGAGGTTTTGGGGGATCCTCTTGAAGTTTTTTTATACACCCCAGTAGTGGTACAAACTTGTGAAAACTGAATTTCCCAACTCTCAATGTTATTACCTTCTTATAAAAAAATTGGCAACTAAAAATATCATCACATATATTTATAATGAATTTATTTGTAACCGGAAAGTTTCGTTCCTATTCACCCCATTTTACGGTAATTGATTTTTCTAGTCCTTTCGTAATAGTTAGAACAGAAATAGTAAGCAGTAGGCAGATTAAACTTTTGCACTGTAAACACACAATGGAATGCCTTAAAAGTTTGGAACTACGTAATCTGAAAATTAAAAATATGCATTTTAAAAACTTAAATGATGTTCTGAGTCTAAAACTTCAGTGAGAATTTTTTTTTATTATTATTAAACAGAAACTTTAATTGTTATATGATTCAAATAGCTTTTTGCCTTGAAAAAAGATGTCCTTCATCAAAATTTTCTGTCAACATATGGATATAAAACTGAATCTTCAAATTTAATGGCAAAAAAATTAAACGTGCGCTGCAATTTAATACTTTGTTGTGAACATGAAAATGCTTAGTCTAATCTAAAATACGCTGAATGCCAGCATAAAAGCACAAATAATGTAAGTTTGAGAAAAAAGTGTTTTCTTTCTTTTCATGAAATATTTGATACACCAGTTATGCATTTTATCCACCAGTTGCGTTTCAAGGAAAGAAATTTTTTGTGTATACAAAGTCATTTACTGTTTGTAAATGCTTCTCTTTTTCTGAACAGTTCAAATGCACTTATTTTCACCTCAAGAGCTTAAGAATATAGAAATACGCTTTTATATCATGTCGGACTAAAAAGTTTAAAATGTTTTTTTTTCTTTTTTTTTTTTTTTTTTTTTTGGTTGCATAGTTACGATTTTCATATGTGTTTCAGTGATTGTCATGGTCAGGTAACTCTTAATTTTTCAAATTGCTTTTGATCCGTTTATCCGCCGTTTTATTTTGATCCTTTTAAGCGGCGACTATAGCCTATGTTCACCGGAAGTAGTGTAGCTTTCCAACGGTGAAAGAATTTTCCAAATCCGCCAAGTAGTTTCGGAGCCTATTCAATTCAAGCAAACAAACAATCAAATCTTTCCTCTTTATCCCTTTCCGGCGCACTACTCTTTAAAGTTAGAATTTAAAGAAAAAAAATAATATTTAGGCCTAGAGGAGTACACAGGTATTCTTTTGTAAAGATTACACTAACCATTTTAATTATACAGCTGTTGCCGAAGTGGTAACCTCCCATAAGTAATGCATTGATAGGAGCAATGAGAAGAGCATTGCAGTGAAGTGCGTATTACAGTAAAACATTTTACCTATTATTTAAAAATAGTAGAGTTTGATCTCTGTGGTGCTGCCATCTAGAACTCATAAGAAAGATTTAAAGTAGCTATTGGAGTAGTTTTTAAAATATTCACGGAGGTTTTGTGTCTCTAAACAGGGGGAACTTTAGGTGTTTCCGTCCGACCCGGCAACACTGCGCGTTAAGGGGTTAAAATATTAGTATAGATTAAAAAGACAAGAAGTAAAACATATTTTTAAAAAAAATTCCAATGAATGAAATTTTTTTGCTATTTTGAAAAATAGAGGCTGATCAAACTTATTTGCGCTGTAAATACACGTTGGAATACCTCAAAAGTGTTTAACCAAGTACAGTAATTTTCCATAGCGCTGCTTAAACAATTCTGTTTTCGATCCAGAAATTTTCAAAAATAAAATGTAACATTTTGTATCGCTTTTTTTTTTTTTTTTTTTTTTTTTTTTTTTTTTTTTTTTTTAAATTATTGAATACATTTTCTGGATCAAAACAAAATTGTTTAGCTGCAGGTTATTTACGAAAAATTATTGTAGTCTGAAAACAAGAATTTTTATTTTAAAAGCTTAAGTAACATTTTGTCTAGAATTTCAGTTAGATTTTTTTCATTTTTGTTTTAAATAAAAACTTTGAGGCGTTATTCGATTCAAATAACTTTTTGTCGTCAAAAAAAAAAAAAAAAAAAAAGATGTCACTCGTTAAAATTCTTTATCAATATATGTTGATAAAACTGAATTTTCAGTTCCGAATATGAAAAGTTTAGACGTGCGCCGCAATTTAGTATTTTGTTACGAATATGGAAATGCCTGTGCTAAAGTGAAATATACTGAACGCCAGCATAAAAACACAAATAATGAAAGTTTGACAAAAAAAAAGTTTTTTTTTTTTTTTTTTTTACTTTTTTTTCACGAAATATTAGAAAGCCATCTGTCACTTCATCAATTGCGTTAAAAGATTTGATTCAAATATTTTTTGGCCTTGAAAAAAGACGCCCTTTGTTAAAATTCTCTATCAATATAGGAATATAAAACTGAATCTTCAATTTCAATGGCAAAAAAATTAGATGTGCGCCGCAGTTTAATATTTTGCTACGACTATGGAAATGCTTAGTCTAATCTAAAATACTCTAAATGCCAGCATAAAAACACAAATAATGGATGTTTCAGAAAAATTTTTTCTTTTTCTTTTCTTTTTTTTTTTTTTTTTTTTTTTTTTTTTTTTTGTCTTTTTATGAAATAGCAGATAGCCATCTGCCGTTTTATCAGTTGTGTTAAATTATTTGATTTGAATAACTTTTTGCCTTGAAAAAAAACAAGGTGAAACCCGTCTAATTTCGACGAAAGTAAATGTTTAAGAAGGAACTGTTTCATTGATCTATAATAAACTTACAAAAACAACTACAGTAAAAAATCTTACAATGGTCAGTCTAACTCTCAAACAAATATTATTTAAAACCAAATTTAAGGGGGGAAAATATGTTTTCTATAAAACTGAATTGTCCAAATTTTTTGAAATTAAACTTTAATTGCATATGTGGAAATATAATAATAAGGCAAAATATAATAAAGATCAGCTATTAAAATGAAGTTATCGATTGAGGCTCTTATGTTTGGTATAAATGCATATGCCAAAATAAATAGATAAAAATAAATAAATAAATAAATAAATTAACACGATCTTATAATTTCACGTAAAATTTAAACCCGTCATAATTTTAATCGGTACTACTCTGTTATCCCGTCGATCAATTTCGCCAAATTATACAAATCGCCAAACTCATAAGCCAAATTAAACATATTGACATTGATATTGATTAATTTTTATTTTAAATAACGAAAAAACAAATAAATAGTGGAATATTAATAAAAATACAAATAAAAACTCGAAATAAAATTGCTTAATAGCGTTTTAAACACGTATATCTTATTTAATGTCACTGAATGAGACATTCACGATTATCCATAATTGGCATTTAATCTTATAATTTGGCGATGAATTTTTGGTCGATGGGATAACCTAGTAGTACCTTTTAATCTTCTCAAAATGTGCATATGCCTATTTCAATTTTTAATAATTTTAAGAGAAAATGGCGTATTTCTGTTGCCACAATTACGATATTCGCACTAAAAACTATAAAAAATTTAATATGTCAAGAATAAATTAAGATACAGCTTTCAAACAAATTGCATTTAAAAGTACATATTTTTCTCTATACGATGGTGTAAAATTTGAAAATGTGCGATTTTTAAAAGTATAAAATTTGCAGTATCGAAAATTACAAAACCAAATTGCATGTAAAGTGTTGCCATTCGCAAAATGACGTATGCGTTACGCACAGATACGTTTGGCCTTTATAATATAGATAGATACATCCTTCGTTAAAATTCTTTATCAACATATGCATATAAAACTGAATCTTCAGTTGCTACAGCAAAATGTTTAGATGTGCTACGTAATTTAATATTTTGCTACGAATATGGAAATGTCTATGGTAAAATAAAATACACTGAATGCTAGAATAGAAACACAATTAATAGAATTTTGAGAAAAAAAAAAAAAAGTTTTTTTTTTTTCCTTTTTATTCACGAAATATCAGATAGGCATCTGCCGCTTCACCAGTTGCGTTTCAAAGAAAGAAAAAAATTGTTTATGCAAAGTCGTTATTATTTGTAGATGCTTCCCTTTTCCTGAATAGTCCAAATTATTTTTTTCTTTTCTTTTCAACAGCTTAGCAATATAGAAATGCCTATGAATGGCACCACAAAGTAAAATACGCTGTAAACCAGCATTAAATGTTAAATACTGGAATAAATTAAATAGTTGAATACTGGGGAATTTTTTTTGAGGGGGGGGGAGGGGCATAAAATAGCAAACTTTTCAATTTATTATAAAAATTTTCTGAGCACTAATTTACAAAATCGTGTATTGCAATACACGATGTATAACATTCATCTTTTGTTTTGGAGGCTATAAAAATCTGTTTGCTTGTGAATATCATTCATAACTGTGCAAATGAAAAGCTTTATGTGTCCAGAAAATTTATGCTTTTAATATTATTTTTATATATTTTTCTATATCTTTTTAGGGACAAGTATAGGTTAAACATGAATTCTTTTGACTGCTTTAATAAACCGCAATCTTTTTTTTATTATTTATTTATTTATTTATTTATTTAAAATATGAAAATTTAAAATGTTAATTAATGAATATGTCTGGATTTTAATTAAAATATATACGAGTATTTATCGAAAATAATTCGTACATAATAAATCTGCAGTATTTTACGCATGGGCTTACCTATATTTATTCTGAATCAAATGACACAATAAGGACAACAAACGCGCATAGCAGCTATTTTTATACGACGTGATTCCTTCTATTTCGTTAGATGAATATTGTATATTCAAGTATATCATCATATATATATTTCAATACAGCTTTACAGAAACTATCTCACTATTACAGTGACAATTTTCAGTAGTAAAAAAACTAAAAAGCTAAATTCTGTAGCATTACAATACATGAAGGATCAGTGCCCATCTCTGTTTACTAAACCCTGTGCCCCGAAGTGCTATGCAGCACACATCCCCGCCAGGTAGTCAGCCTAACGCAAGACCCTCGGTGTTTAGTTCCCAAGCAAGCTTGGTACTCATTTTATAGTCCCCGAAGGGTTGAAAGGCTGAGTGAACCGCGCCCAATCGGGAGTCAAACTATAGCGACCTGTTCAGTCAGATACTCTGAATAGAGAGCCCGGCCCGAAAGTTAAAATTTTGGCCCGGGCCCGGCCCGAACCAAAGACATATTGGCCCGGCCCGGCCCGAACGAAAAAAATATTGGCTCGACCCGACCCGGCCCGTCTGGGGTGAATTTCTACAGATTATTGATCTTTACTCGAACGGAAGTGTTCAGACCAAAAAAAACTTATCTTAGTCTTATTTTCTTCCATGTTTAAAATATCTATTTATGCAGAAATGCCATAGGCTGCGATATTTACGCTTTTAATGAACCTTTGTTTGTTGTATGTAAATGTTTTAGTTATCATTAGTATTATTAATACATAAAAAAATCTAAAAAATGGTATATGGTAAAAATAAAATCTTCTAAGACACTGAAAAAACTAGTTGGATGTGTCAATCCCGAAACTTTCTTCTATCTCATAAATACATTTTAATATATATATATATATATATATATATATATATATATATATATATATATATATATATATATATATATATATATATATATATATATATATATATATAAGTGGTGACTTCAAAGTTACCCACTATCAAATTTCCTCGAACATCTGACCTAGCCTAATGAGATTCTGGTATCCGAAAAGCCTAAAACGCAAAATTTAATTAATATTCTGAGAAAATGAGCTTAGTAGTGCCTCATGTTGGATTATTTATACTAAAACCTAATAAGCATCTATTGATGTCAAGACCTAACAGAATCTGAAATTTGATGGAATTTCGTCCATTAGTTCTTGAGATATAACAAAAAATTTGCAAAACGTAGCACAGCAACAGCATATCTTGGACAATTTATGCCAAAATGTAAAAAAAGTCTAATTATGTTATGGTGTAAAAGAATCTGAAGTTTGATGAAATTCTGTGCATTAGTTCTTGAGATATAGCTAGTTTAAAAAAAAACATGTAAAATATAGCACAGCAGCACGATCAATTGAAGGATTTATAACAAAACGTAATCATCGTGTAATTATGTTATACGTCATTTTGTAACAAAATCTGAAGTTTGATGAAATTCTGTGCGTTGGTTGTTGAGATATAGCTATCGGAAAAATCGTGCAAAATGCAGCATAGCTGCACCACCTGTTGAAAGGTTAATACCAAAATGTAATCAGCGTCTAATTATGTTATATATTCTAGTGTAACAGAATCTAAAATTTGATGAAGTTCTCTGCATTAGTTCTTGAGATATAGCAATCGCAAAAATCGTGCAAAATGTAGCATAGCAGCGCCACCTATAGGGCAGTTCACAACAAAACCTTATCAGCGGCTATGTATCTCAAGGTATCGCGGAATCTCAAGTTTGGTGAAATTCTGTGCATTAGTTCTTGAGATATAGCTCTCATGAAAATCAAGAAAAACGTGGCATAGCAGCGCCACCTGCTGGCCAATTTACACCAAAACTTAATCAGCGTCTATGTATATCAAGGAGTCACAGAATCTGAAGTTTGGTGAAATTCTATCCATTAGTTCTTGAGATATAGCAATCTTGAAAAACGTAGTACAGCAGCGCCACCTGCTGGCCAATTTTCACCAAAAACCAATAGGCACTAATTCATATCAAGGTCTAACTGAATATAAAATTTTATTAAATTTAGAGCATTAGTTCTTGAGATAGAGCGCCCACAAATTTTTGTCACATACAGACAGACAGACTCACAGACAGACACACAGACTCACAGACAGACGGACAGACTCACAGACAGACATTTTCTAAAAATAGTCAAAACGTGTTCAGGACCTTCTAAAACGTATAAATCCGTCGAAAACCGGAAGTCGAAAATTTTCATGAATCCAATACTTTCTTCTTGTAAAGATAGAAGAAAGTAAAAATACGTTTCCTTCTTAGCAGATGTAAATGTTTAATATATATATAATTTTTTTTTTCGCGTATTGTTGTATTCATTTTGCATGAATGAACAGTTTAAAAGAAATTTGCAGTTTTCAGTTTAAACAAAAATTCCGTCATAATCATGTTTTTGTTGTTGTTGTTTTTTATGTGTTTAATTCTATTTTAAGAGCACACACTAGTCACGCGATAAAAGCCGACCGCTAATGGTAAGTCTATGGGCGCAATCTTTTCGAATATTTCGCTTAATTTTCAATATTTTTAAATGATTTTTTTTCTCAGGCTACTTGAGGACATTCTATTACCGAGCTAGTTTGTACTTTTCTGATTTTCGTTGTAGTTTAATTCTGAGGACCCTTTAAATTTTGGATTCAGTGAAATTCGAGGTGTTGTGCCCTTTTTACTCTTATAAAATCTATTTCAGCAAAATTCAGAAAAAATTAAAAACGCTTCACGGAATATTAGTGTTTAAGCTTTCCAATGATATGCTTTCCATATTTCTACTGCAATTAGGCTGAGCAAAATTTGTAAAAATTTTGATCAGAAAATGGTACAAAAAAAGCGTTTTAATTATATGCGCTCCGTCTCAGCCAGTCTCCGCCTCTCCTGCCCTTTTGAAAATTTGATTGGTTAACACGAATCCATTTTAGCAAATGAAAGTAACTTTTTTCCTTTCCTTGTATTTCCTTTCTGTTATTGGTTTACAGTAACGTGTTAAAATAACCTCCCTTATTTCAAAGTTTGGATTTATTTTTTCTACAATTATTGATAAATTTTATCTAAAATAGTCTTGAAAAAAATCAACGACTTCTAATTTTTTGTTTTTATAAAACTAGCGCTATTTTTAAGTTATAACTAACTTCCAGAGAAGAAAATTATACATTTCTTTGTATATATATATATTTTTCAAGTCCATACAAAACAAGGTAGATTTGATACAAATTACAGTAAGCTCCTTTTTAGCAAAAAGGAAATTCTGATAATTTTAAAATATAATTGGAACTTTTCTGAAATACATAGGTAGCATTAAAAGGACAAGGAGCTATATTTGGAATTTATAAATTTCCTTATACAGCTTGCAAAATACATAAAACAGGGGGGGGGGGGGCAGGGGTGTGCAAAGAGAAAACTGCGCCCGGAGTTCAGTTTGGCACCCCATTCCCTGAACTTTTTCTTGTGACAGACTAAAAATTACGTTAGTAGTAAAAACTTGGCGCCCCCTAAATTTCGCACCCGGGGCAACTACCCCCTTCGTCCCCCTCGTTTCGCACGGCGCTACAAGGAGTACATTTTGAGGAGGCTTATTCAACACCGCGCTGTCCGAAGGGTGGGGGGGTGGCGCCACATTTATACTATCAACATCATTCTTGGGCTGTTGCAAGAAAAAGTTGGGAAAGGGGGCGCCAAATTGAAACTTTGCCCCGGGGGCAGTTTTCTCTTCCCTGTGTTTGTTTTTGGTACTATACGATACTAGGCAGCCCAATTTCAGTCCAGTATTATTAAGTAAAACAGTAAAAAAAAATAAGCATTTTCAGTTCGAAAAGCTGTTTTATCAAAAATAAGCAGAAATTAAAGTTAGAAAGTTTTAAAGATTGGTAATTTTAAAATTGTTGATCAACTTGTTTCAAACTTTAAAGAAATATTTTTTAATATTTATTACTTTTGAGGAAAACGATACACTTTTAACAGTCGTTAAAAATGGGGAATT
Organism: Maratus speculifer; assembly: GCA_964019185.1. Taxonomy (NCBI): domain Eukaryota; kingdom Metazoa; phylum Arthropoda; class Arachnida; order Araneae; family Salticidae; genus Maratus; species Maratus speculifer. The sequence goes on along the minus strand of OZ025302.1, from coordinate 164,996,817 downwards.
TATCCTGCGTAATACATTTTATTTTAATATAACATAAAAGTATATTTGCAAAGACAACGAATTGCAAATATTTATCATTATTTATCTATACTAATATTATAAAGAAGAAAGATTTGATTGTTTGTTTATTTGCATTGAATAGGCTCCGAAACTACTTGACGGATTTGAAAAATTCTTTCGCCGTTGGAAAGCTACACTATTTCCAGTGAACATAGGCTATAGTCGCCGCTTAAAAGGATAAAAATAAAACGTCGGATAAACGAATCAAAAGCAATTTGAGAAACTAAAGGTTACCTGACCCACTAGACACATGACAATCAATGAAACACATATGAAAATCGTAACTATGCAACCCCCTCCTCCCCTCCCCCCCCCAAAAAAAAATTTTAACTTTTTAGCCCGACCTGATATAAAACCGTGTTTTTTTAATTTTTAAAACTATTTAGCAATTACTAAAAAAAGGAAAAGAAATACTGAAGCGCAAATTAAAGTTAAAAACAAATCACGAAACGATTGTTTTGGAGTTTTCAAAAAAGTTATAACAGATAGTAAATATTTTAAAGAGTAGTGAGCATCAAATATGGGGAGGGAGGATTTTTCTTTTAGGAGGAGCAGTCAAATATTTAAAATTGTAACGTTTTCTACAATTTCATATGCGGACTTTTTCAATAAGCCTAGGGATAAATATTACTTATTTAATTTAATATAAAATTATAAAAAGGAAAGATTTGTTTGTTTGTTTGAATTGAATTGAATAGGCTCCGAAACTGCTTGACGGATTTAAAAAATTCTTTCACCCTATGAAAGCTACACTATTTCCGGTGAACATAGGCTATATTATATTTTCAAAAAAATTAGGGATCCTTATTAAAATGCCAATATTGTAACCCAAAGTGTAGAAAATGAAATTAAAAAATCTTTACATCGCGTGCGTTGCGAATACTATTGATTATGGAACAAAATAATGTACTACGACTTTGTTAACATGTAATTATCTACAAAAAATGTCGCAACAGCACATGTCTAACTGTTATAGTTATGTCACAATAAGTGTTTTTTATTTAAAAAATAATTAAAATGCCGTTTCTGTAAAAGCTCTTTATTGTTACTTTGGTATTGATTCTTATCAAAATAAATTACTTCAAAATCAAGACTGATTTAATGGTTGCCGTTTACCCCGCTCGACTAGGCTGCATCATAATGTGTGATGTAGGCGTCACTGGGGCACGGGAGGGGAGTCAATGTCAGAGACGGCATTTTAATTATTAGGTTATGAGTGTGTGTGTAAAAATTTATAACTTGAAATTTTTCTTAAATATCCGTGAGAAGTCGGGGCGGGCTGCTATAATCTATATACATAAAGCAAAATCGTGTTACTTACACCATTTATAACTCAAGAACGGATGGATCGATTTTTATGAAATTTTGTATGGAGGTATCTGACACCTTAGATTAACATATAAGCTATTTTTTATCCGACTACCTAAAATGAGAGTAATGTTTTTAATAGTTGAATTTAATGAGATGAAGTGGTAGAAACCATTTGCGGTGTCAGTAGTGGCGGGGGACTGGGCGACTTGCTCTACCCGAAGAAAAGCGAGAGCGGGCCGCTAGTTATAGTATAAAAGTAAAAATAATGAAACTGTAAGGCAAAATATAGCAATTTTTTTAAAGTCTGCTATTCAGCAAATTTTACTCTCTAATACTTTTCAGAATTGTTTCGTCTTAGGAGTTTTTTGTCGACGTTCAACTAATGCAGCTTCTATCGAGCAGAAGGCTTTTGCATGTTCCAAAACATCATAGCACAAAGTATCGTGGAGAAGATTTGTCGAGATATTTACAAACTTTACAAGTTCGTATATATTTAATGGGTGACAATTCAATATAACATTGTAAAACTTTTAGACGATTTTGCAGTTTTTAGCAGTTTTTGTTTGTCCTGGTACAAGGGCAGATCTGGAGACTCCTCAAAAAAAGGGGGGGGGGACTTTTCAGAAATTTGGAGATTCCAATCGCACTTGCAGGTCGTGTCGGGACAATTTTTTTCATCGTGAGTAGGATCGGGGCTAATTTTTTTCGTTGCAGGTCGGGTTTCGGTCCAGTTTACTTTCATTTTTTGCCGTTGTTCTGGTTAAATACTTTTTTTTTTGCGAGTCGTGTTTGGGTAAGGTTCAATTCTACTTTTCGCTGCGGGTTGGGTTGGGGTCCGGTTCTCTTTCTTTATTGCTGCTGGTTGGTATTGGGTCTGGTTGATTTCTATTTTGTATGTGTGTGGGGGGGGGTGAGTTGAGTACTATTTTATAGACGCTGGTTTGGTTTCGGTCAAGTTGACTTCTTACTTTTTTGCTACTGGTCGAGTGGATTTTTACGTTTTTCTTGCGGACCGAGTGGAATTCTACTTATTATCTGCTTTTCTCTGCATTCTTTTTTGTTGCTGTAGTTGTTTTGGGGTGAAATTAATTTACACTATTTTGGGTTCTGATCTGATTCATAATGGATTTTCAATCTCGCAAGAAGCATTCGATTCGACCCCATATTTCAAATGAAAGTCTAAATATTTTCTCCGTTATGGAAGAAAATAGTTTAAAGGTGTATTATAAAAGAAAATATCGAATACACTATAAAATGAAACTATATAAATGCCATAACAGACATTTCCAAATAGTTAATTATGAATAAAGATTTTACATTTCAATTTACATGTTAACACTCCTATTCGCAAGTGTTAACATGTACATTAAAATATCCATACGGAATGTCTCGAATAGAAGATACCTCTATTTAACGAACACTTTTCAACAATTAAGCCATCTCTCTTTGGTTGATTCCGTTATGAGTATATATTAGATATTTATTTTCTATATAAAAGATAAAATTGATATTAGAAATATAAATGTCGACATATAATAATTCCATTAAAACATGGATTGTTTTTCTTTCATTTCGATTCTAAATTGACAAAAAAATTTTTGGTCGGGTTTTGATTTGATTTCCAATGGTATTTTCGGATTGATATTATGGATCGGAAGCAGGGCAATACTATACGCTCAGGGGTCAAATAAATTTTTTTGGCGAATATTTGAAAAATGAAGTTATTTTAAGTGCAATTCTTAGAGGAACACTCTTTTCTGATTCAAGGGGGGAACACGAGAATCCTCAAGGGGGAGCGATTTCAAGATTTGGAGTTCGGGCAGGAGATGATGTTTTTCATTGCTGGTGGAGATTATTTCTAAATTTTGCAGTGAGTCGTGTTCGAATCGGCTTGACATTTTTGCTGTGGGTCTGATTTGGGTCAGTTTGACCTACATTTTTTCAAATTCGGTTCTGTTCTGGATAAAATTTCACTTCTGAGAGTAGCACTCAGGTTGATTGATTGGTTGGTTGAATGGGGTTTTATGGCGCAAAGTTAAATCAGGATATGCTGCGCAAAGAACAAGGTGGGGATTCGAGTTAATTAGAAAGTTTGGTTAATTTTTTTTTTTTTTTTTTTTTTTTTTTGAGTTTGTTTTTTGTAGTAGGCCGGATAGATTTATACTTTTTTGCTACGGACCAAGTTTGAGCAGGCTGAATTAGGAATAGGTTTTGCACTAAAGAGCAAATACTAGATTTTTTTCTCTATAAATTATAACATTCAAGTTGAAGATGTAAAACATATTTTTTAATTCTATTAAAATACATGAACTCATTTTCTTTCATTTCAGTTTCAGGTGTTCGGGTAAGGGCTCGATTTGACATAATTTGTAATTTTTGGGTTCGGATTGATATATTGTGGGTCGAGTTGACTTTAAACGTTCCGGATTCGGGACATTTCTTCTTTTGGATTTTGACAAATTCGGATCTAGTACAAACTGGTTGATGACTGGATTTTTCAATAGATCAGACAATTTTTTATATGAAAAACTATACGTTTGAATATTGACGAGTACATTATATATATATTCATATTTCTACTTAAACAAAAATAAAAATTATTGATATAATTATATGGGATACCTTTCCCAATTTCCTTCAAATATTAGATTGATTTTGTTTAATTTTGGATTTGTTGATCTGTTTTGTATCAGGCTATTCGGTACTGAATCATATTTTTTTCCTTTATTTATTTATTTTTTTTATTTTTTTTAGCGAGCTTGGGTTGGGTTAAAAGTGAATTGCTTTTTGAGCCTGGGCATGGAAATTTAGGTTCGGGCAGACCTCTAAAAGAACGAAGTCCATGCCAGGCCCGAAGTGGAAGAAATAATATAGTGTGGTCAAGTTTTGCAGAAAAAAAGTAAGATCCGAACTCGGAACGGTTTCCGAAAGAGTGAAGACTTGACTAGAGGTTTGAACGGGCTGGATTTTCCTGTCTCGCCTCGGCCCGGACCGAATGAATGTTATTTTGGCCCGGCCCGGTATAAAACAAAATATTCGGCCCGAGCCTGGCCCGCTCGTTTACACTTTTACATTTCTAGGCCAGGCCCGGCCCGTACAGAGATCAGTGAAAATAGTCCAGGCTGAAATCGGCCTGCATCTTTATTTCGAAACAAAATCAGATTTTTATCATACAATTAAGATTTTTTAAAGATTACTGCATTCATATTTATTAGATGATTTTATAGAAAATTTTTACTGACAATACACAATAAGAACATTAAAGATTACTTAGGTTCTTAGACTTTCAACATTCAAATAAAGATGCACTGAAAAATTAATATGGTTTAGAATAAAAGAAAAAAAAAAGGAAGTTAAAATTATCATAACTTTTGAAGCAGTGTAATAAAAAGTACATTTATGAAAATACTTCTTTATCATTTTATCAAAGATTTTCTCAGATTTAGAGGAGCTATTTTTATGCATTTCTGATTTCATTTCTTTTTGGAAACACATGAGTTTAACAGATGTTTTTATTCAGAAACAATGTAATGGAATGGCGTTGTCCATTTTTTGATACAAGCAAATACAATGCGCAACACACTATATAAAACGCTAATTTTCATGATATTTATGAAAATATTGTGAAAATTAGCGTTTTGAATCGAATTTCCCGAAGCGACAACATGCAAAAGGAGAAAAATCTGAAACCACGTGACAAGAATCTCTTATACCTCGACAAGTATATACAAATATCTTATTTACCAAAAATGAAATATGCTGTTCGGTTCCAAATCCCTTCAATAGTCAGGCTTGTCAATTTTGTGCCTTTATAGTTAAAAATTAGTCAGAAAATTTGTCAAACTTTCGTGTTGTTCAGAAATGAATTCAAGAAACACCAAGGAGTATATTTCCAAAAAGTACGTTAACAGTACGTTAATAGTTTTTATCCCTTTTACAAATAATGTTGACTGCCCACGTCTTACGAATAATTAAGTCTAGTTCTGACCCCGACTATATGTAGAAAAACAGTGCAAACCTGATCTTGGCCTGGCTCCAGTTTGCCAAAAAATTATTAAACCCGTATAGACACAAAGCAACTGTCCGACGCTGATTTCTACGCTGTACACGTTACATTTATGTATTGATGTTGTTAAACTAATATCTACTCGTGACGCACATTTATACTTATTGTCGTTAAACCCATTTTCATTGAAAATAGATCTCATTTTAGCGTTTTTGCCGAAATCTTTATAACACGCCGGCAGGCCCGTTAAACTTTTTTATCGGACTGGCCCATACGGCCTGTTTATTTATTTATTTTTATTTTTTTGCCAGTCTGATACAGGCCGATGCAGATCTCTAGACCTAACCAAGCCCTAATCTCATGAGTTAAAACTAGCCCGGCCCAACCCGGGCAGTGACAGCTTCGTCGAGTCCGATCAGGTCGCACCGTTCTCAATCTTAAACACGATTCATTTATCCTGTGGACATCTAATATCATTTTGAAGACCCTTCATTGGGCTCAAAGGGGGAGGGGGCGATCGCCCCTCGCTTCTGGTATTCATCATATTGAAATCTTGCTATTGAATTGCATCTTTTTATATGTCGACAGATGGTTCGTGGAAATTATTACATTGTTCTGCAATGAATAATAAATTTTGAAAGAAAACTTAATTGTAAAACACTGTAACATTAATAAAGCTAGACTGAATGTGCGGTATCTTCCTTAAGAAAAGAAAAGAAAAAAAACGAATAGTGAAAAAGAAGAGACTTTAAGTGATAAAAAAAGCAAGGACGGCGGGAAACAGATGACCAATTTTAACAGGTTTAATTTGATTATATATATAAATGGAATGTTTTTATGGAAATTCTTTTTAACAGAGAGTATACACGAAACAGCATTTCATTGCATTTCATGTTCAAAGTAGTGAACATAATTTAAATACGCTAGGAACAGTTTTTCTCCGAAGAGCTTTTTACAACCGAATTCTTTTGTGTAACTCTGTAATTGAATGGCAAATGTTTTTCGCCAAATATTATACCGCAAGCATTTCTTAAGTCCATTTTAGAAGTTCGTATAAATTTCATTGTTTGTAAAAGAGTAACATTATTACAACAACACATCGCGAAAGATTTTTAGACCATAATATAATAGATTACTATGGAGATCCTCTGTGTGTATACTGTAAGTGCTATACATGACATATTTTTTTATAATTGTCTTCCAGAGTACCTCAGTAATGTATATGAATTTCATTACTTTTAAATTAGTATGGCGCTCCTTGAAACACCGCAAATGATTTATCTGCATAGACCATAATGTAGCGGAATAATTTTAAGTGATCCTACACATTTCTTATGTTTCTTCAATTTTTTAAAAAGTGTTTAATTTTTTAAAAGTAATTTTTGCTCCTTAAAAAAACTTTGTTAGTGTTATGCAGAATTTGCAAAAAGTCCTTAAAAATATTTAAGTTTTTTGTTATTTATTAATTGGAGGTGAAAATCTGAGTTCTCTGAAATTATGATTTAGAAAAATTATTTATATCACCCTTGCCCCTCCCCCCCCCCTTGTAAAAAAATTTCGTTCCCGCCTTTTGCTCTCATCACAGCCTTCAATATTATCCCTTCCAGAAGTATCACTTCGCTGATTTGCTGTCTATCTCACTGTATCCATGTTTACACAATATAGCCACTTTGTTGTAACAATAAAAAATCTATCACAAAAACTCCTCCCCACTAACTAAAAATGAGATTTTTCCCTCTCATCCTATTAGTAAATGCCTAGAATTTATTCATTGAAACTTTCCCCACATTTTATTATTTTTTAAGCCCATTTGTTAATGTTTTAAAAGGCAAATAAAAGTAAGTCATTTAAAAAACTTCTCCATCCCACATACACACCAAAATAAATAATTAATAAATTGTTTCTCCCCCACCCCTCAGATCACAAATTTTAAACTTTTAAAGTCATCTATTTTTCTAAAACTTTTACAGTAATAATAAATAATCAATCAGTTTTACTCTTAACCCCACAAAAATTGATGTTTTCCCCCTATTTCTCCTTACCAAGTATATAAAATTTAGTCTTTAAATCTCTTTATTTTGTGTTTAGCCATATTTGTTAATCTTTAGTCATATAAAGTAAGTCATCAAACAAATTTCCTTCATCCCCCTCCAAAATAAATATATAAATACTTTTCATTTTTTCCTTCTCAGAGATCTCCAACAATTATATAAATGAAATTTTAAACAAATTATTTATATGATTTACGATATTCGAAAGAAATGTGGTAATTCAGCATAAAAATCTTTTTCTAAATTTAACGGGGGGGGGGGTTAGCTACCCTTTCTTCCCCTATACTTATTCAATGAATTCTTAAAACTAATTGCCCCCAGGAGGATACCTTCTTTAAATATTCACGGGCTTCCTAACCCAAGGCACCTGAATGATCTTTCTCTTTTCTTTTTCCTCTGATTTCTATTGTTTTCCTTTTTTTCTTTGTTTCACTCTCGTTGTGGTTTTTTTCCCGGAGGTGAGGGCAATTTGTATGAGCCGATATCACTCTGTATATCGATGGAGAATTGCAAACCACCCACGTGTTTGCTGTGTGTAACGTCACGTGTTTATAGGAAACAGTAGAAGTTAACCGGATTCAAACGCAACCCACAACAAAAAGTAAAAAAATAAACTCGACCAGCAGCAAAAAATAGAAGCGAACCGAACCACAAATTTTATAAAATGATCACGGAGTAAACACGAATATCTTCAAAATATCGTGAAACAGACGCACATTTTGTACAAAAATACATTTTACCAAAGAATTCACCCCAATAAATTCGGATCAACCCGAACCTTTCTCGATAAAGTAACAAGTAAGAAAAATAATGCGTTAAGCATTGATTATGAAGCACTTTCCAACATTTAATGAAATCTTTAACAAAACTTTGTTATTTAGGGAAATAATGGTGTATAGCCAAATATGTATTCCAGTACTTTTGAACAGCTCTGTATTTCATATGTCACTTGATATAATGGGAAAATTTAGTTTAGCAAGAAAATACCCAGTAGCTTGAAATTTATTTTTCAGCATTTCATACTATCAGAAGGAAACATACGTGAATACTTTTGTTCAGCCCTGTAGTTTACATTGTACCTTTATTACACGTCAGCATTAGGCTAAAATTTATTGTAAACTAAAACACTTTTAAAACAACTGAAATCACATTCTCATAAATTATCATTCATAGGCGTCCATGTACCGAATTCTTTGCGTGGCCCTGTATATCCTTTTATCTATATTCTGCAAACATTTCTCAGTAAATTGAATGAAGCTCAGCGTAAAAATGCATAGCTTATTTAAGAACCACGTTTAAATAATTTATACTCATATTCAGTAACGTTGGTAAGCTCTTTTGGGTAGCCCTGTATATCAACTATAACATTTATACACACCATATAATGTGCATATTTTTAGCGAAATATAAACGCGCATATCATAATTAAAATGCATTTCATCCCTCTATCAGCCATCATCGGACACATATACGGTACTTCGGAAAGAATATAATATTTGAAATCTTTTGTATGGCCCTGTAAATGCTATGTACTTCATATTATGCAAGACAGTAGCGTATAATTTATATTAAGCTTCAGTGACATATATCAATTTTATTATACATGAAACAGTTTAATATATTTAAAATATGCCACACACAATTCCCCCCTTTTACCATTATCTTATGGAATTCTTTTGTGTGGCCATGTAAATGAATAATAGCTATATTTTCACGTTATATTTTATAGAATGCAGATTTTAATATGTTTGACAGGGTATAACATCTTTAAAACTCCTTTGAAACGATTTTTCCATATAGGCCGTAATGTAATGGGAAACTTTTGATTCGCCCTGTAGATAAACTAATCATGGTAGAAACTTCATTTTCAGTAGGGTACGTGCTAGGGTAAACGTCAATAACGTCCTAAAATTTCATGGCAATCCGAGTATATTAATGATTTTCCCCATAGGCCGTAATGTAATGGGAAACTTTTGATTCGCCCTGTAGATAAACTAATCATGGTAGAAACTTCATTTTCAATAGCGTTCGTGCTAGGGTAAACGTCAATAACGTCCTAAAATTTCAAGGCAATCCGAGTATATTAACGATTTTCCCCATACGCCGTAATGTAGTGGAAAACTTTTGATTCGCCCTGTAGATAAACTAATCATGGTAGAAACTTCATTTTAAATAGCGTTCGTGCTAGGGTAAACGTCAATAACGTCCTAAAATTTCATGGCAATCCGAGTATATTAACGATTTTTCCCCATAGGCCGTAATGTAATGGAAAACTTTTGATTCGCCCTGTAGATAAACTAATCATGGTAGAAACTTCATTTTCAATAGCGTTCGTGCTAGGGTAAACGTCAATAACGTCCTAAAATTTCATGGCAATCCGAGTATATTAACGATTTTCCCCATACGCCGTAATGTAATGGGAAACTTTTGATTGTCTCTGTAGATAAACTAATCATGGTAGATACTTCATTTTTAATAGGTGTCGTGCTAGGGTAAACATCAATAACGTATAAAAATTTCATGGCAATCCGAGTATATTTACGGGAGTTAGACCGCGGACAGACGGCCATCCGGCCAGACGGACAGACAAACCGAATGCATAAGCACTTTTCAACTTTGTTGGAAAGTGCTAAAGACCAAATCCTAAAGTGTCCCAAATGCGCTAAGCACTGCTAAAAAGTAAAAGTCAACCAGATTAAAAACAAAATGTAGCAGTCAACAAAACCCAAATCTGACAAAAAAAAAAAAAAAAAAAAAAAAAAAAATCAGAAATTAACTTGAACAGCAGCAAAGAGTCGAAGTCAACCCGACCCAATCTCGACCCAAGTAGGAATTAACCCAGACAGGAGCAAAAAATGGAAGCCAACCGGACCCAAACCCGACCCACAGCAAAAAAGTAAAAAAAAAAAACCACGACCCACATAAAAAAATGAGCTCCGACCCGTGCATTACACTGGAGTATCCAAATTTCTAAAATCCTCCCCCCCCCCCTTGAGGACTCTCAAGATCAGCCCTTGATCTTCGCCTCCCTTTATATCAAAATTTCGCTTCGCCTTTTGAATCTGTCACAATCTTCTAAATAGCATCTTACAAAAATATCACTTCGTTTTGTAGTCTAGTCCACAATACCCATATTTGTAGCATATAAATCACTTTAGTATATCAATAAACAATCAATCACAAAATTTCCTCCCCCCCCTCCCCACGACGGAAATTAGGATTTATCTTTCTGTTCCTTTAAGTGCAGAAAATTTCGTTCTTTAAATAATTCCCACTTTTATTATTTTTTTTAACCGATTTATAAATATTTTTAAATGTAAATAAATAATAAGTCACCTAATAAACATCTCCCCCTACACACACACACGAAAATAAATAAATAAATAATGTGCTTATTTCTTATTTTTCCTCAGCTCACGAATTTTAAACAAACACAAATTCCATCATTTTTTGAGGGGGGGGGGCATTGCACTATTTTCTCCCCTACCCATATCTCACTAAATTTGAAAGTTTTTTTTTTTTTCCATAGGTTTATACATATTTTATTCTAAAAATAAATAATTAATCGTAAACAACCCATAAATATAGTTGTATTACCCCCCCCCTCGTTCTTTTGAGGTACACAAAATTAAAAATCTTTAAAACACTTTTAAGTTAGTACATTTTTCATCCTATTAATAAATATTCAAGAAGGTAAATAAGCTGTCATCTACAAAACTGTCCTACTATCTCTCCCCCCCCCCAAAAAAAAAATCCGTTTTTCCCTCTACTCCCCCCCCCCCTCCTTCTCAACTTACAAAATTAAATTCTTTCTTTTTTCTCTCCGTATTTTAATAAAAAAAAATATTAAAAACCTGAAATCCTCCTTCTGCACAAATAATTAAGTCTTTAAATATGTTTAATTTTTTTTTTTTAAGTGCTAATTATAAATCTCTGCTAACTATAATATTAACAAAATCTTTTTAACTATGTAGGAAAGTGTTAAAAATAAAGCGATAGATATGCATTAAATTCTACACAAAACACATGTTTACATTTTTTGCGTATTGTGTTTGTGCATTTCTTACAGTAAAATATCTTTAGAGAGATATTTAAATAAAATATTGTGATTTTCCATTAATGTGCAAGTAAATTTTCACAACTTTTCGCAATTATTTCCTTTCTATTAGCTCAGAATTGAACCACTAAACATAAATACCAAAATTACCCGAGTCTTCGGCTGAGTTGAGTAAATCCATAAAAAAAATGAATCAGTACAATATATCGGATCAAAACAAAAACCATTCTTAACTGACTGTATCATTTAAAAAACAGTTTTCAGAACCCCCCTCCTCCCTCCTATAGACTTTACTGCTATGTCAGTGCTCAAAATTAAAAATTGTTAGAGCTTCTTGCGGTATTTTAATAATGCTTGTAAAAATCATCAAGAATCTAAATTTTCTTCCACCTGAAATATTGACAAAATATTTTGCTTTATTGACTTAACATCACACAAAGTTTTTAAATTTTGCTACTTTTTTTCTGTCACATTTGTCACTACAAACAATAATAAATTATGTATTATGTCTATAAACGACTAGGCTGGGATTAACACCTATTTCTCCTTTCTTCAGAATTTCTATTTCCTTTTCGCCCTTGCTTGCTTGCCTCTCCGCAAAAAATAAACAATCTTTAAATATTTAAATTTGCCTAAATATTTTTCTCATAATTTTATGAAGTTTTTATGACTTTAACCTTCAGTGCTATTTATCTTGATAAGTTTCGTATTCTAAAAAGAATCCCTCCCCCTTACCCGCCCCCCCCAAAAAATAGTTATTTAAACTACTTGTACCTGATATCCCCCCCCCCCTCATTCAATACTAATTTTTTATTTATTTATTTATTTATTTATTGTGATTGCGTTAAGTAAATAAAATAGTTTTTATTTTATAGTAATCTATCTAAATTAATTATTCGCTTATTTTCTGAAAATCAAACCATTTTAATTTTGGAACGCTAATCATAAAGAGATTGAAATTCTTTTGAAGCTCGACATCATTGCATTTACCCAAAGTAATGGGAAATCAGTTGAAAAAAATCCTTTAAACATGAAATCGGCTAGAATTGCGCACCTCTGAAGAGAAAAATCGTCGCAGATAATTGGTTAAGAGCATTCTATTTTCTAATTGGATGATTGCATGTCAATCAAAGTAATTTTAGCCCATCCTTCGAATCCGCTGAAAAATCGAGTCGCCATCTTGAATTGTCTTGGCTTGTGACTAGCGTGTCCTCTTAAGACGCCTAGTGATCTACGATTCTTTAAAAGGAATAAATTCTAATGTTTAATTGTAGAATAATGACGACTTAAAAGTATATGTCTATTTTGCAAAAAATTTTGGACCAAACCAAACTTTACTGATTTATGAACAGACTTTTCCACGTCGAGAAAAGGATTTTCATACGGAAAGATTCAACAGGAACTGATTATTTATGTCCGTGAAGACTAGGAAGAACAAAATTAGTCTCGGCTTCGTACGGAAAAAATAAGTTAGACTCGGCCCGGCCCGATACTCCATGAAAAAAAGTTAAGGCCCGGCCCGAAAAGATTAGTGACTAGGCCCGCCCGGCCCGGCCCGAGTCTTCAGAAGCAAGGCCCGAGCCCGGCCCGAATGCCGTTAACGAAAACGGCCCGTGTAGACCTCTAACTCTGATCACTCCGCCACTGGGCGTTTTTTCAGGAGTAAGTGTTTCCTAAATCTGAAGGACACTTGAATTATATACTCTAAAATCTCGAAAAATAATCATTTCAAAAGACTTTCATACATAAACAAATTGTATACCCAAATGCAACAACAAATCATATATCGAACTGAAGATAAACTAGCCTTGTTTTTCTTACAAACAACAAATCATACATCAAATTGACAATATACTAATCTAGTTTTTTTTTTTCCTTCTGACAAATATTCAATAGGTGCACCTTTAGTTATGCAGCACAAGTCCAATTTTCCTCCCACATCGGTTTTTCCTTTCCGGTGCGGAATAAATATGCTTGAAATAATTAACTTACACCAGAATTTATAAATGAATTTATGAGAAAATATGAATTTACTTATTCTCAGGTATGCTGTAAAAGGTAAAATTTTTATTAAATATTCTTGGTGCCAGTAAAATTAACATTAGGTCTCCTTTTTTGAGGACTCCGTGTCGGAAAGAATTAACAAGTCCGGGGTCATAAAAGCAACAGCCTCTTTAATTCTGTGTCTCAAACTCTGGCAAATCATTGAGTAACAGCAGAACGTGGACACGATCTTTTATAAAGCTCGGGAGGAGAAAATCCTGTAGCTCTGGCGGATTTTAAATCATTAGCGCAGTAATAATTATTTACGCTCAGGAGTCACCATTTTGCGTATGTACCAGCATATTCACAGTATCCGCAAAGAAACTCTTCGGGAGGGTTGAACTCTGATGGGGATTGGCCGACTTGTATCACGTGACTTGGCGGGAAATGACTTGGCTACCGTCTGTCAAAACGATGTAAATCGGATAAAGGCAGGAATGCTAAGGCTTCCATAGGGCTAATGTAATGTGTTGAATTTTGAAATAAAATTATTGTTTTTATTATTTTATCACACGATGTCGACGGAGCAGTGTTTGTTACCAGATGATTATGTGTATAAAATTATTAATTTTGAACCCAAGGAGGGGAATAATTATACGCTGTCCTGCAAAATTAAAGATATCAGAACAGAAGATGATGCTAAAGTGAGTTTGTTTTCAAGCTGATTTAGTAACAGGTGTAATTAAATATATATTATTTTCCATCAATTACAACTTGTGTTCGTCATCCATCTTGAACTTTCTATAACCAAATTAAAAACTTAATTTTTTTATTTTAAAAGGATTTTTTTAATTAAATAAAATTAATGATCAAGCTAAAAGAGAACATTCATAAATGAAGATAAACGACAAAAAAAAAAAAAAAAAAAAAGTACACGCACTAACGTAAAGTCTGTTGTTTTGGCAAAATAAAATAGTGATTGATATTGGCACAGCACATTTGACATATCGCCATTTCCCGCCAAGTCATGTGATACAACTCGGCCAATCCCCATCAGAGTTCAACCCTCCCGAAGAGTTTCTTTGCGGATACTGTGAATATGCTATGTACCATTGCAAGCAGATCAATAACAAAGCAGTACTGGCGCATGCGCTATCTGAAACTGCTTGAGTTACTCTTTATTTTTGAATTTGAATTTGAACCAGTAATCTACCTCGCTTACAATTAGTACTATTAAAATTCCCAACTGGGACATTCTTTCATGGACAGTATGTATATTGATATATGGCGAAATTTTAACTTCAAGTATCAAGCAAATATGGGATTTCGGATCCGAATTTAGACGAAATTTTTAAAAATTTTAATGAACAATTTGTATTACATGAGAAAAGTGTTACAAAAAATTAAAAATAAATAACTTTGACATGTTTCCACTCCAATCTGATAAGAACTATAATATATTAATTATAATAAAAATACAAATACAAATCATCTCACGGTCAATACAAATGACACGCGACAATAAGATGTAAACAAAAACCACGCGCACTATTGTAAAAAAAAATTTAATTAAAAATAGACCTTGATCTAAAATAATTTTCTAATTTGGCTCATCCCATACAAGCTTTCACGTGGAATTTATTCACTAATTCTAACCATAACTTAGGAGCATCATTGTAAATAATAAACAGTATAAACAGATATGCAATGATACTGTCATAAACAGTATCATTGCAAACAAACTTTTTACGCGTATAAATTTCAGTTAACTCTCTTCTAATGGACGTACGACAAATACAAAACATATCATGGTTCAGATGCTCCGTAATGTTGTTATTTTTTTAAGATTTTTTTTTTTTTTTTTTTTTTTTTCATTGTGAAAATTTTCTGTAAAAGCACAGCAAAAAAGCACTTTGCAATTTTGCGCTATTTCTCGATTAAATGCATGCGATTGAATTTCTCGGTCATCCTTTTACACACATTTCCCTTACCTTATATCTAATTCCCTATTACCATGTCTTTATTTAACGATATTTTTATCTTTGTTAAAGTTTGTTATACAAAATACACACCTTTAGAATTCTTTCGCAATTTTATTAGAAACATTAAAGAAGAAAATTTCGTTTAAAGATTATTTTCTTTAAAACTTAGAATAATTTAGAAGCGGAAAAATCTTCTCATCAGATTTAGTGGGGATTTTTCCCCCGCTGAATCATAAAAGACATACTTTGTACTCAATAGCAATATCTCCCATATCTCAGTCAGTAAAGTGTTTTTCCATTGACAAGAGGTCTCGCATTTAACCCTTTGCGGGGCTGGGCAAATTCATTGCTTGAGTGTTGAAATTAATGACTGACACCGGAATTTAAAAACATCTTTATTTGTAAATAAGAAAACGCTATATTTCACGCATTCAATAAACCGTAATTAAAAAAAAAAAAAAAAAAAAAAAAAAAAAATCCGGTGCCAATGTGGGGTTTGGGAATTAAAATTAAGTGGTATATCTATGAAACAAGCGCCCCGCAAGGGGTTAAACCCAAGGACGGCTAGAAACAAATTGTGCTAAAGTTTAATGATACATCAGCTCAAATTTATTCGGAAAATTCAAATTCTATGAGGCTCACTGAAGATTGGGTGATTCACTAATTTTAATAACTCAATTATATTATAACCAATGAAAGTAAACTTACAGAGTTTTGTGTGTATTTTTAACTATGTGAATTTGCAGATTCCGATCTTAATTTATTGAATAAATTCTCTGTTATGTAACATAATTTCGGTTGTGATTATGACTTCCAATTATCAACACGAAAGATATAGGCCCTAAGGGGAGAGTGTTCTCCTTGGAGGGGGGGGGGGGGTTCATTCTAAGGGAACAGAATTTGGCTTGTCTAATCTCTGTAATTTTACGTAAGGCTTATGATAATGGATTACCCGCAAATTCTCTATAATGTCACAGATTTTTTTTTTTTTTTTTTTTTTTTTTTTTACAATGTATTTTTTAGTTAAAAAATTAATGTAAAATATTATTACATGCCATCTTATTATTACATGCCGCCTTTTATACGAAATTGTAAGTTATTTTTTATTTCAAAAGTACATAAAGTTGAAATATTTATTAAAATAGGGGTAGACAAGTTAATAAAATTATACTTATCTTTGGAACCATGGTTAAGATTTTCTCTTATTTTAATTTTGCTTAGTTAGTCCCAGGTAAAATATAATGAACAGAAAAAATAGGAATAGTTTCAAACAGAAATTGACTTGCTTGAGGCAGATATTTATTTGAAATGCAACTAAATGAATTGAAACTGCAAAAAATGCCGCTTGGTGCCTTGAATATTTCGGATGACAAAACCAGACTTTTTCTCTTCAGTATCCCATTTATTTTCTTTTTTTATGTTGGGATACAGCGTATTTTACTTTACCAAGCTTTTCATAAGATTTTGCGCATCAAAACGTTGAATCGGAAGATATATCAAAAGTTTTTGCAGTCTGGTTTAAAGAATCAATTTTGCATACATTTGTTTGTTTCTTTTTAAAGATGAAGTCAGAAGTTAAATCAAATAAAGAACTATATGCCTGTTGGGTGAAAAAAAATTCTAAATGTGCTTTTATTCAAATTCTCAATTTTATTTGATTTTCCTAAATCATATTTTATCTACTGTGTTTGACCGAAGATAGAAAAGACTTAATCGAAATATAAGGTTAGTTTTTTTTATCCTTTAATAATTTAATATTAAATTATGATTCTACTATAGTGATCAAAAAGTATCCGAAATGCATCATTTAAATCTATAGAAGACATCGTCTGTAAGCTTTTATCAAACATTTGTACAACTTCTATAAACATCTGGCAATAGTCAGGAATTTAATTAATTTTATCGTCTGAAAATGAATTTGTTTTTAATAAGATAAGAATATTCACTTTGTTGATTTTACGAATCGGGGATTATTATTGAGCAAAGAACATGCATTAAATTTTGTTTTTACAATGACATTTCTGCTATATAAGCTTTTGAAATGTTACAAAAAGCATCTAAAAAGGAGTATTTATCAAAAACAACCATATTTGATTGGTATAAAATGTTTAAAGATGATAGTGAATCCGCCGCAAATGCTCCGCAATCATATTTAAAAAAAAAAAAAATTCTCCATCTTTTTTTTTTTTTTTTTTTTTTTTTTTTAACTGTAAAAAAGAATGGAAAATATTACATGCCATCTTAAATATGAAATTCGGTCACTTTCGTTATACGAGGTTGTAAGAATTTTTTGATTTCAAAAGTGTAGTGTAGAAATATTTATTAAAATAGGTGTAGACAAGTTAATAAAAGTATAGGGCGAACTGAGGCACATTGATACACCCCCTCTACTGCTCACAGGGTCATTACAGGAAGTTTCACAACCAGGGCCTGAGTATAGCAGGGGCATGTTGGGGGGGGGGGCAAGAACAGATAAGTTTCCCATTAAAAGAATATCAAATGATGAAAATGATCAAAAGTGACGGTCTCTTTTCTCCTATCTCCTCTTTTTCCGTACCCAATGCCTCTTTAACCCCTTCGCGACGGGAGCTTTTTACGAAATTTTTAATGCTTTGTCACCGGTTTTAAAAAACATATATTTATGCCTTACCAAATCGAGAAAATGCTCCGATTAAATAAGGCAAATTTTTCAGTATAATTTTACTGGTGGGGATAAAGTAGGATTCTTAAGCCTTTTTGCGGCACGTATACGTGTCGCTCGTCCCCAAGGGGTTAAGGCCTCACACTTATCCTCATATTCCTGTAATCGAAAAATAAAAACTGTATTCTATCATTTTTTGAAGTTGTCTTTTTTTTTTTGGGGGGGGGGGGCTATTATGTATATAAATGTGAATGGTACTTGGTATGAAATTTAAGTACACATACAATAGTTATGAATTTCAGTTTTAGACACTTCAGTATAATTTACGAAAAATCTTAAGATAGAAGGGGTCCCCTCTAATAATGTTTGCCCCAGCCCCCCCCCCCCCCCCCCACTGTCTAAGTCGAGCCCTGTTCACAACAGCTCCAAAAGGTGATGCTAGTGCACTCAACTACATACAGAAAGTCTTGGGATGATCAGTAGTGTGATGAAATGGGACGGGTGATTTATTGTTTTTGTAGGTCAAAAGTAAATTTCAGTTGTACAATTGAAATGGTATTATACAACTGCTCCTTCATTTTCAACCGAAAAGAATATTCTCCCTGGTAAGCAAAGATATTTTTATCAGTTCCTCATTCTTTAATGTTAGATAAATTATGAAGTGTTGGATTTGAGACTCATTTTATTCAAAATAGCTGTATGGGGCACATTGATACAATCTATGTCGGGGCACATTGACACAACCTAAATCCTTTTCTAGTTCATATTTTCATTACCTTTTATTATTATTTTTTTACTATACACTCCTTAATCCAACCATTTTTCGCCATAAATTTCTTATTGAAGTGAAATAGCTATATTTTTTTTATATATATGTTAGAACATTTTATAGTATTTTTGAAAACAGGAGACCTACGAATTCACCCAACATCTAGTGCTAGTAGAACTAACAAAAGAAAAGGGCGGCAGCCTAGCAAATCTCAAATTTATATCGATTTTCCAGAGAATAAAGTATTTTCGAGATGAGAAATGTTAAGTAAGAGAAACAAGCTCCAGAACAGCAAAGGATAATTTTATTATAAACAGAATTCGTAATATAATTATCCTTTATTTTCTGTTTATAAACCGATTTATAAACAAAAAACCTAGTATTTTTTTCATCTTTATTAAGAAAGAAGATAATGCTGGGGTTGAAGTGCCAGATATGAGAATGTTACTACAGCCAACAATCAGACAAGGAACAGCCAGAACATCAAGTCATTATTCATTTAATTTTGATTTCTTTAATATTACTTACAAATAAATTGTGGGTGATTTGAATTTCTATAAATAAATATAAATTGGTTTGCTAACTATTTTTCTATGAAAAATATGCATTGGTGTTTTTTGTCTCCATTTTCCCCCAGACGTATCAAAGTGCCCCATGAGGTGTATCAACCTGCCCCGGGGATGGGGCACATTGATACAAATTACTTTTTTTATTTTTTTTAAATTATATGCAAAAATAATGTATAAAACAACTATTGTATATTTCTATAACACACTACACAAGTTTTGCTGACACCACATGGAAAAATAACTTGAAATTTCTGCTTTTTGGGCACCGAAAAAATTCTTAGAAAGAAGCTGTATCAATGTACCCCAGTTCCCTCTACTTGTCTTTGAGAACCATGATTGAGATATTCTGTTATTTTAGTTTTCCTTACTTAGCCCCAAGCAGATAAAAATAACACAACTCAAACATAAAAAAAAAAAAAAAAAAGGAATTGTTTCAAACAGAAACTGACTTGCTTTAGGCAGACATTTATTTGAAATGCAACTAAATGGATTGACATTGCAAAAATGCCGCTTGGTTACTTTGAATATTTCAGATGAAAAAACCAGACTTTTTCTCTTCAGCATTCTATTTATTCTCTTTTTTTATGCTGGGATACAGCGCATTTTACTTTACCAAGCTTTTCATAAGATTTCGCATACCAAAACGTTGAATCGGGAGACATATCTAAAGATTTTACATTGCTATATTTTGCAATTAAATGAGCTTAAGTTAATTAGTTTTATCTCCTTAACACTCTGCAACTTTTTTTATATTAATATTTTTAAGTATTCAGTAAAAATAATATATTTTGCCTTAATAAGCTCGATCACTTTTTTTTTTGGTTACACATTTTATAATTCATTCATGAGTTATTAAGAATTGGTGGAAAACTTTGGACATAACAATTTCTTTTTGTGGCTAACCCAATACACAAAAAGTATTTCAAACTTGGCACAGTGCCATGTACGCACCACATTTGCGGGACTGCGACAAAATGGCGATTTTATGCCTCATATGTTAACACGGGTGTCGTTTTTATTTGCTTTTCTTTTCTTTTTCTAAAGAGTATAAATAGTTTTGTTCTATAGTTAGTAATTAAACTTTTTTTTATTATTATTTACTATTATTTCCTTTTTTAAAGTAACAGAAAATAATTAACTGGTATTTAAGTTTTCGCTGAACTGGTGTTAGAAAAATATCGTGCCAATATGATGCGTATATGACATTAGTGCCTCAACATTTTCATCTTTGTCAAAATTAAGCAGACTTTATTTCTCAATATATCACATTTTCTCTGTTTTGCTTTTCACAATATCGTTTTCTTCCATATAGTATCTGATTTTAAAATTTAAAATATTGCATGTCATCATGTAAAGTAATTTACAGTGCATTAAATATTATAGCCATAGATATTTACTTTCTACCTATTTCCTCTTCTAATGGTATTTACGATTTATAAGTTTTATAAAGTTGGTAGAATCCGATTCAGATATGTCATACATATTTTAGGTTAAATATGTTCAAGATAGACAAATTCATGTGTACTTTTAAGTAGATCCACGTTTAAAAGAATCTTCAAGTGATATTAACAGAGCAAATATTATAGATGTAGAAAGCTCTTTGAATAAATAATCGAATGCATTACGAAAAATTGCAAACTTTTGTCTCAAAAAGATTATAGTAAAAGTTAATACTAAATAATTTCAAAATATTTTAATAGAACCAATAGTATAATTGTTCTGGTTTAAAGAATTTTTAAATTTTCATTGGGGATGTTTTTAAAATTCAATAATAATAATAAAAAAACTGATTTTTTAAAAATTTGCTTGTATTTCATTTATTTTTAGTCTGCAACATACTTCTCAAAAAAAATATATATATATATATATCAACAACAAATATGAAATTGCTACGCTCTCACCCCAGTGAGATGTACGCCCTACGGTGGGATTTACTGGTTTAAGGTTTTCAAACACATTCGGATTTGGTTTTTTAAAAAAAATTCTGTATAGCAATGTTTTATGATGACATTTAAGTTTAAACATACTAAAATATTACAAATATTTTAGCAATTTCACGGAAAATTTTCCTGATGTTAAAATTCTGTTGTAATGAGAATTTTTTTAAATTCGTAGCAATTTCGTCACTTAAACTACTGTAAATATAAAGCTAATTAGCATATTGTCATGAGATTAGTGTAGTCTATTCCCTCAATAAATATTTGTAAATGAAGCACACAAGCTTTTAAGCGTTTCATGCACAATTTTTTGTTATAAAATGTTTTACGTATGCTAACACTTTGAAAATTTTCATTTTGAGAAGAAAACAAAAAAACAAACAAACTTTTCAAGACAATTCAAAAGCTGTAATAGCGATAATTTTAAATAACTGTAACTTTGGAATTCTAAAATAAAATTTAAACGTATTTTATGTTAGATTATTTATGTTACATTCATTCTTTAAAAGAAATAATCCCGAAATTTTCTTATAGGCTTCATCAGAACAAATATTTCGAAAGTCCGAAAAAATAGTTCCGGATAACTAAGGATACAGAAATTTAATAGGCTTTGTTGCACTATTATATTCTAAGTACATACCAAATTTCAAATCTCTATCACAATCTGTTCGGTAGATGAGAGTGTTTAAAATCATAGCCGAGGCTAAAGAGAAAGACGGGCTACCGCGGTGCATTTCACAAGTCTCTTTTTTACAGACCGTTAGAGTGACGTAATGCTCTTTCCGTTCAACTTGATTGGTGAATTGGAGCATCACGTGACTCCAGCGGTCTGTAAAAAAAGATATTAGTACAATACCGCGGTAGCCTTTCTCTTTCGTTAATCTCGTTCATGTTTTGATGACGTCATAAACTTTAAATATTCTATTGCTGAATTGCGTAAAAGAAACATCCTTATGATTCCAAAAATAATAATCATATTAACTAACAGTTTACTGCGTAGGATTAAGCGTCTCATTTCCAATAAAAATATATCATATCTTTGAATTGAAATTTGAATTATATACAGCGTCATGAAAAATCGAAGAATTGGAAAATAGGATATATCGGCAACTAATCATCCGATCGACTTCCCTCTTTATGCAAAATGTATGTTTTTTTATTGTATTTTAAATTCATTCCTTAAGATAAACAATTTGGAAAATTTTATGCGCCTTTTTTTAAAAAATGAATATTTCGGGAGTCCAAAAAAATACTTCCGAATAATTCAGGTTGCTGATATTCAATAGGCTTCTTTCATTATTGTATAGTAAGTGCGCACTAAATTTCACGTTTCTGTCTCAATTTGTACTGGAGATAGAAAGTTTATAGACACACACACAGACAGACGGATGGTAATTTTTTAGTATGTTTTTTGGAACTTCCAGTGTTTGAAACTTGTAAATATATATATATATATTTTTTTTTAATTGCGTTTTAAAACGATTACAAGATTTGCTCTATACTACGTATGATGGATAAGTGATAAAATAACGAACATCTTTAAATAGAAAGTAACTTTGCCTAAGCTGGGATTTTCTTTCTTTGAAAAGTAACTGGTGAACTGAAGTGACAGTTTGTTATGTGATATTTTGTGTTGAGAAAAATAAAGTTTTTTTCAAAATTTCATTATAGCATAGCACGGCAGTGCTATGCTATATTTATTTCCAATGCGACTCCTTAATGTTAATTTAATACAGGATTTAACATTGAGCGAGTTATTTACTAGACATTTTCCCACATTTTGTACCCGCTGCCACAAATTTTCTTCAAAGCACCTAACTGAGTAAAAAAAAAAAAAAAAAAAAAAAAAAAAATCTTCCAATCAAAAGAGAAATTTTTTTTTTTCTAGAGATCAATGGACATATTTTCTGTAGCATTTAATCATTTCTACGTGATTTAAAAAGAAAAATAAAATTATTTTTTTTTCTTGTAAGAATTAAACACGGCATATTTAAGACTTCATATTGGAAGTGAAACTGAGATTTTGAAACATTTGGTACTAAGAAAAAGAATCATTTACAGAAAATAATAAATATGAAGCATGATTTTTATAATAAAGAGACATTTTGAAATATTGATTATTGGATCGAGACGATTTTTAACTAAAGAAATATAGAAAATAAGCAAATTGAGCTTTTTCCTATTTATTGTTCCTTCAAAATAATAGAAAATAACTTAAAAATATACATGTAAATGGTATTTGAAAACGAGGTTTCTGACATATTGGCATCAGAAAAAAATCGCGCCATAGCCAGTGCGTAAATATTTGTGCCGGGATTTTGTAACTTATATCACTTTTAAAAATTTCTCCGCCTTATATATTCGAAGAAAATAAAAATAAATTAAGGTAAATAAAAGTCTTCAAAAATAAGAGTATTAAAGAATAATAGTAAAAAATAATAGTATATCATCCTTGGTATGTAATGAAATTAGTAGATCTGCAGAACTAGGCCTTCAAACTCAATTTCTGGCAATTTTTAAGGCTAAACCGCAGATATAATGACTACTTGGCGTAAGACTTTTCACACTGCAGTAAATTAGCCAATTCTATTAACCGGTACTTACGTATTAACCTAATCATTCAAATCGAATGTGAACAAATATAAACAATAATATTTACAAATAATTATTTTAAATTTCCAATTTGGCGATTTTTAAAATCGCTCCTAAACTTGTAACATTACAAATAACTAGCAAAAGCCATGCTTTGTTTGGATTCGCGAAGCATTATTTTATAAAACAGATATTTGAAAGTAACAATATTTTTTTTTAATTATTTTTGCATCTTTATTAAACAAAAACGTTATTTTATGTTTTGGCGCATTTTAATTTTTTATTTATGATGTAAAACTGGCATAATAAGATATTTTCGAAGCAAACTTTTACAAATTTTTTTTAAATTTTCAACTAAAAGCTCTTTTAAAGATGTTTTTAGGTGCGTTCGTAATTATGTAAATACGTAGCACCTATTGTTGTCGCTCAGTCCGTCCGTCTGTCCGTCTGTCTGTCCGCATATAACAACGCAAAAACTACCCAACCGAATCGTTTGAAATTTAAAATACGTAATTATAACATAATTTTATCGAGTCATTTCAAATTTTATGAAAATCAGAGGGATAGATCAGTTACAGGGACAATCAAAAGGATTCCGTTACATTACGGTCAACGGGGAAAAAAGTTTAAAATGCATTTTAATCATTTGAAATTTAAAACATATAATTATTGCGTAATTTTGTCGAGTCATTTCAAATGTTATGAAAATCGAATGCATAGATCAATTACAGGGACAATCAAAAAGATTCCGTTACATTACGGTCAATGGGGAAAAAAGTTTCAAATGCATTTTAATCGTTTGAAATTTAAAACATATAATTATTACGTAATTTTGTCGAGTCATTTCAAATGTTATTTAAGTCGGATGCATAGATCATTCACAGGGAAAATCAAAAGTATTCCATTACATTACGGTCAATGGGGAAAAAGTTTCGAATGCATTTTAATGATGTTACACTCATTCGAACATAATAGAATTAGCATGAATCTATGAAATATATACTAAAATATGCATTCCATACAATCTGTGATGCAAATAATTTTTATTATTAAATTACAGGGCCACACAAAAGTATCCCACTACATAATGCTATACGGGGAAACATTGTTTGGGGTGTGTTTTAATTATATTCAACTATTTCACATTTTATGAATAAGATATACGTTGCTGAGGTGTAATAAAAATTACTTCCTGCATATTTACAGAAACACAAAGATTTCGACTACTATACTGTATCCGAAGTATGCTGTACTATATCAGCAAGATCTAAATATTTTTAAAACTTCGTTATCGTACGAACGCACCTTATTTGCTACGTTCACGTGCAATTTCCAACTTGTTACAATTTCAAGTAGCCACTGGCGTTTTTTAATTGTTTGAAATATGCATGTTTCCAATCTTTGTAGTCAACATCCGTTGACTATTGACTACTTTGATAGCTATTTTAGAACTACTTTGATAGCTATTTTAGAATAATATATTTGAAGAAAGCTTGAAGAAAGTTACTTCTTCAAAATCCTATTTTCTGGAAAAAACATTTGAAATCTGCTTTCGTTGATACTATGAATTTTTAACTGTAAAACATTTTATTTTAATTTCTTCGTTTTTATACATGTTAGCGTATGAGAATTGCTGTAATTCTCTCCGCGTGAGAGAACTTTTTACTTTCTGTGAATGGCAACTCAATTAATGGAATTACCTTTTAACGAAGCGCTCTCTCATTCTCGCAGTGACGTTTTCACGAATAATTATTGTTGTGTTTGCGAACTTATTAAAGTCTTATTTTTCTATAAAATCCTTCTGATTAATGAGTCGATATTATTTAGCCACAATACGACCTTCGCAAAAATATTTATAAAGAGCTTGAACCAACAACTTCACGCAGATCTTTTAATTTTTCATTTATATAACAAATTTAAGAATTAATTTTATTTGTTTACAATTATTTTGTTGCCAGTTTACAAAAAAAAAAATCCATAATACAATTCTTTTAAAATGTTTAAGTGTCATCTGTGCAAACGATTTTGCGGGATAATGAAAACATCTTTTATTTAATAAATTAATCATGATTCTATCTATAATTATTTACTCCATGATTTAAACTTTTTTTTTTCTGAAAATATACGCGTTTCATTTTTTATTTATTTGCTAAAATGCGTCCGTATTGGAAATGCATGTAAAATAAATTAATTAAAATAATAATTTTTTTAACGTTTTTCTGTAAAAAAAATTATATTCTGCAAATCTACAGATCATAATTTATTTTTGTGTTTAATTTGAAGTTAAAATATTGAATAGTTTTTTTGTAAAGCGTACGACAAATTGTAATTTGAGTGGACTAGTAGAGGATTCGCTTCGCTCATCCTAATTAATCATTGGATAAAATTTAATCTTGAATTTACTTGTATTAAATTTATTATTCCGATGATTGTTAAAATGATAAGACACTATACGATTTAATTTTTAAAACATCACAAAGAGTTTCGGTACAAAAATAACTCTTTTTTTATGTTTCAAGTTAATATTTTTATAAACCTGTTTTGATTTATTATTTGTATGAAATAATAAAACGTATACTCATTTGATATATTCATAACGCTCTGCCTTTTGCACAGATATCTAATACTTACCACGTTGGCGTAATTTTTTTTTTACGCCGATTTGGCGAAAAATTCGTTTTCAAATACCAGTCTCATAAATATTTTTAAATCATTTTCTATTATTTAAAAAAATAGTGATAAATAAAAAGTTCATTAAAAACAATAGAACAAAACAATTTATATCATTTTAAAAAAGAAAGTAACAAGAAAATAATTTATTAATAAATATACAATGATAGACGGGTTAGCATGTGAGACACATAACCGCCATTTTGTTCCAATCGTGCCAACGTGTCGCATATATGACATCTGTTCCCAACTTTTTTACGTCGAACCCTGCCCAGAGTTGTGATAGTGGTATGAATGTTTTTCACTGTTGAATTCTGTCGAAGTTAAATTCCAATTTTGGGCAGAATTTCAATTCAAACATTGATTAATTTATCAAGAAGTTTTTAACTAAAGAAATACAGAAAATAAATAAATATCATGTCATACATAAAATAAAAATAAATAAATACATTTGATTGATACTATGTGCAACATACGCAATGTATCAATACTGATTGTTAAGTATAAATATCAGTAATATACAGGCAGTGATAAAGTCATAAGAAATACAGAGGGTAGAGGGTATACGTTCAAGGCAGAAGTTATACTTCAGAGTGTAGATACTATTAGCTTTCTTAAGAAACAGAGGGTATACGGTGTTCCTTAAAAAAATCCGGAAAGCATATGGCGGATACCTCCGGATACCCTCCACGACATCCCTGTATAGAGACGAGTTTTTTTGTCGAATATGACGTCATAATTCATAAGAAAAAAATTCGCCAAGGAGAAAAGTGACATCTGATTTTTGACATCGTATTTGATAATTAAAAGGCGCATTTTTATGACGTAATATTGGAAAAGAAATATATATTTTGAAATATTTGGTAGCAAGACAGGAAGCATGTACAGATTTCAGTTCTATATGTAAAAAAAACTAAAGATTTAGAAATGAGGCATACGATTTGGTACGGCTCTGGGTAAATTACATCAGTAATTGTGATACGATACCATATAAAGGAAGTCCTGATGATGATATCCCCAGTTAATTTTGAAATGAGTTCATCTGAATGCAGTAGTTATTAAAAAACTTGAAATATTAAACAAAAACATAATTTGCTGAACAAATTAAAAAAAAAAAAAATTATTTCCTACACTATTTAAGCCCGAGAAGGGACAGATATTTATATAGTATATATAGATCTTAGATTCCGCTCAAATGATATCGAAATAAATCTAAGACTAGAACATTTGCTTTTTAGGTTGCCTATTCATTTTGTTTACACTTGCTATAAACATAAAACAAAATCTACAATACAAATATTTGCAAGTTGAGTTTGGAAAAAAAGACTTAGATTTATTTCGATATCATTTGAGCGGAATCTAAGATCTAGGGTGTTTAAGTATCATATTGTTTGAATTTCATTTTTATTTTTTAATGTTCACTTGGTTTAACTTATGTTTTTCAAAAAATTAATATTAAATGTAGAAATAAATAAATCAATTACTACCTTAATATCTGTCCCTTCTCGGGCTTAAATAGTGTAGGAAATAATTTTTTTTTTTTAATTTGTTCAGCAAATTATGTTTTTGTTTAATTATATGTACTTTTATACGGCATTCGGCACATCTTATTTTATCAAGTTATTCATAGACTTTTCAACGTTCCAAAATGTAAAATTGAAGCTCAAGTCTAACTTTTTTCGTTTGAATTGACGATTCAATTTTATACGTATATGTTGATGTACACTCTTAAAGCGAAAGAGTGGATTTGGCTTCTCAGGAAAGAGCTGTAATTTATTGGATCGTGAATGAGTTGTTTTTAAAAGTTTCACAAACGTTCCTCTTGATTTAAATTGCTTTTTTAAACCACTCATCTTGATTTGAAATGCTTACAAGTAACTCGTTACTTGAGTTGTTTTAACTCTTTTTAAAAAGCTGCCTTTCAAAACGTGAGATGGGCGAATTTCGGCTCAACTTGAGTTATTTTTTGGCTGACATTTTAAGAGAGTATATTTTTTGACAAACAGTATCTTTTAAAGGCAAGACGTTATTTGAATTAAATATTGACAAAGTTTTTATTTGAAAAGAGAATAACAAATTAAATTTTATTAAAAAATAAAAAAATTAGTTTCATGGTTTACAAAGTTTTCAAGGCTTGTTCTGATGAATTTTTAAATAAGGAATTGAATAATATCTGTGAGATTGCAAGTTCTAATGGACATAAAAGAAGTATAAAATAGGTAGTATCAATAAATTAATAAATTATTATAGAAAAGGAAAACCTAAACCACAAAGTCCAAAGTTAATTGAAAGTTTCAATAAAAGGAAAAATTCTACAACATTTAAAAGAGTTTAATTTCTTTATTTGAAACGTAGTTTTGAGAAGTTAAAATTTAAATTAAAAAAGTTTAATATTGAATTGACTGCGACGCCACCCCCAAAATTAAAGAGTTTATTACTTAATAAGAAAGTTAACCCTATAGAACACGACGATCTTGCAGGGCTTTATGAAATACCTTATATTACAGAAAAAGGTGACTTGAATTATTACACAGGCATGACTGGGAGAAAGTTGGGAATTAGAAAAGGTGAACATGAATCCGATATTATATTTGGTCGTACTAACACTTCTTTATCTAGATTATCTTTAGATGGGGGATAAAAATTCTGTTTAATGATAGTAAATTATGTTTTGTATGTTTTGTATGTTTGTTTGTTTGATGGTTCATCATCCGAACCATCTTTAAACTTTTTTACCAGTCAGATATAGTTGTTTTAGAGAAATAGTCCTCTTTTGAAGCTTTTGTAACATTTCAAATGTTTTCATAGCAGAAATTCTATTGCGAAAACAAACTTTACTGCATGCTCTTTGCTTAATAATAGTCTCCAATTTGTAAAATCAAGAGCGAAAATTCTTATCTTATTAAAAACAAATTTATTTTCAAACGATAAAATTAAATGACTATTGCCAGATGTTTATAGAAGTCGTACACATGTTTGATAAAAGTTTGTAGACGATATCTTCTATAAATTTATTTTAAATGAAGCATTTCGGATACTTTTTGATCGCAGTAGTATAATCATAATTTAATATTAAAATATTAAAGGGTGAAAAAAGTATATTTTAAAAATTATTATTACAATGTTTGATGGAACCCTCAGTTTTTGACACCTAACTAGTAACTGGCACTTCAGCAAAAATCTAACTCAAAAAGATATTTTCTTGTAAAATACTGCAAAGTAATGCTTTAGTTTTGAAAATACTAAAGTGTTAGACCATGGAGGAAAGAGATAGATGAAAGTGCAATATTCAGTAAAAACGGTTTGAAATACGGTACCCTGGGGTAATAACGCCAAGCGGGGTAATAACGCCAAGTGCTTATATTTTGCATAATTATGAAATAATCAGGTAAATGACATCCATGTGCTCTGCGCAGAAGGGTTTTGAGTCATATAAATCGCAAAAAACAGCTTCAAGTTAATTTGTTTCATTTTTAGGTCTTATTGTTTTTACAAACAACTAAAATTAACGCTTGATCTAAAATTTGCGAGATACGTTTTGTGATGTGAAGACTATCTTTTTATCCGGAAAAACTTTGTTAATTACATAAATTTGTAATGTCTTTCATGTACTTTTAAAATGTTGTTGAAGATTTTGGATATCTTCTCGAGATAATTTGTAATTTAAAATGTATTGCGCAATAACTATACCGGGGTAATAACTCCAATCCTTGATATTAATACCCCGGTTGATTCCCTACAGTGGCCGAGCTACATCCTAAATACTGTTTCAAATAAACACAGTTAAAACTGTGCAATGTTTCTCATATTTCTATTTAAACGGTCCTTTTTAAGCAAAAAAAAAAGCTCACTGTCTGATATTCTTTTGCCTCATCCCCCCTCCCACACCACACCTTTATTTTTCTTACACTTTCACAAAAAATTGAACATTTTCAATAGCTTAGAATGCAATTTGTCAATTTCTAAGTTTGTAGAATTTGTATTTTTAGAATTGGGCTATCTACATGCAATTATTCCATCTTATTTCATAGTTTTGTTTGCATGGCGTTATTACCCATATAGATGGGTAATAACGCCAAGTAGCATGGGTCAAGAAAAAACGCCATTACATTTTATGAATACATATCTGCTAAATTATTTTATTTTATATAGATAGTCAATGAGTTGCTGTATCAGATCCTATATTTGTTTGAAAAATACAATCTAAAACTAAGCCGTGAAAATTGTTAGAACCTTAACGTGGCGTTATTACCCCAGGGTACCTTATGATTCGTGCTATCGCTCGATTTTAAATGTGTTCATTCAGCCCAAACAAAACAAGAACGTGGAACAGGGACCGAATTCTTTGACACCACCAGTTCCTTTTTTCTATAAATAAAAATGATCTGCTTATATTTAAGCTTTCTACAATAACATTTCGTTATATTCTGAATAAAAACTGTATTACTAAAGTTGTCTTCCTTTCCGCGAAAGTATGTGTTTTTGTTTGGGCTGAATGTAGCGGATTTTAAGGTTACGTTTTTGACGTCCATTCTAAACCCCACCACACTTTATCTTTTCTTTGTTTCTTTCTTTTTACTCTATGATGTGGCATCCCTATCATGTCACACAGGGCCACAAATGTCAGAGTGACTACAATCAATCTCGAAACAATATATTGGATATTTCATTCGTCTCATTATTACTTAATGTGATCAAAATATGGTGAGTCATATGGTGAGTGAACTGTGAAGTCACTGTGACTTTTGCTTTATGGTAAGTCACGGATTACATTACACTGAAGTCACCTTGTGATTTTCATGCGACTGTCATTTGAAATCTCAATTTTGAAGTCATCATGAGCATTAAATTGTGATGAGACATAAAATAATGTCACTATGAAGTCTTATGATGAGTCTACTATGAAGTCATAGTGACTATTGCTTGTAGTGAATCACGGGTGACATTACAAGGAAGTCACCTTGTGATTTTCATGCGACTGCCATTTGAAGGGTAAAAACTAGCCGAGCCAGGAATCGAACCAGAGTCTCTAGCCAAACGCGCCAATGCTTTGCCACTAAGTTACCTGGACCAAGCCTAGCATCATTCCATGGTGCACTGCAGTTGCAGCCTTGCCAACAGATCAGAATAAGAAGTGCTAGGCATGGCATCATTCAGATGGCTTAGTGGGAAAGCATTGGTGCGTATTACTGAATGATCCTGGTTTGATTCCAGGTTCGGACACTTTTTCACTTAGTTTGCTTTACGCTTTTTAAGTATACGAGTGGATTCACGGTCGCCAGTCGCCATGTGGTGACGAAATTTTTTGATATGACGACTAATTTTTTGGCGACTAAGTCTTCATCCTTTGGCGAATTCTGCGTTTTTTCTCACGATCATTTGACGAAAATTGCATTTTATTGCAATACTCTGACGAGAATCCCATGTCTTTTCGGAATCTTTGGCCGAAAATTGCGTGTTTTTTATCAATCCTCTTGCCAAAATTACATTTTTTCCGTGGTTATTTGTCGAAAATCGCGTTTTCCAGCAATTCTTCGACGGAAGTCGTGGCGTTTTTTGCGATCCTTTAATAAAATTAGTTTATCTTGTGCGATCTTTTAATAAAATTCGCGTTATTTCTCCGTTGTTTCTTATTTTTTCTTCGAAATTAAGCCCTGATAAAGACTGGAATATTTGGGTTTAGGAGCCATTGGCTCCTTAAAAATTTTGGGAATCCTCAACTAAACTTTTAAGCACTTAAAATTTGAAAATTAGAACTCTCTTTTGTAAAACATTTATCACTTATTTTGATATAAATCACTTTAAAATCATTTTATGTTATTCATATTTACTATATTTTGCATTAAAGAACTCTCAATCCTAATTCAGTTATTTTCAGTAAGTTTGAAAACATATAGAACAATGATGATTTAAATGAGATTCGTATTTTAAACGAAGGTAATATGGAAATTAGTTATTGAAAAATAAGTGAATAATTTTAGTAATGTCATTATGAATTTAACTGTCAAACAGCGGGTTTTATATCGCGTTTCTGTCACAAAAGACAAATGATTTCCTTTTAAAGTGCATTAATTGAAATGGATTAATAAACATATCAAGCTTTTAAAATAAATTCCATGTTTTCGAAAATGAGCTTAAATTCTGCTGTCATTCAAATACAATGTAAAGACTATTCCAACTATTTACCATTGTTTTTAAAATTGCATTTCCTGGAATAAAACGATTTTTTTTTCTTCTAATATTTGCTTTATGTGTTAAACATTTTTTCTTAAACTTATCTTGAAAATTTGAAATTAAGTTAAAGTTTCGAAAAAACCAAATCCTGGTGATATTTCAGATTACACAAATAGTTACATATAAAAAGAGGACTTTTTTTTTAATCTAGAAAAATATATAATATGACTAAGAACGGAAATATGTAACGAATTTTTTCGAGTGACTCAAGATGTCGGAAAGCGTTCGTTAAATCACGTTTAAAAACGTTCTTTAACCTAAGAAACCCCAGGAACCAACATAGAATTTCGAGATTTAAGAAAGTGTGTTGCCTTCAGCGATTTTTGGACACATTTCGGAGTAGATTTTAAAGTGTAAATATCGATTTTCTCGACCAGTAATATACGTTTTTAGAATGCCATCCATTCTGTAATACACATTTTTATTTTCAACTAACAAATTTTACAGACAAATATAATTACTTAAGAGTGTTAACATTAAAATTAATATTATTTTCTCACTTTTTGATGTATAAATTTTATTATGCAGGGGGAAAAAATGTACTTTTAATGCAATTTGTTTGAAAGCTGTATATCAATTTGTTTTTGAGCTATTATTTTTATTTTGTAGTTTCTAACACTTTCTTGGCATTGCTTCAACATAAGTATTCCACTAAGGACATTAAATATAGACCAATCAGAAAACGAATAAAAAGCGGACAACACACGAATTCAGATATCTCTATTCTCGACCGACAGAAACAACTATTTTCCAAATGGTTAATAAATAATATAACGTGGGGAATATATTGCCTTTCGATTAGGAAATATACACTATATGGCCAAAGGTGACCGGCCACTTGGGATTTTAGACATTTTGTTAAATATCTAGAAAAATACATGAGGAATTATCCTAAAACTCTAAGTGTGTAAGCATAATAGTGCAGGTCATATCTGTCCGTGAGGATTTTTTTCTGAAACTCCATAGGGAACCGTCAAGAAATTGAAAAAAATATGAAAATCTTTTGGATAACCCTGTCAAAACTAATGCAGCAAAAGTGTTCAAACTGTATATTATGATTAAGTGGCTTATTGTAATAAACTGTGTTCATTTTTATGCAGATAGTATACATACTCGTAGAAAAATTTGGGATTTTATTAAAACAGTCCCAAATTTTTCCAAGTTTTTTTCTTATAATTTGCAGAGTTCTTAATATAAAATAATGTTATAAAATATGTTATTTCCAAAATGTTCCAAAAATATGACAATCAACGTTGTATATAATACCTTGTAATCAGAATTAAAAAATAATAAAAATTATATGAAAAATGAGCAGGTTTACTAAAAAATTTTTCATTGCGCAAGCGTAAACGCTATCAAAGTGAGATTTGCATATTATAAGCATATATAGAATATAAAGCATAATATAGAGCAACTTTTGTAAAAGTCTCAAAAACATAGCTTGAAAATTCTAAAAGTGATCGTCGGTAGAATAAGCTTAAAATCCGTTATTCCCAAAATGAAGCTAAAAGATGAGGGGCTGTATCCATTGGATACAACACCACATTTTTTTGCTTCCGAAAGCTATTTCTTATTAAGTATTTTATTTTTTCATCTATGAAAAACAATTTAAACTAATTTAATTTCATACTTTTTAAGTATAATTCCAATGTTATAAGCTTAATAAAAAAGAAAAAGTAATGTTAAGTTGATTTAAATTTGATTTATTGTTATTATCGTTAAGAATATTACATTAATTCTCTCAAATTTCAAATAAATTGCTTTATCTTTTTTAACAACTTTAGAATAGGTTTGCGATTAATCCGAATTGAATTGAAATTCTTTAAATTCAAATTGAAATTAGAGAAATGTAATCTGATCATATAGTAATTTGTCGAAGTACCGTTTAAAGTTATTAATTATTAATTGTACAAAAAATTTTAATTAAATTAATTAGCGACACAAACTTTTCTAATTGTATTATATTTTAAGATTACGAAATATTTGTCTTTTTTTTGTGTACAATGTACAGAAATATGTAAAAATTAGAAAATTTTATATAAATCTAAATGTCTTTTTAGATTTTTCTAATTCCTAGATTCGTTCTTATGAACGTAAGGCCGCCATAGGGGATATGTGAGGATATGGGGATATAGGGGATGTTCCATAGGGGATGGGTGAGTATGGTGGGTTTCCCAGTGGTTTTGTCGGGTTCTTGAGATAGTATTATCACCAGAAAAGTTTTATTTCACCTGAAGACGCCAGTTTCAGTTCAGACGATAACATAGAGAGAAATTCCAACCTAAAATATTCGGTGACTGGAGAGGAGAGACTAGTGGCGCCAACTTTTGAAAAATATTGGGTTGGCTCAAAAATATTGGGTGGGCTCAATGGTATTTTGGAAAATGGTACAACCAGTTTATTTTTCTTTGAAGGGTAGACAGATGGTGAAAGATGGTACTTTTAAGTCAAGTTATCATGTTTTAAGATAGTTGTATTTTTTTTAATTACATTCTCATGCGTTTTTCCTTATAAAGAACTACTATTTATTGTAATATCATCATATCATGAGCATAACTACAAATTGAAAAGCTGAAAGTTAAACAATTACATTTCAGTCATTTTTTATTTCTAGATGTCAGTCGAAGAATTAAAATACGCGGTCATTGTCGAAATAATTTTATTCTAAGGATAAAAATGAATAATAAAATGATAATGAAATAAATAACGAAATACAGGGCTGCTACGCTTCACAGATTCTTCCAGGTGTAATATCAGTATTTTTTATGGAACAATAAATGCAGAATTAAAATGTGAAATTTCACCCTATTTAAATAGAGATTTTTATAAAAAATACTGGTACCAAAGAATTTTCTGGTCTGAAAATTCTCTGACCCGTTTCAACCTTGGAAATAGAACAATGAAAATTAGGCACACCAGGATTCAAAATTGGGTTGGCTCAGGCCCATATAAGTTGGCGCCACTGGAAGAGACCCTTTTTAGGTGCGTTCGTGATTATTTAAATACGTAGCACCTATTGTTGTCGCTCAGTCCGTCCGTCTGTCCGTCTGTCTGTCCGGCTGTCTGTCTGCCCGTCTGTCTGTCCGTCCGCATATAACAACGCAAAAACTATTCAACCGAATCGTTTGATATTTACAATACATAATTATAACATAATTTTGTCGAGTCATTTCAAATTTTATGAAAATCGGATGGATAGATCAATTACAGGGACAATCAAAAGGATTCCGTTACATTACGATCAATGGGGAAAAAGTTTCAAACGCATTTTAATTGTTTGAAATTTAAAACATATAATTATTGCGTAATTTTGTCGAGTCATTTCAAATGTTATGAAAATCAGATGCATAGATCAATTACAGGGACAATCAAAAGAATTCCGTTACATTACGGTCAATGGGGGAAAAAGTTTCAAATGCATTTTAATCGCTTGAAATTTAAAACATATAATTATTACGTAATTTTGTCGAGTCATTTCAAATGTTATGAAAGTCGGATGCATAGATCATTTATAGGGACAATCAAAAGTATTCCATTACATTACGGTCAATGGGAAAAAATTTTCAAATTCATTTTAATGATGTTACACTCATTCGAATATAATAGAATTGGCATGAATCTATGAAATATATACTAAAATATGCATTCTGTACATTCTGTGATGCAAAGAATTTTTATTATTAAATTACAGGGCCACACAAAAGTATTCCACTACTTAATGCTATAGGGGAAACATTGTTTGAGGCGTGTTTTAATTATATTCAACTATTTCACATTTTATGAATAAGATATACGTTGCTGAGGTGTAATAAAAATTACTTTCTGCGTATTTACAGAAACACAAAGATTTCGACTACTATACTGTATCCGAAGTACGCTCTACTATATCAGCAAGATCTGAATATTTTTAAAACTTCGTTATCGTACGAACGCACCTCATTTGCTACGTTCACTTGCTATTTCCAACTTGTTTTACATTATTAAATTAACAGTATCACAATCTAAAAACTAACTGACTAAAAATACATTTTTCTCAACACATCGAATATTGGCGAGACAACATAAACATAACATAGCCAGTAAAGAATTATATGGCGATAATTGTTGTGGACGGAGGCAGATGCTTAATTTTCATTAATTATAACTCAATGTGAGGAATCAAAGTACAGAATATGAAATCTTCAACGCCAAAAGATAAAAGGATAAAAATGAATATCTAAAACCTCAAGTCTAAAACTTTTACTGGGGGTTGCCAAAAGTCACACGAAATTAGCAGGCCAAAAAATGAGCATTAATAAATAAAATGAAAGATAAAAGACAAAATATTAATAAAGATATAGCTTCGTACGTTTCAGAATAAATGCTATCTAGATCTAGAAATGTAGAAGAACAGGGAGCAGTCAATTCTACATAGTAACAGCACTTAGCTATGAGAACGAAATCAAAAAACAGTTTCTAAGTGCTAGAAATATTTATTTCATCACATTAATGCATTGAGGTGCGGTTTGAAAAAAAATCACATGTAGGAAATCACATGTAGCTTAATTTTAAAAAAATGCGACCGTAACAAAATAAATAGAAACGAAATACAGATTAATAGTTAAAGTTAGGAATTTAGATAAATTTTAAAGGGGAAAGGTAAAACAATTTATAACTAATATGAAAATGTAAAAGCCTTTACAGAGAGGATAATTTGTTTTTTATAGAGGAGAGTGAACATTCCAAAATACAATAAAACACACGAAAATGGAATCAAGAATGAACTTATCAAAGTTCGTGTTCAAAGAGATAAATTCCCTTTCAAAACGAATTAATTACAGCTGCTGGTAAACAGATCAAACTTCCAATATGGATTCTATTTTCTGAAACTGGAGTTAAATGTAATGCCAGTTGACTGAAGTTTTAAAATTATTTCCGATTTCACCCTTCTACATTCTCACCCTAAGATGTTAATCATTGTTTCTTTGTTGAATGAAGAGGATTATCTCGTAGTTGCTCCCTTAAATTGCATTAATGCAGTTTATTTTATTATGTAGAATAAATTTTATTTAAAGGATCAGATACATTTAATATTTTCATTCCTAAATTATAAATAAATAAAATAAATATCCTAAGTATTGTTACACATATAATGCTAAATTTTGTAAAAGAGACCTTTTTTTCATCAGTACTACTTGATTATGCCTTCAACCAATAACGCCAAATTATACAAATCGCCAAGTTATACATATACTAACATAATTTTCATCTTAAATAACGAAAGAATAAATAAATTAGTGAAAAATTAATAAAAATACAAATTAAAAATCATTTGAGACGTAAGAAACACGTGTATCGTATTTAATATCAAGTGAATGTGATATTCGCGATCATCCATTGATGTCATCTAATCTTATAGTTAGTCTATAGTTTTTTGATCGACGGGATAATCAAGTGGTACCTTTTTTTTTTCTTTGTTGCGATTACATGTTTTAAAACCTAGCAATGTCACGTTTAGTTTTAACTTATCGAACAGTGTCTTTTTCTCTATTATGCCACTAAACACATTAACTCTCTTTACAAAAGGCATTAATTACAGTGGATGGTAAACACATCAAACTTCTGAAATGGATTTTTCCGCCTAAAACTATGGCGTTAAATGTAATGCCGAATTGTCTGGACTTACACAATTAATTCTGATTTGACTCTATCCTTTTCTCTGTTGGTCATTGCTTCTAAATATGCTGTGTAGAATAAGGGGAATTTTCTCATCATTGCTTTTCTATATTTCCTGGAATAAAGAGGGTTTTCCTGCTACCATTAAAAGCTCTTTTATTATGTAAATTAAATTTGATTTAAAGATGAGGTACAGGTATCATTCTCGCTCACAGATGTAATAAATAAATAAATAAATAAAACATTCTATTTTTTAAAACACATAAAATGATAAATTATGTAGAAAAATGATGATTTGGTTAACGAGGACATTTTTTTTCTTCTTTTTGTTAATTACATATTTTGGACTCTAGCAATGTCATGTTTAGTATTAACTTATCAAACGTAGTCTTTATCTCTCCCATGTCACTAAAGACTATAATCCCCTTTTAAAATAAACTAATTACAGTGGATTGCAAACCCATTAAACTTATAAAATGAATTCTATTTCCTGAGATTGTCGTTAAATTAACAAACGGGTATCTTTCAGACTATTGTTGTAATAGCAGAAATTAGGCTTTCATATGTTATGAGTTTTTCAAATTATTCGTCATATTTTGGATTAATAAAGTGTGACGTTTCACTACAGTAATCTGAACGTGTTAGAAAATGTTACATAACCTATGCTGAAAGCATGATTTTCCGTTTTTGTTTCATTATTAAAGAATACAAAGTTTATTTTAATAACAGATCATTGATCACATGTCTATCTACACATATCTAATCTTTATCTCTTATCTGTAAATGTCACTAAAATATCTTCTGAAATCGGTTACACATCCACTGAATTTTAATACTTATAGTCGTAACTTTATATGTAATTTGTAGCCCAACAGATAATAGCACCTAGTTTAATTAGTAAGTATAACTGACTAGCTTTAGTAATGTTATAAAATTTCAATAATTAACTAATCTACTTATCTTGCCTCTATCGCCAAAGGGAACATTCCCTTTTAAAGTTGATTAATTGCAATGAGTGGTACATAATACATAAAGCGTATAACATCAATTTCTGTTCATTAAAATGGCTTTAAATATCAGTTAGTTACATTTTCAATAAAAGTAAAAATTGTTGAAAAAAAGGATGGAAAATTATACATATCATAGAATATGAAACACTTTCCAAGTAGAGCTGCGGAGTCGGTGGAAAAAAATGGCCGACTCCGATTCCGAAAATTTTAACTACTTTGACTCTATCTCATGCTGGCTAATACACTAGTGTTGCTGTTAATTAAAATTATAAAACAGCGCAAGAAAAATAAGACGAAAAATTCACTATTTCGGTATTAATTAAAGTCTTAGAGCTTTAAAAGAAAAAAAGTAAAAAAAAAAATCAGTTTGACCAATTTTTCAGTTTCGCGTCTCACAAACTCGAAAAATCCAACTATTGAAATTTAAAGAATAAAACAAAACATAAAGTTTACTATTTTTGATCCGTGAACTTGAAAAGGGGAAATTTTTGCAATTTTGATGTCATTTCGTGTATTCCAGAGCTAAAAATTTTCGATGGAAAGGAAAAATAACATGAAAATTTTACGCAATTCGGAAATAATTCGTGATGTACTAGAGTTTTTACTTAAAAATGGTTTTCATCTACTGTGTACGCAGGGCACTATATTGGGAAACTTTAATTTTCTAGGCCTGATATAATCAAAAAATAACAATAATAATTCCTTTTATGAATTTAAAATTACATATAATTGAAAATTTCACTTCAAACTGTCTAATAAAACCGGAGGTGGAGTAGGGGTCGGCTTGTTTTCTAGGATTCCAACTCCGACTCTTTTGCTCAAAAATCGGTCCGACTCCAATTTGGACTCCGGAGCCCTGTTCGAAGACATTCAGAATACTGTAACAAAACTTTAAAGCTTATTAAAATAAAAAATAGTGTCTACAAAAACAATTCTAAAAATGCATAACGTATTTGGAAACCAATTTCTGCAATTACCATCAATGGTTGGAAAAAGATCCGAAGATGTTGTGCAATCCTGTATATGGTCCATAGACTCTTATGTATATTACATAGTATGCCAAAAGTTAGTTCAATTAAATACGTAGCACAATTGAAAATTCCCATTCAATAATTTTCGTCAATAAACGGAAAATTACCTGAGACCTTTTGTGAAGCCCTGTATAATGTATATGATGTATAGAAATTATACACACCAAATCATATGCAAAAAATGAAAAAAAAATTAAATAGTAATGTACACCATCACTAATAACGCACTTTCAGCAATTACTATTCTTCATAGACTTTAAAAGGGACTGCACCTAAAGTCTTTTGTGTGTCCTTGTAAATGAATGATAAATTATATGCACACCAGATTCAACAGTAATCGCCATTTTATTTATCTCAGCGATATCTGTATAAATTTCTATACATTCAAAATAGTGTAATATAATTAAAATACACAGAAAAGGTTTTTTTTTCCCTTAAACCGTACGATAATGGAGATATTTTGAATATACCAGAAAATAAACGAAAAATGTTACGCAACTCATTTTGAGCACACAAACTATCACAAAAGCAATTCCATTTACAGACGGAAATTGCTGAACAGGAATTTTAAACTATACTATGCGCGTAAATGAAGCATATTATGTAATCTATATACAAATCCATAGACCACATACAGGTTTGCGAAAAAAATCGCATATTTTACTCTTTATTGATGAGAATTGCGCAGAAAATGCGTTATGCGATTTCTAAATTGTTATAGACATCATAAGTCACTTTTAGAAACTGTAAAGTTTCGTTGCAAAATTCTAAAAGTGATTAAAAAAAAGTTTCATAATCTATACTGGAATCGTGATTTTTTTACCTTTTTCAATCTTTGCGCTATATTCTGGATTTAAAAAAATCGCCCTTCTAAAGTTTATATTGTTACGTAGATTATATACGCTTTAGGTTTCTAGAATGTTTAAAATAGTATAATTAATTTATACATACCCATACATATACGAATTTATATGTATGACCATGTATAAACTCACGGATGTAACATACACTTTGCATGGAGGAATATTTCATATTGGAATTTAAAAGTGATACTTTAATAATTACTCAAATTTTATATTTAATTAATTGTTAAAAAGTGTTAAATAGAAACCTTAAAACAATAAAAAGGTGGGTTTTTTTAACAATTGCCAACACAGTTGAAACGTGTTTATGAATTCGGTTTGTCTGTTCGTTGGCTGTCCGCGCTCTAACTCACGTAAATATATTTTGATTTTCATGTAATTGATATATGTTAATGGTGTTAATGATGATATGTTTGTTATTGAAGAGGAAGGGTGTAGCGTTAGTAGTTCTTTTACAGGGGCACTCAAAAGATTTCCGTTACATAATGGTCAATGAAGAAAAATCATTTGCAGTGCATTTTAATGATATTACACCATTTCAAATGTAATTAAATTGATATATATCTCTGAATTTCACAAGATTTTTACTATAGAATAGGGAAGTCATAGCATTTGTTGTTCATTTACAGGGACATTCAAAAGAAATCGTTACAGAAACTTTCATCAATAATTGCTGGAAATGCGTCTTCAATTTTG
This sequence comes from Maratus speculifer, assembly GCA_964019185.1. NCBI lineage: Eukaryota > Metazoa > Arthropoda > Arachnida > Araneae > Salticidae > Maratus > Maratus speculifer. The sequence continues at coordinate 164,954,700 of OZ025302.1, read as the reverse complement.
ACATGCACTTTAAATTTAAATATTTTTTTGTTTATTACTTATTTTGTATAAATTAATGTTATTTGTATCTCCTAGCTGAACTAAATTTTTGAATGCATGTAGTTTATAAATACAAATCTACATATCATATACAGGTTGCTCAAAGAATTCGGATTATTTTCCGATTATTGATGGGAACTGCTAAAATATGGTTTTCAACTGTTTCAATTAGACATCCTTAGACAATTTAGTAATCCTTAGTCAATTAGACAACGGTGAAATTTCGATACATTATTCTGAATGCATTGGAATGTGCTTCATAATCTGTACTTGACGCATGATTTTCCTTTCTTGTTTATTTATATAACTTGTCTACAGGTTTCAGCTTCATCCAAAACCCTCATCACGACAAATGCACTTTTAAAGTGTAGACGCCACATTTATGGCTAAATCTAATTCACTATTAATTTGAGGCAAAAACAACTTGAAGAATCACCCTGTATCCAGATCCTTTGTCCCTTTTCTTATAAATATTCAATCGAAATTCCTTGTTCCAAAATCAGTCCAAACCTATTGAATACTTTGTCATTTTACGAATTAATTCGATTTTTCTCATTAATGAATGTCACAACTGAAATGTTGACAATTTCAATGTAATTCGTTCCTCAAAAGATAACATTGCAATTAATTAGTAAAGCTTTATACATTTAGTAATGTTGTATGATTTTAATCATCAAGCTTTATCGTTATCTCGACTTTGTCACAAAAGGAAATAACGCCTTTCTAAATTGAATTAACTGCAAATAATGTGAAATACGTTAAAAATTAACACCATTTTCTGAAACGGGCGTTAAATGTTACACCGATCGATGGATTTTGAAAGTTATTTCCTGTTTCATTTCCTTGTATCGTTGTATATGATGTTGGTAGTTGTTTCCTCATATTTTAGACAAAAAAATGGTTTATATACTTGTATTTGTCCCTGGAGGCGCTGGTTGCTATGCTACAGAACATATGTCACTATCAAGTCATTATACTCAAACCTGATAACCTAACGCGATTGCCCCAATGTTTAGTTCCCAAGCAAGCTTTGTTCTCAATTTATCGACCTGGATGGATGAAAGATTGAATGAATCTTACCCTAAACGTAATCGAACACTGGATCTATAACGTAACAGCACGTCACTACATCACTTTGATCAATAAGCTACCAGGATTAGGGACTGTACAGTACACATAGTCCAAAAGCCGACAGCACAAAAACCTAAGGTATTGAGCAGAAGAAAAATACTCTATTTTATAGAAGAGTAGTAATAGGGGAATCTAATAATCCATGTCTGCCGGAAGTGAAGTGGTGCATGCATAAGATAAAAATAAATATCATTAGAGATTTACTCGTTGGTTTATCATTGTGTTTGCCGTACAACTATTTCTTACCTTTGATTGTACGGAGGTGGATCTGGAGTCAGAGTCAGAGTCGCGGTCGTTAAAATTTTCGGAGTCAGAGTCGGAGTCGGCCATCTTTCCTACCGACTGCACAGACCTGGTTTTGAGTTCGTAATATATATAATGAAAAATTATGAAAGAATTCTTTCAAAAGTCGCACCATGGTAACGACTGCAATAAAATATATAGGTAGAATTATTTATTAAATCATCAAAAAGCAGTGAATTTTTTAAATTCGAGTTCGTTGCTCACCCTAGATTAATGTATAAAACGGAAATTTTGGAGAAAAAACATGAATCATAGTCAAAAAATTAGGCGCTGTTTTCAATATGACCATTGAATACTTACAAAAGAGTAGGGGTTTTAAAAACTATTTTTACTTTTATTTTACATTATTATTTATTCATTTATAGTACAACAGATGAAACAAAACTATACTAAACCTATTTTATTGGTAAACAAGCAAAGAAAAAAAACGATGAAAATAACCATTCGGTTCAAATGAATGCTTATTTTTTAATTTCAATTAAAAATTCTTGAACATTTTCCTTTTCTTGAAAATTTTGTAGCTTTTAGCATTTTAAATAATAGTAACTGAATATTCCCTGTTGTAATGCTTAGGTAAAATGGTCGATTTGTGGATTGAAACCAATTCAGTATTTATCAACGTTTGTGTAATAGTCTAATTTTTCGGGATATTAGTTTTTTAACAAAAATAATAAAGAATACTGCCCAGTTAAACTGATGGCAGTGAGCTCACAGGCTACAAATACTAATTGTACATTAAAGCCTTATATTTTCGAGGGTTAATTCCGTTTGAAAAAAAATTAAGAAGGGAAAACAGCTCTCCCCTTTCCTCTTTTTTTATACTTAATCATTGAACCTCCTATACTATCAAAGACATGCTTTATCATATAAAAATCTATATCCAAAATTCAGAGCAAATGTGATAATTCTTAATAAAAACCCATTTAGCATTTATATAATTTAAAAGGAGTTATCCCCCTCTTTTATACTTAGCCATTAAACTTCCAAAACTATTCAGAGATTTGAACGAAATCTGAAAATTCTGCTTGAAAAACCCATTTATATAAATTAAGGGGGGAGGGGATTAGAACCCCTGCTCCCCCTATTTATACTTATTCAATGAACACCTAATAACAGTCACGGAATCGCCTCATCAGAATGATCCTAATCTAAATTTTGAACGAAAACTGAATTCTGCATGAAAATCCCATTTATATCAACTAAGGGGAGGGGCATGAGCCCTCGTTCCCTATCTTATACATATCGAATGAACTCCAAAAACTAATCAGGGAAGCGCCTTCTCAGGATATACCTACACACAAAATTTCAAGTGGATCGGATATTTTTATCATGAGTTATCGCGTTACGCAACGAACATACGAACGAACGTAACGAACGGGCACATAAGCTCTCAGGCTATGATAGCCTGTGAGCTAAAAAGGCGTATTTTTGAGACAAACAAGAAGATCAATCCAGGTTTCTTGGGTAATAAAAAAGTGAAAAGGTTAAATAACAACCTTTTTTTTTTTTAATTGATAACCGTAAAACATATTCCATTTAATATATACTTTTAGAACAGTCAATAACAATACTAAAAGTCATATCTATGGGAAAAATAGGAATCATGTGTTCAAATAATGTTTTGAAAATGCAATAAAAGCTATGCTTTCATATTGGAATCGCGAGGAGTTAACAGCCAAATATATCACTAAAGATTGCTATTTACAATTAGACCTTTTTTTATCTGATCACTTCAATGGTTTAAGCACATAGATCGATTATATGTCTTAAATTTGTTTTTTAATTATATTTTATTGTTTTATTTCTTAACTGATGAACGTTTTAATTTCGTTATAGAATAGAAGCTGTTAATAAATGTTCATCTATTTCTATTAAGCTTAAGTACGAACAGATTTACCTTTCGTAATCGTCTGAACGCAATAAAGATTTTTTTTTTAATCATGCTTAAAAATTATCTTAAAAACAATAAAAATTGAGTAAATTACGATACAGTTTTCAAACAAATTGCATTTAAAAGTATATTTTTCACAGTATTCGATAGTCATACACGTAAAAATTAAAAAAGGGTTATATTTAGCAGTTCTAGAAGTTTCACTAAAAGTTAAAACTAATCATCTGATGTTATCACTATCAAAATTACGTCAGTGTTACAAATAGACACGTTATAATATAAATAGTATTGATATAACTATTCTAATATCTCTACTGTTTTCCGCTTGAATTATATTTTGAGTATTTATTAGGATGTTTCCCTTTCCAATTTTATTTTCAGTCTTCAGTCCGAGTTTAAATTTTTGTAACAGGCTATATACTCAGAAAAGCAACTTTAATTACTTACTTGGTCAATTTTTAGGTACGTTCGTAATTATAGAAATACATAGCACCTACAGTTGTCGTCTGATCCGCCCGTCCGTCCGTCTGTCTGTCCGCATATAAAGCTGTTATCAGATTCACAAACCTTTCGAGCAACAAACTTTTCAGCCGACATTAACCCCAACTTTTTCCTGTTCAAGGGGAGAAAAAAGGTTACAGTTGTCATATTTAAAATTGGAGAAAAACCAGTGCTATTGCTACCAGTCATTAATATTTATAGCCTATCCGTATCAATCGCGTATCTCTGATTGCTTGAAATGTTGAAAATTGAAGAAAAAATGTTGCGACTAGCGAAGACTTTTTTAGAAATGCGGAAAAAATTTGGGGGATGTTGTTTGCTATCACACTGGGTATTGTGACAATGTTTCGCAAAATGTTGGAGGAAATCAAGTATTGGCTCAAAAATTGCTCGAACAATTGGTGAATCTGATAGCAGCTTAACAACGCAAAAAGTACCCGATCGAATCGTTTGAAATTGAATACATAGAATCTTTGCAGAATTTAGTCGAATCATTTAAAATTTTATGAAAATAGAATCAAAACTTTAAAAAGTTATTAATAAAGGTTTTCTTCATTCTATTAAATCCTATCATACGTACTACTATATTACTATACATACTACTATATCTATTAAATCCTGTCATACACATACCATGACAGATAATGATTCTTAGATTTACATGATGATGGTGTCATATTTAAGGTAGAGTCCTTTTATTTCCGTATTACTGAATTTAATATGTAGAATCGTAATGAATTTTGTATTCATGCATTTTTGCATAAAAGTGCAACAGTTATTGCCCCAAGTTCTGAATATTTATAAATTAGTTATAGGATAAACATTGACGTACATATTCCTATTTATTTTTTTTCTTTCGTTCTCGAGAATCCCGATAACTAAAGCAGAAACTTTTTAAATAAGTAACGCATATATTACATTATGCAAAATTACAAAATTTCGAAATAAAGTCTTATTTCATTGAATGGGAATTTATATTAAAGTTTTTGTTGTTCATTTCTTTTTTGGTCCTTTGCTTTAGTACTTTTCGGGTAACTTGATCAAACTTAGAAAATGTTTATATTGGATTTTTGTTCTGTTTTATTTTTAGTAAAATCAATTTTGTAGATACAAAATTTGCATATCAATCTAGTTTGTAAAATTTTATATTAGGGAATGAATTCAAACAAGATTTTACCGTTTTAGAACATTCGATAAGCTACGAAAGGAAGAAATATTTACAGGAGAAGATATCAAAAGAAACGAAATCGAAATGATATTTAAATTGAGAACATTAATAAAAAGGAGATGATAGGAAATAAAATAGTTAATACAATTGAATTAAAATAAAAATATGTGAGGGGTTATCGAGTAACCACCACATATCTACCCGGGCCTCCCCAAAAGAAAATATTGGAGAGATGAAAAAAATTCAATAATTTTTTCATCGAGACAATATTTTCTAAAACATGTACAAAGATATAAAATAATTACACAAAATAAATGCACTAGAAATAGTTATATGAATACAAATAATTGTTTTACATGATATTAAATAATAAAAATAATTACTATCATAGTAGTAGTCCTTATGTTCATACACAAAAGATAGCAAATATTAAAATAGAAGGTATACAAAAGGTAAGTTTCTTCCAGAGGTAGCTATCATGTATCAAAAATTGTTAAAGTCTATATATATATATTTGCAGAAATAACAGTCTTTAACTATTAGCAGTCTCTTGTTAAGCTGTGCAACTGCAATATGATGATTAAATACTTCAGCATATGTAAAAAAATATTTGAGTATAAAACAACAACATGTATGTATATATTTGTTAGTTGACATCAACATGAACCATACTATAAGTGTATATCAAGTGGATGATTTCAAATGACACATGATAAATTGAATGAATTTGTAAGTTGAAAATTTGAAAAAGAAAAATACATACAAATGGTCAAGAGAGTGTTTAGGCTCTCATAAAAATGTACATATATCAACATATAGTATTCTTTAAGCTTTTAACAAATTTTAACTGAATAATTTTAGTATCATTCAATAACAACAGTTTCAAAGAAAAATATAACAAATTCTAAAAAGGCATATGTAAATTCGTAGAAAAAGGACAATGTTATTTTCCAATAAAAAATACCTTCAAAATGAATACAATAAGTTTCAAAGAGAAAATGTTTATATTCTCATAAAAGAATATTCTTGAACAATTTCAACATACATTCAAAATAATTTCATAAATACTTTTTAATACTATATTCAAAGTAAAAAGTTTAAACAGAGGATATTTATACTCTAATAAAAGGAACTTATATGAATATATCAATCTAGCATATGACTTTGATAATGTCAAATTACAAACAAAAATCTATTATGTCAAAATTTTATATAAGACATTTTGAATATGTTTAATTGGCATATTCAAACCTTTTTAAATAAAAAGTGATCATTTTGTATTTGTCATATATCAAGTATTTGTTTTATACAGTGTTGGGTATGAACGCGTTCAATGAACGAAAAATCACGAGTTTCGCTCACTATTTGTGAACTTTGAACTGAACTTCGCTCACTATTTTATAAACGAGTTTGAACTGAGCGGAAACTCAAAAAATCGACGAGTTTGAACGAAATTTACGTTCAAATTTACGTTCATTTTTTTCATAATTTATTTAAAATTTTTCCAGACCTTAGTACTCTTTTTCCCCTTTCAAATGCCATTTTGAGACCTACACACTGTGTAGTACACAGGGCCGTAGCTAGAAGTGAACGATTGGGGGGGGGGAGTCATTTTTTCTCTCTCTCTCTCTCTATGGCAGAAAGATAAATTTGTGCATATTCACATTGTAGGTACTATGTTTCTTATTAAATTGTTGTAATAACTTCATTTTATGCTAAGAAAAATACATGATGATGAAATTTTTGAGTGTATAAGTGGTGTAAAATTAAACATCATTTTAGCTTCATATGTACGAATAAGATGAGGGAGAGTTGAAACACTTATTTTAAATACAATTTAGTAGCTCTGCAAAATTGTGAAAAGATCTCAAAACTAAATTAGATTTTTGAACAGAATTTCATTTGAATTTTCAGAGCTGAAATTCCTTTAGTGACCTTGGAATTTTTTTCATTGGGGGGGGGGGGGGGGCTGAGCCGCCTATAGCGCCCCCTCAGCTACGGCCCTGGACCTACATGTGCGTCAGGAAGGGTTTAGTCTGGGTATCACTTCTCTGGGTGGTACCCTAGGCTTACTTCTTCTGCAGGCTCGGGCCGCGCCGAACCGGACCTGGATTATATGCAATTTTCGCCGAAAATACATATATACAGTAAACTCTCTGTATAAGGTGGAATGTGTGTTAGGCAGAAATATGTCTAACTCTGAAAGATTTTCAAGTCCCTTCGAATCCGCAGACATAGAGTAGAATTTGTCTAAGACGGGATATTGTCTACAACGGAAAATTTTCTCGATCCCGATCGATTCCGCCTTAGCCAGAGTTTATTGTAGTTTTAAATTACCGTAATTCAACATTTAAAATTCTCTTTAAAGAATAGTACATATACAATGCTAGGGGAGGGGAATTAAGTATTATAAAAGGTGTTACAAAAATCTATGTATGACGAAATCCTATCTTAAACGAAACAATTTCTAGATCGGTGCCAAATGGACAGAATAATCCATGTGAAAAAAAAATTATAACACATTTGTAAGAGACGGCGAATTTCTTAATAAAGAATATGTCTACAATGAATTTTTTTCAGAGATTTTTCTTAAAAGGTTCATCTGTGTAGAATTTTTCATATTTTTAATCCTCCAGTCCGTGGAAGGAAATACATTAATGTTGTTAATAATATTTCAGATATTTAGATACAGTTAAGGATTCATTTTAAAATCAATTTCGTTTACAATGGGATATACAGAAAGAAGTATGGAAAGACCAAAACTTTGGAATAAACGTGCCAATTACGCAGCCCATGACTTTTTTTTAAGTGAAAAACATAACCATGAAAGAGAAACTGTAATAAGTATTTTTTAGAGTTTTGGTACTTAAAAAATTAAACGGAATCATTATAAGATCTCCCTCTTGTGTTAGTTTTTTGTCTGTCGCAACCATTTTACTCGTAAACTATGGGATGTGGAAAGTTCAAATTGGGAGAACTCATAAAGATTATTGACCTACCTATTTACAGATTATTAAACATTCACAAATAAATTTAGGAAAAATGTAGAGGGACTAATTAAATTATTCAGGAAAAAAAATTTCTTTGTACATCGTGTGCGATGAAAGGTGTCGTAGCGCTGACCTAAAAAAAAACCCGCATTGTTTTAAAATTTTTAAGTGTTAGATTTTCAGAGCGATGCCAAAAATGTAGTGCAAAAACATTCCCCCCCCCCCCCCCCATCTATTTCCGAATCTACTTAAACTAAAATTGTGAAAAAAAAAAAAAAATAAAGATAGTAGACGTTAACTTAAAATTTGCTGGAAAACTATAGCGATTAACCCTATGTCACACAGTTTTTGAGAAAAGCGCATTTTTCTATTGCACACAAATTTTGACTTGAGGACATTCAGCGAAAGTGTTGAGCAGCGTTGGAAATACCCATTGTAGAAGAAGCATAAAAACATTGTTGATAGAGATTAAAAAAAAAGCGATGATTAGCCGAATTTATTAACCATTAACAACACGGACGATTTAGACATCTTAGATAACAATTTTTAACAGTATATTTCTGCAATGCAGCCCAATATCAGTATAAACGCAATAAATATCAAATTTTGAAAAACATATTGATTTAATTAGAAATATCACATAAATACTAAAGTATTCGCAACTACTTTGCATTGAAAGGATCTTTCACTGCGCATCCTGTGTCTTTAAAAGTTAGTTTAAAACCTTTTAGAAAACGTGACATTGAAACTTTGCGTCTTCCTTTCGAAGCATGCTTAACAATCAACCCTCAATCCGACCGAAGCTCACAAATAAAATAAGTTTGATCCACAACCCGACCTGAACCTCGAAAGCACTAAAATAATTTTGTGCAACCAGCAACCCGACCCGAAGGAGAAGGAAAGCAAATTAGGTTTTGATGCAATTGTAAAAAAAAAGTAACCTACATTTATATCTCTACTACTAAGTTATGTTTTTATAGAAAAAAAAGTGTTTAGATATTTATAAAATTTATTTTTAAAAATTCAAATATTGTATAACCTCTGAATAGTATAGACATCGAGATCATTGAATAGAATCTTGCATCGGGTCACGTTGCACATAAATTTCTAATTTCAGGTTTTAATTATTATATTCGTTTTGCGGGTTGGATTGCCTAGAATAATTTTTATGAATCATAATTAGATCTTTTGAAAGTCGGGTTGTTTGCGTTTTCACAAAATGTTTGAGCACAACTATGTTTCAGGCTGGTGGCTGGTAGACGGGAGGTGCTGGGTTCCAAAGCAATCGCGTCCGTCGGCCTAATCGTTCTGAGTTTTTCGGGTTTTATTCAAACTTTGATTTTCCATGAAATAAGTATGGGCTTGGTATTCTAAGAAAGACCCCCCCCCCTCCAAGGAGAACCCCTTTATGGTCTATATCTGTTGTGTTAAAAATTGGCCGTCTAAACACAAACAGCCAATTATGTTTCAGGTGAAAATATACATATGTATTTTAGTATGAATGAGTATATATTCAAACTACTGCATGAAAAATAAATTACAAAAAATGTGACCATAAGAACATTTTTTTTTTCTCGGGATATGAAAAAATATTGCCAATATTTTTTATACACACATAAGCACATGTATGATACTTTTGATAGCTTATGTATGCATACAGATGCTACATGTGGACAGAGTGCAAGATGAACTTGCCATGTTCAGCGATATAAGCATATAAATATATAAGTATTAAGACTTTTCAACAGTGTTCGCTGACTAGATGTGTACATTTGGGAGTATCCATTATAAAAATATTATTGTATGTAGCTTTTTTAATACGAAAAATTATTTTGGATATTCCTTTTAAAAATCTGCTCAACCCTAACTCGAATCACAAGAGTTAAAATCCGATCCGAAGCAACAACCACAAAAAAAAGATAATCAACCGGACCTGTCGCAAAAAAGTAGAAATAAACTTAACCCAAACCCAACTGGCAATGATAAACTGTAGAAAAGACCTTAGCTGTCGGATTTCTTTCTTTTTTCTTCTAAAAAATGCGTAAAAAGCATGAGGCAATTTTGAATACAAAATTTTAGTTTTCATAAATGTTTCAAAAATGTATATATTTTTAAATTTTGTTTCATTGCAGTCATTTTTTTTTCTTTCTTGTATGGAATTACATTAATTTCAAACTTTGATAATTCGGGATCAAATTGTCACAGCAAACTAAAATTTTGTATGAATGAAAAAAATGACATAATATTTCAGGAGACATTCCCTTCCTCTTTTTAAGTTTTAATATAGTGAAAATACAGAATCCTGAAAATTTCCCCAGTCCAACCGTTTGTTCTATGTTACAAGCAAGCATCCGCGTGGGAAAATAAAGTATTTTTTATCGGTTATTAAAGTCCCATTTTAGAGGGACTCTTTTTTGAATAGGAGAATTTGCGGAACGGAAGAGATAACATCTTATTTGTCGCCCATCCCAGAGACGAGAAAATAGAAGGTTAGAAACTCGTGTGACTTGTCAATGTATATACGATTTACAAGTGGAGGCGTCATCGGCTAGAGATTTGTTCTGTGTTTTAACAGGCTGAGTCGGCCATAAATACCGCTTTCCCTTGGGTGTTTAGTTATCTAATCGTATTGCAATCACTGTTCTGGCATTCTCTTCATTTTTTTTTTTTTTTTTTTTTTTTTTTACAACTAAAGTGGTCTTTTATATAAGTCTATAGCTGGTCTAGGAACGTTTACAATCAATTTGGTAATTGTCATGATGACAGTTACTGCTCTATCTTTAACGAGAAACAATCCCTTTATTCACGCAAATTTCGTCTAAATTACAAAGATTTTTTTTTTTCTGGTAAAAAAAATATATATACATTAGTTTTAAATTTCAGTATCGCAAATCGTTATATATACAATGATTTCTTGATTGTTTGCCCTTTCTAAAATCGATTTATATATTTATTAGAATAATATATATATATATATATATATATATATATATATATATATATATATATATATATACATACATGCATAAATAACGTGATGACAAATGATTAATGTAAGATTTTAATTCGTGAAGATTCTTTATACGTGCAAACTGTTTTCTTTCTTTCTTTCTTTTTATTTCCATTAAAAATACTTTTCACTTTTAAAATTGACACACGGGCATTTAAACAAAATCACACACATATCTGTAAAGATAGTTTTCAAACAAATGGGAAATTATATATTATCGTTTAATAAATTTTGAATTGCTTTTAAAAGATGTATTCGATGAAGGTTTTTTGGGGGAGGGGGAGGGGACACAGGACAGCTAATATTTTTTGAAAATTCAAAGTTATTTTTGTGAAATGCATTACATTGTTATGAAAAATAGCATTTTGCAACGGAAGATGAAAGCCACTTTCTCAAGTTAGAATTCGAACAAGATAAACATTAATTTCTTTATTTTAATCCGATAATGTGAGGGGTTACGGGAATCATGAGCTCCCTCCCACTCTCCACTTTGAACAAAGAAAAATTTTAAGGAACATTTAAAAAATGAAATGTATATTAAGTTCTAATTTCTCCTTTGATTTGGAATGTGGAACCATCTAAAATTTTAAAGATATACTCAAATGTATGTATATTAAGTTCTTTCTAACTTCTCCTTTGCTTTGGGATGCAAAACATTATTTTTTTAAAGCTTTACACAAATCCAAATTACATGAATTTTGGTAATTTATGAAGTCATTTTTAATCTTACATGCAAGATACTTGCAAGTGCACTTATTCAGTTGTTAAGCGATTGAAATAGCGTTTTCCATATTTCGTTAAATGTAAAGAATTTTTTAGGAAATCTTACTAAAATTTGGGGATTTAAATTGAATTTCAGAATGCGACAGTCAATGCTCTCTTATGGTGGCATTTCTCTCATTGTTAGGATCCTCCTCTAAATGGAGGGCTGGATTCGCTGTTGTATATACACAGATAATCTTATTTTTTGAAAGTGAAAAATTATGTTTTGCAGTCTATTAAATTTGACGACGAATAAACTCTTCGTCTCGAGAACGATAATTTCTATTATGTTTATTATCCATATCTTTAAAATAGATACATTAATATTGATAAAATTGATTTTTAATCTGCAACCTATTTGCAAATATTTTCTAAACATACAAAGTAATGTAAACGATTTCATTTCTTTTTCCATTCCTTTTATTTCTCCCCGCCCCCCTTTTATTTTTCTATTTTTTATTTTTTATTTATTTTTTTTAAGTCAAAATATTTTATGCATCGTCCAAAATTAACATATCTAATTTTCCAATCAGCAAATTGTCATTATTTCTGCTGATAAACAGAAAATTTTCATCAAAAGAAATCATGCATACGTACATATCAGTTTTAGGTTCTGGACATGGTTTTATCATTTTTTTTAAATCTATTATTATTATTAATTATATTACAAAATACTTTATATTAAAATATTTACAGAATTTTTCTTATGCTATTTTTAAGATTTCTTTTACAGTTTCTATCGTCAGTTACAATTTTCTTCAATGATTGTGATAAAATTTTTTGCCCGGTGCATTAACCCCAGAAAAATTATCATGCCGCATTTCCCTCCTTAAGGATGTATTCGAAAAAACGCTTTTCCACCTTCAACAGCTCAAAATTTTTTGGTATAATTTCAGAAACATTTTTAAAAGTAGAAATATGAAACTTGCTGAGGGAATTTTTGAAGAGAAATATAAGGTGCCGTATGATGTCTTTTTAAGCTCAATTCATTAGAATTTGATTTATAAGCAATTATCTTCTCAGTATGACCCTTTTTTTCGTTCCTAAGTCTCCCGCTTCTTAAAAATCGGTTCAAAGTGCCGTTTTTGATTGCACTTTTTGCAATATTTTCTGCATTTATCAACAAATTAATAACCACGGTACCTTGAGTAATTTCTAAATAAGAGAATGTGCCATTTTGATGCATTTGAGAGCAAAAATGAATTTAAAAATAAATCAGAAAATAAGCAGTTTGAATCGAAATACATCCTTAATAGAGGCGGTAGATTTTTAAGGCATGTTATAACAATTTTAAATGAATTAACTATTTTTTTTCCACTTTTTTAACGCAACTATGGATTTATTATTATTTTTTTTTGGGGGGGGGGGGATGGAGGGATGAGGCTTAAAATTTGGTGTTTGTAAAAGGGGTGTTTTTAATCTATTGCAAAACTTTATACGTATTACAATCGATAATGTGTACTTTTAGAATAGAAAAAGAGTGGTATAAAATATGCGTTCATCTAAATATTTATATTATACTGCATGTAGTAGCATCTTAATAATTATTATGTATTCGTATCTGAATTTTAAGTCGTACAAAATGTTTAAATTTTTAGATTTAAAAAAAAGATTGGCTTTAAAGAAATGATGTACAGATCCAGATTTATATGTGAGGATAAGAGTTGATGCGGCCGCGGGCCTTCACAAATTGTCACAGTTTTCACAATTCGTTATTCAGTGAGATGTGGAAGTTTTTTTTATAAACAGATTACTGATTTTAAGAAGAATTTTACTTCTAAAGTAATAAATGAATTTTCAATCTATCTTTAATTTATTTTCATTTCTGTATTCAAAAAAGTTTCATAGTTCTGATTCAAACTGCTGTAAATTAATTTTTTTTTCATTTATCTATAAATGCAAATTATCTTTCAGAAAACGATGTCCTATTAGCTGTTTAAAGTCTGTTTTTAAGTCTCAGCAGTCTGTGTGAAGGGCCATTGTCATGGAACAATAATTTGAAATAATTAAATATATGCGTCAACTTTATAGGCAAATGAAAATCCCTATTCGATTATCATGGGTGTTCTTGTAGTATAAATTGTAATTTATTTTTGAAAAGAAAATTTCGACTAGTACATTTCAGAATCGCAAAATGAAATTAGTTCATTTATTAAAATTCGTCTCACTGTATAACATACATTTTGAAAGCTTGAATGTAAAAATAAATAAATAAATAAATAAAATTATCCTTTCGGGGGATTAAGGGTAGGAGAGAGAGATACCTGACAAAAGAACTTTTGTTATTCTTACTCTGTGCATTTAATTATGTTCAATTACTTAGGATGTATAAATTTTACCCTTTTTTAACAAATTAAAGACGAATAAAATTTTATTTCAAGATATAGCTAGGAGATATATTCCATCCAATATTGTACTATACTTATTTATCATCCCGTATGAAAATTCTTTTCTCGACGGGGCCAAGTCTGTTCAAAAATCAGTAAAATTTGGCTTGATTTTGCTAAAAATCAAGCCAAAACTTTTAAGTACTTTTAAGTTGCCATTTTTATACAATTAAAGATTGGATTTTTATTCTTTTTTAAGAATCGTAGATTCCAGGCTTTTTTTTAATAGAGGACATATGGAATAAACATATGGAATAAACTGCCTATAACGGAATCTTCTTTTAAACTAAAAACTGAAAATTTCTTTTAAAGTTCTTTTAAACTTTTCATCCATGCAAAATGAATACAATAATACGGTAGAAAAAATATATTAAACATTTACACCTGCTAAAAAAGAAACGTATTTTTTCTTTCCAATGCGGTTTCATCTTAGATTTTACTTTTACCATATATCATTTTTTAGATTTTTATGTCTCCATAACATGGAAGATAGATTAATAATATTAATGATAGCTGAAACATTTACATACAACTAACAAAGGTTCATTAAAAGCATAAACATCGCAGCATACGGCACTTCTGCATAAATGGAGATTATAAACAGACTAAGGTAAGTTTTTTTGGCCAGAACTTTTCCGTAAGGGTAAATATCAATGTCCAGTAGAAATTACTCGGGGTTGGGGCGGGTTCGGTGCGAAATTTCAACTTTTTTTCCGGACCGGGCCAAGCTCGGGCCTTGTTTTAGCTATTATGTCGGGCCGGGTCGGGCCTTGTTTTTAGCTATTATATCGGGCCGCTAAATTTTCTCTACGAGCCGGGCTGGGCTCGGGCTGAAATTTTTAATATCGGGCCGGACATTTATTTTCTATGGATAGGGCCTGGAAATTTCCGTCCGTGCATACCTCTACACTCTCAAAAAAACTTCCGTCTTTTCACAGAAAATGCACTGGCAGCACTGCTGCCAGAAATTGTCTGTATATTGACGATTTTCTGTTTATTTTTTTCTCTGTCAAAAGAGGAAAAATATCCGTCACTTGAAAAAAGTTTGGAAAAAATCAATGCGGAAGAGGCGGGGATCGAACCAAGGACCCCAGGATTACCAGACCAACGCTAATCCACGGCGCTACGGCTGCTCATGATGATTGTGCGTTAAAATAGAACCCTTCATTTCATATGGTGTGGGTTGGTGTATTTCGTTAAAAAGCTTTTAATTATGCAGTTAATCTCGGAAAGATTTCATCTTTAATGAAACTGTGGCTGGGTTTTTTTTACGTTTAGTATTAATATAGTATAAAAATGTGAATTTTAAATATATTACGTAGAATGTTAGAGAAAAAACATGGATGTTCTATTTGTGAGAATTTTTGAACGAATAAAGAAATTAATTGTTATTTATTTTTAAATTCGAAAACATTTTTGTCTTTTAAAACTAAATTAGGCATTTTAATCAGTAGAATATTTTTGTTTTTCATTTTAAAAATAAATTCGAACTTATTACTAACAGACCCAATGCGCATGCGTGCTGGATATAAACGGAAATTTTTCCTCATTTTTCGACGCTCGGAATGAACTCACAGAACAAATACGTTTTCTGGGAGAACAGAAATTATTTGTGAAAAAATAACGATAACTTAGTGTATATTGACGAATTTTTCTGACAGTGTATCTTACATATCGAATAATCAAATGATTAGTTCACAAAATTTTGTAAATTTGGACAATAATATCCAAACATAAAAAAAAGTGAACATTTTAGTGAACTTCGTTCACTTTTACAAATGAGCGTGATTTGAACGCGTTCGTTTAAAAATTTTTGAGTTTGAACGTGAACTTAAATCACTTTTCAGAAATTGAACGTGAGTTTGAGTTAGTTCGTTTATTTTGTGAACGTGCCCAACACTGGTTTTATATAAATATATAATGACTCAACCAATATCTTTGGATCCAAAGTATGATTATAAGATAACAAAAATCCTGTTTTTTTTTTTTTTTTTTTTTTTTTTTTTTTTTTACATTTTTAAGAACTTTCAAATACTCAGAAGCATACAAAAAAAATACTTATTGTGAGTCATTCATTTTCTATAGGTCAACAATAAGAGTAGAAGTATTAGTATGAATAAGTTTATCATGCATTTTCATTTTTTTTTTTTTTTTTTTTTTTTTTTTTTTTTTGTTAAAAGAGGTTAAATGTTAGAGCATGCATGCATTGTAAAGAGAAATTATTATATAAGTCACAATAGGGAAAATGATTTCATGAGTACTCATGTTTACCTTACATCAAGTACAATTCACTTTTCTTAGTAGAATAAACATTTGTCAAGAGTAATTTTAAATAATGACACAATATTTCAACAACTATATAAAAAGACAAATTCTTTCTCAATTTAGCACCAACTATTGCAATTAAAGACTTTGTAAGGCTAAAAGTAGTAGTATATGGCATATTTGATAGTATATATACTTATTACAATAATTATGGTTTAGAAATGAATACAGTGAATAGTAAAAATATTAAAACCATACATACATTTGGAGGATGACCATTGTATTGCTTCAAGGAGAAGAAGACTTAAATAAAGAAGAGAAAAAAAAATAACAGCTGCCTGCAGCTTGGAGGAAGAAAACAAAAATTATACAGTCATTCTTCAAACTCGAATATCAGTCGAAGTAGTATTGACTGAATATGTTACAAATCAAGAGTCATCCTGAAAAAAGAAAAGAAGATTAGTTCATTTTTTATACATTTTATGAGTGCGAGGGCGAAGATCATAATTTTTATATTGAGTAGACTTGTTTCTAACATCATTGTGAGTGCTATCAGGAGGAGCATGTGACTGTACCGATTTACACGAATATGAAGATGTTTGTTGACACTTAGAAGAAGAAAGAATTTGAGGAGATGTGTTACAAGCAGCATCATGATTAGAAACTTGAGTAGGAGAGTGTTGTCTCACAGGAGTAGAAGATGCATTATCAACAGCTGTTTGATCATGTGATGCATTTTTAGAAGAAACTGAAGGATATTGTAATGCTTCATTTCTCTTTTGAAGTTTCAAGATTCTGTTAGTGTGAATCAACATTGGTGAAGCGTGACTATTATTGGAATCTTGAATTTGAATAAGTACAGGAGAAATTATTTTCTTCACCACGTATGGGCCTTGTAC
The DNA here is from genome assembly GCA_964019185.1 of Maratus speculifer. Classification (NCBI taxonomy): domain Eukaryota; kingdom Metazoa; phylum Arthropoda; class Arachnida; order Araneae; family Salticidae; genus Maratus; species Maratus speculifer. The sequence goes on along the minus strand of OZ025302.1, from coordinate 164,937,354 downwards.
TTTTTTGTTAAACACAGTGGGAAATTTTACGTAAACAATGTCATTAACATTGATGTTGGCAAATTTTAATTTTTCTCCCGATTTTTGGTACACTTTTTGTCTAGAAGATTCGTTATTCTTCTAAGCTTGATAGTATATTTTCTCAATAACATCCATTAATTTATGAATTTCATAGGCAGTATTGAGAATCTTCCAGGAAGCTTGAGTTTTGTAATTAGCATAAATGTCATTTATCTCTCTTCCAAAATGAAGAAGATTTGGAGTGAATTTTGTAGCTGGATGAGGTGTAGCATTATATATGGATTGGTGAATTTTTAGAGCAGTTGGTACATCACATCCTTGGGAAGCCATTGTATTCACAGACGATTTTATTTGAGAATTACATCGTTCACTTAATCCGTTAGCCTGGGGATGGGCTACAGAACTGTGTTCCAATTTAATGCCAAGCTTTTTATTAAAATAAGAAAACATATCACTAGTGAACTGAGAGCCATGATCAGTGAGAGTTAATTCGGGTTTTCCATGAGTAGAAATGTAATGTAATAGAGCTTTGGTAACAGATTCAGCGCTAATGTTATTCAAGGCATATAATTCTAAATGACGAGAAAAGTGATCAATAACGGTCATGACATATTGGTGATTTCTCAATGGGCCGAGTAAATCCATAGAAACTTTTTGATTGGGAGCTGTCGGAAGTGGTGCTGGTAAGTATGGAGCAGTATTTTTTTTATGATTTTTGTTTACTAAACAAATTTCACAAGAGTTGACATAATTAATGGTATCAGAAACAAGAGTTTTCCAGGTAAATCTTTTCTTTAAATTAACAATAGTTTTATGAATTCCAGTATGAGTAACATGAGCAATTCTTAAGGCTTTTGCTCTAAGTGACAAAGATAAAACAGCTTTATGTAGTTCAATATCTTCTGAAGAAAAATGTCCATTGTAGCAAAGTAAATCATTATTTGGATTAATATAGTAACCATTTAAACTTTTAGATTTTTTGTTACTTTTAAGATCTTCATAAATTTTTTTGATTTTTGGGTCTTTTTGTTGTTCAGAGAAGATGGTATGATCAAGGATTTCTAATAATGGATCTTCATTATTATCATTATTTGGAGGTGAAGAGTCACTTTGAAGATGACATGTGTGGTGCATTTTGTCAACTAGACCACATGGAAAGTGAGGAATTTCATTATGTAAATCTTTCTGATTATCAACAATCGGTAGTGGTTCTTGTGAAGAAATAAGATCTGGATTATTATGGAGATTTTCAGTAGGAATGTGAGGTGTTCTACTCAGAAAATCTGCTAACACATTTTCTTTGCCTGGTACATGTTGGAATGTGTACGAGTATTCTGACAGTTCTAACATCCATCGAGTAGTAATATCGGCTGGTGATGTAGCTTTTTTATAATTATTAAGAGGTTTGGCGTCGGATAATAGAATAAAGGGTCGACCAAAAATATAATATTTAAAAGCTGTTATGCCTTTGTAAATGGCATAAAATTCCAATTTGATGGCAGGGTACTGTCTTTCAGACTGAGATAAAGTTTTGGAATAATAGGAGATGGGTCTAAGTTCACCATCAAATTTCTGCATAAGAACAGCTGATATTGCTGTCTTTGATGCATCTGTATTAACATAAAAGGTTTCATTCCAGTTTGGGAGATTGAGCATAGGTTTTTGAAAGAATATGTCTTGTAATTTTTTAAATGCATTTTCTTGTTCAGATTTCCAAGAAAATTTATCTTTAGGTTTAGTGACTTCGGTGAGAGGAGTAATCAATTTTGCAAAATTAGATATAATTGACCTATAAAATGAACATAAACCTATAAAACTTTTCGTTTGCCTCTTGGTTTTAGGCGTTGGAAATGAAGTAATCTTTAAAATGTTGCTTGTAATAGGAAGAATTTTATGATCTGTGAGTTGGTATCCTAAAAAGTTAATACTAGTTTGCATAAAGGAACATTTTTCAGGAGACAGAGTAATGTTGTTAGCAATAAGAGTGTCTAAGAGCTTTGTGAGTTTCATGGTCATTTCTTCAAATGAATTAGCGCCAACTACAATGTCGTCTTGGTATGCATAACACGAATCAATTTGAGATAATTGAATAACTGAATCAATTAATTGTTGAAAAGTGCTTGCAGCTGTCTTCAAGCCAAACACGAGACGCAGGTAGGTAAAAATTCCCCATGGAGTAGTAAAACTGAGCTTATCTTGCATTTCTTTCGGTACAGCGATCTGCCAGTATGCAGAGGGCAAGTCAAGAGTCGTATAATACTTAAATTTTGATAATTACACCAATAGATTTTGAATTCTAGGAAGAGGATATGAAGATGGTATAATAATAGAGTTTAGCAATCTTAAATCTAGAGCCAAACGATATTTTTGAGGCTTCGACATATCAGTTCTCTTCTTTTTAACAAGGAGCATGGGACACGCCCAAGATGAATTTGATCTTTCAATAATACTAGCATTTAACATTTGATTAATTTGGTCAAGAGCTTCTTGCTCGAGTGCCTGTGGCACAGGAAAAGGTAGGATTTTGACTGGATGAGAATTTAGCATTGTAAATTGAGGATTAACCAGGTCGGTATGACCTAAAGTGTCAAGAGATTTGAAAAAAGCTAAAGCTTTACTGCACAATAATTTTGTTAAAGATTCTTTTTCATGAGGAGGTAAGTGTTTTAGATCAAAGTCATTTGGAGACAGTTCTTGGATACGTTTTCTCTTAATCCCTTCAGATGGTAAAATTAAATTGCAATATTCGTCTTCAAAGTCTAAATCAAAAGAGTATTCCTCAATGTCTTTCTCATCTACATTGATACATTCACCAACAATTGAATTTTTATTTAAATGAATGTCCAGCTTTGATATATTCTGACATACAACCAAAAATAAATTATTTTGAATTGAAGAGCTGGAATGCACTGATTCATGTAACACAAGACCTTTATTTTTTAAAGTAGGTTTGAAAATAAAATATTCAGATGGAGGATTCAAGTACTTAACATGTAAATAAACAAAGGAATTAGGAGGGATTAATTCTCTATTGAGTAATTGTACCATGTTGGAATTCACCAAAATTTTATTACCAATATTTAAATGAGTTTGCTTTTCACCAACATAACTAACATCATTAGTATTTTCAGATGTAAAATTTTTGTCAGGAATATTATCATTAGTAGATAAATAGTTCACAACATTACCATAATCAGTTGGAAAATAGTTAGAAAAATAAGTAAAATTACCATTAATATAAGGATTATGAAAATTCATAGCAGTGTTAGCAACATTATTTGTAAATAAACCATTATTTTGAAAATTATAATTGTAAGGATAGGTTGTATAATTGTTGACTAATTGTAAATTTGTGTCACCATAATTCGCATATACATCATCAGTATAAGTACCATTACTTAGATTATTTGATATAGAATCTTCATAACAAGGCATCTTGTGTACATCTAAAGAATATGGCACATTTGAATTATCATAAGTATATTCAGAATTCATGAAATAACAAGTGGGAGATTCGTTATAACTGTGAAAAGGAATATGTTTATCCTTAATCAAGATAGATTTAAATGTTGGTGATATGGTTACAGAATGTTTATTAATGAACTCAAATCCAAGTATGGCCTGAAAATGGACATTTTGTATCTTTGTAAGGTAAAAGACATGATGAAAAAAAAATTTGTCGATTTTAAATGCTATTTCGATGCATCCTTTGAAAAAAACTTTAGAATTTATAGTTGAAACAGACACATTTCTGGATAAGAATTTGTAGTGAAGCCTGGATTTAATGCTATTAAAGCATTCTTGATCCAAAAGGGACAAACTTGATCCAGTATCAATTAACGTTGAGATTTCATTATGTTGTATATTTATCAGGATGCATGGAAGAACATACGAGTTATTAAAGGAGCTGCATATAACATGTCTTTCTTGTACATCATCATCAATTTCAAAATTTTGTTTGGAAGTCAAAGAATTATAGGAACATGAAGATTTGTTAAATTTAGGTGTTACAGGGAAAGTTTGGACAGCTGTGGATGATACTAAAGTGATTGAAGAGCTTTTGTCAAATTGATGTTTGTTTTTGTCATTAAAGTGTACTGACCCTGAATGAAAATTATGGGAGAGCAGGCGGTCAGTAGAACCAGTCTCCCCTATTTGTTTAAATGATAGACATTGTTTTTATTTTCAGAAGAAGAGGTGTAGTTTTTCCTTCTGTGAGGATTAGACGAAAATTGAGATGAAGAGTTTTGATTAGAAGCATTGATAATATTCTTAAATTTGTAGCATGTGTCCATACGATGATTGAATTTTCCACAAAACGCACATTGCACAACATCTTGTTTATGATAAAAGGATGTAGAATTTTTTTTGTGCGAAAATTTGTCGAAGGTGGATTGATAATAAGGACGTTTTCGAAATGATCTATGTTGACGAAAATTATTTTTATATTTATCTGTAGCCTCTTGTCTATTTGGAGAAGGAGAATATGTTCTAGCTTTTCTTTTAAAATTACGAGAAGCATGAGAATTGTCTTTTTGAGTTTGCGAAGGTGAGAAGGTAGTTTGAGAATTGACATAAATTTTATCCTTCGTATGTTTTATAGGAGTCTTATAGAGCACATTACTAGAAGCAATAGAATTATCATGGACTTTTTCAGTATCCAAACAATAGGCTTGATTATAATTCTCGTAAGAATTTTTAGGGGGGGAGTCGTATATATGTTGAAGAAAATTTGCTCGTTCAAGAGCTAAATCAAAAGATGAAATATTTTCTTCTAAAATCTTTCGCTTGATTTGTTTGGGCAAAGCCTCAAGAAAATGAGTGAATTTGAATGAATTGAGAGCAGGAGGATCCAATTTAGGGTATGCAAGTCGAAGTTGTTTGTCCAGACGAAATGCAAAATTTTTGACTGATTCGTTTGAATCTAACTTTAAATTTTGCAAGGATTTGAGAGAAACAGCCTTTTTTGAGGGTAAGAAATAGTCTATAAAAGCTTTCCGAATGTCATGGAAATTATAGTTCTTGAACTGAGACTGTGTTTCAAGAAAGAAGAGTAAGGCGCTACCCTCAAGTTTTGATTTGAAGAGAACAAATAGTTCTTTATCAGAAAAATTATTTAACTCTTGTATATCAGATAATTGATCAAAGAAGAATTCCACAGTCTGTGGGTTGCCGTCGAACGGCTGTATTGCAATATTTAATTTTGCCTTGGGAGGCATGATGAGATAATTAAAACAAGAGCTCAATAAATGACAGGTTAAATTTGGTTATAGACTGGTCACATAATAAATAATATATAAATTGACCCATTATTTAAAATATTGACGAATTTCATTTACGTTATACATCATTTTTATACGCTAAGAAGAAGAATAAATATATAATGAAGAGAAGAAAAATACCAACATATCTTTCTTAGCATCAGATCAAAAGAACATGGCCCAAAAATTTTTATGTATATATATATATATATCATATCCCTCAAAACATATGTTCTTATATTTATGACAAGAGAATAATTTATATTAAAATAATCAATTATCTTTACCAGCACCTTCGTTAAATATTATATGATATTAGTTATAAATTATATCATGACAAGAAAAATATATCAATAAATTATGTTATATAGAATCTACTGCTCCAAAAAATATATTATTTCAGCATAAAATCAAAATATATTATGCATTCATTTATTACACTCCGATCAATAAAGGATAAATATAAAATATTGATCACTGCATAAAGAACAGATAATGAAGATATAATTTATTTTTATTTTTTTGAATATATATATAGATAAAGAAAACACAATATCATCTAATAATAGTCATGTCTTGAAGAATATTAATTGATTCAAAGAGGTACATGGTACCAGAAGAAAAATATTGGTTCACAAGGAAACACGGCACCAAAGGAGATTGATCTGTTATGTTTGGGAGAAGAGATGAGAACGCTTGTTTTCGTTTCATCTAAAATAGGCCAAGTGATCATACTAGTGGGTAGACATACCTTGCATTGGATGAATGCCAGCAAAAGACCCGTAATAAAAGAACATGACAAAAGGCAACCTTTATAGTTCTTAGTAGTAATTCTTTAACTATGATAATAATAACTCAAAGTAAATTGTAAAAGAAAAATATAAAATAATAAGAAGAATGTTACCTGGAATCTTGGCAAATGAAGAAATATTCCAGACGACGAATAAATTAACTTGGGACAAATCAAATGAAGAACAAAAAATGAAGAACAAAAATTTTTATTTATAATTATTTGTGAAATACGTCATGACTTTATATTTTTAATATATATATTCTCTTTCATGCACATTTATGTAAATATATAATTATTCATTTCGTATAAATGCTTCACAAAGGATAATATATAGGAATAGATATACTTTTCACATAATTTTTCTTTATTTATATGTATTCACTTTGACAACATGATCGATCATTTTTTTAACGATCTGAAGAATAAATTATTTTTAGAAAATCAAACAATATCAACTCAATAAAGAATACGCTTGAATCACAAAGAGATATTCAATACTTTCCAATGGGGATCCCGTTTATGCAAAGATAATCATATTTATGCGTATGAGCGATTTATCATGAATCGAAAAAGAACAAGCTGTGATATTTTAAGTAACAAGAATATTCTTTGCAATATCTTCGGAGGAAAAGATGATTTCACTGATAATAATAATATGGAGAAAACTGGAAGAACTTGAATAAATTGAAGAGAGCCCTTTTTTAAAAACTACGACAAAGCACACATGAAAAAGATTAATTGATTCTCGACAAGCCAAGAGAACATTTTGAGTGGCCGGCATAGAAAATGGCCAAACGGATTAGATCGCAGCGGCAGAGGTGCACTATTCTTCGCAGCAGAACGACGATTCGGAGGTTTACGTTCCATCTTGCAGTGCAGCATCCGCTCAACTGAACTCGCGGCGCAGGGAGAGGGGAGAGCAAAAATAAAGGGTTACCGCAAACCCGGAATACGCCAAGTTGGCAACGTTAGGATGGGGAAAGCGAGGAAAAAGAGGCCAAGTTACGTGACAGGTATAGGGAAATATGAATTTAATAAAGAAAAAAATGATAATACACCTAAAGAAGGAAAGCCAAAGAAGGTGGCCAGGCACCTAACTGCTTAAATCACGTCACTTGTGGAATTTAATTTGATAGGCCAAAGGGAGGGCCAGATTAAACGGAAGTAACCACCCATCGAACAATCGAGAAATTTCTAGAAGCTTTTTACACCGGAAGGAATGAATTCAAACAAGATTTTACCATTTTAGAACATTCGATAAGCTACGAAAGGAAGAAATATTTACAGGAGAAGATATCAAAAGAAACGAAATCGAAATGATATTTAAATTGAGAACATTAATAAAAAGGAGATGATAGGAAATAAAATAGTTAATACAATTGAATTAAAATAAAAATATGTGAGGGGTTATCGAGTAACCACCACAGTCATAGTATAACTAGACATATGTTTTGCTATTTTGGTCATATGATTGGGAAAATGGAGAAATAAATGTGTGGTTGTGAGGGAGTGACCTTTGTGATAAAGGCACTCTAGCATTTTTGTGAGATCGTGACGTCAATGATTTAACATGTGTAGCGTGGAAGCGACATCTATCTTCTCTTTTACTTTAATTTTCTAGAGCGTGTGTGTCTTCCTCGGTTCTACAAGTTATGTCGCGGTTAGGAGCAATATGCAAATTTGTAGTATCTCAGTTTGCAGCATATAAAAGTTTGGAGTTTGAATGTGAGTGTGAGTGGAGTGTGTAGCGGCGCAAGCCAGCTAGTAGTGTGTAGAGTGAAGCAGTATAGCGAGTTATTATTAGCCTCCAGTGAATTAACGAGGATTTTCGAAGTGAGACAGCCAGCAGCATTTGCCAACTGAGTTCATTCAGAGCGGAACTATTCAAAGAGTTTGCCGTTGGTAAGAGATAGTTTCGTTAAGTTGAGTATTTCAAACAATAAAGAGTGTTTTTACAGCCACGGTCTGTCTAATAAAGCTTTTAGCTGAGGAGTTGGTTGGAAGTGCCCCGAATGAGTCTAGTGCCGGAGCTTTGAGTATATTTATGAGTTTAATCTTTTAGTATTGTGACTAGTTATCGAAATTAACGAACTAAAAGCTCCACTTCCCCGGAGCCCTAACAGTTTAAATTAACTGTGCTTTTAACTTATATCTCGAGTTATGTCTGCAATCAACCACACACCCCCACGACCATCACAAATGGCACCCAGTACGAGCACCCTTCCGTTACATGGTTATATCTGGAAAACACATCTACATTTGAAGAATACTAAATAATATTCTAATTAAAATTTCTAATTTTGGATTCCAAGATTTTTAGTTGGGTGTCCGAGGTCTTTCAGTGCCAAATTTGTAGCTTTATGTGCTAAATCCAGCAGTCTCTATGCAGTCTTGCCAGACTACAAACATTTTTATATTATATGAAATGTATTGCAGTAAATTGTAGTATTCTTTGATTATATTCAGGACAATTTTATAAGTTACAGTACTAGCGGGGAACAAATTGTCACTACAATCCACATAAAATTCACGATGCCTCTGAAGCAGCCATACTCAACCTGCAGCCCGCAGGCCGCATATGACCTGGCGATCTTTTGTGTGCGGCCAGAAGCACATAATCATTAATTCATATTTTAAAAATTGGTTGAGATGTGCATTAAAAATTTTCAGGCCTTTTTTGTTATTTTCTGTATTTTTATTGAAAGACAAAAAAAGTCCTATTATATATAATTAATTTTAATTATATTATAACAATTTAAATGTTGTTTTCTTATTTCAAAGCTATTTTTACATGTACTTTTTATTTGTGCTACAGTGCTGTGTTTATATTTCTTAAACTTCAACACTAATCGAACTTTATTCCAAATTAAACTTGCAATATATATTTCTACAATTAAATATCAATTATGAAGTTTTCGCATCGAGCAAAAGACTTTATATAATCAGAGAAAATCTCCTGACTTCTTTTATTTAACCCTTCATTGAACGGTGTGCCATATATGGAACATATCGATAAAATCCTTCTATTTTCCTAAAGATCTTAAATTCAGGTTATCTGAGCTTTGTGGCACATCTAGAACGTTTGAACAAAGAGTTTTGTACCAGTTTTTCTCACTTTATGGCATTAGCTCACTATCTATTAAATTTTTATATTAAAAGAAAAAAATCCAGTCTGCGTCTTATACAACAGTCGAATTTGCTTCAACTTTTTCACCCCAAAATACTGAAAATATCACAAGATAAAATTTTAGACAGTCGAGTACATCACATATTTGTATTTAAGGTTGCTTAAAACTAAAACATTTCAATACATAAGCTTGAAATCTTGTTTTTGTGTTTGTGCCAGATATGGAACATAGAGCATAAAGCTCATAAAACATTCTAATGAAAATTGGCGCACAAAGGGCTAACGCAAGATTAAATCAATGTAATATTATTTGCATCTGATAATGATGATCTGTCTTGTGGAGTTTCTGATGATAGCTGAGAAAATTCAACATACATTCCAACTAAAAATATATCTGAAAATGCTGTTTCTTCATGTTAATCATATGTTGAATGCACAACAACAAATGTGATTCAAGAAAGGGATTCAACTGCCACAGGAGATAAGTTTCCATATTAAATATTAAAGTAATTTAAAATTTCACTAAAAGTACTATATAAAAGTTAAAATCAACGATATTGAAGGCAGACGTTTTTCTGCAGGAGGGGTATTTTTATGTGCCGGGAGTGTATGTGTGGGCTGGGGGATTGAATTTCTAAACTAAATAAATATTCAAATTATATGTGTAGTACATATAAATGTTCTTAGCAAATGCCCCCCCCCCCCGGACACTCTGAAATCAACACTGGATATATAATGAGAAGCATCAGTTTAGAGAAAGGCTCTTTATTCTTTCAGATGCTGCAGATATCACTGCTAAAAGTGTTGAAAGAAAAGAGTCATAATAGAAAGACAAATTCCTGAAACGGAAATAATGCATAGAAAAAGTAACTCCTTAACTATTGAAATTATGGCTCTGGAGACCTCCTATCATTTTTTCCCTTTTTTTTTAACCTTGAACTTTGGAATCTTATCTTAGAAGAGACACGTAGATACAGCATACAAAAAGATCTTTCTCAACCTTTACAAGTTTCCATTACGGATATTATTGGAGTGATGTTTTAGGTAACCAAACAATTAAAAAGACAATATTTGTTAAAGATTTTTTTTAAAAATGCGACAATTTTCACATTTTAATGACAATACTGAAGAAATGCATAGACATTATACTCTTTCTGCATATATAATACATCAGTATTTTGAGCTTCATGCCACATTTGGTACAAAGTGTAAATATCTCAATCTGTGTGCTTTGGGACATATATGGCAAATACTACAAAAATCCATATTAAAAAATATATATATGAAGTCACAATTTTTTTATTATTTGCATTTGTGACTACTTAAAGTAATCAAAATATTTTTTTCATAAAGAAAAGAAAAATCGTGCAGTGAAGGGTTAAAACTTGGAAATTCTGCATTTTTTTAGTATTACGTTTACACTTATTATAAACCTAATACAATGTTTTAAGGTTGATCGTTTTTCATGAAAAAGATTGGCACACAAAACTGTTACGCTACTATTTCCAAACAATAAACTTCGAGATCTATTTTTACCCCATTTCCAACAGAAATCTATAACGAACTTTATTGTTTGGAAATAATGGCGTTGAAATATTTTTGTAACATTTCTTTCTGGACGAGCTTTCAACCGTACTAGTAATATAAAATTATTGTATTGCTATGTTGTGCTACTTTTGTTATCTTACAGGTTTAATTACGCTTTTTTAATTGTATTACAGCCCGCCTAACGTTGAAAAGCATTGTTTGCGGGGCGCGAAAAAAAAAAGGTTGAGTATGGCTGCTCTGAAGAGTTTACTATCTGTTTCAGAATGTTTGAATTTCAAAAAGTTTGAGAAACCAAATTAACAGCCATTTTTGGCTTCGACGGTAAGATTATTTCAAAAAAAAGATTTTTCAAAGCAAAGTTATTCAAATTATTATTTTACTGCAATAACCACCTTAAAAATCTGACTATCGATTTCTGCTTAAGTCCGCTACAGAAGACTGTAATGAATTACGTTTATGGTTATTTTTAACTTCCTAAATCAGATTACGATTGTATGCCTATTTATAAAACTTGCATTACGATTAATTTTATGATTACCTATTTTTATATTCTAGAATACGATTATATTTAGATTAAACTAAAATATGCTCTAATGTGTTACAATTGCTGAAATATTGCTTTAGTCAGCTAAAATTACATTTCGATTACAATAATTTTGCAATTCCTTCAATGAGATGACGACACTTTCCTAAAAGGTTTACCAGGAATGTTATAGTTTTTAAATGAAAAGTTGTCATTTGTGAGAGGAATGGGTATGGTGTAATTTATTACAAGTGCGAAATATAATTTTACAATGAAATTAGTATTAAAAAACGTTTCGATAGAATTACATTACGTAAAATTATGGCTAAAATCAAAATCAAATTTCTTGATTATGATTATTCATAAATTATACACCAGATTACGATTCGATACACAGTTTTTGCTATCAATTGTAATTTATTACGATAACACGTTTGCGAGTAATGCGTGTCTGTGATCCACCTCTTTCGCACCAAGCATTCTAACATACCAAAATAAAAAAAAAATGAAGAATTTCATATTTGTGATTACAACTCTATTGCTTAAGAATTCGATGGTTCGGGAAGAGGAAAAGTAAAAATTAATGAATAAGTGAAACGGTTCAATGTTTAATAAAACTATCTCCCTAATTAGTTGATTGTTTTTGTACATTATGGAATTCTAACATATCAAGTTTCTTTATTTGAAAAATCATTGATAGTTTTCAAATTACGTAAAAATAATGTTTATAGACTTATTTCAAACTATCTCAAAGGAAATTCTATATGTTTTTGTAGCTCTATGTTTACATTCAGATTTAAATTAACTTTAAATTTTAAATAATAAGTGCAAAAAACTAAAAAAATAACAATGTTATCATAATGCATGTTAAAGAATCAAGTTACTGTTCCAAGTAATAATGTTAAAAAATTTCATTTTTAATTATTAAATTTAAAACAGGCTAGTAAAAATATGTGAACTAGTATGTTTGTTAAAATAAGTTAAATATGTTATGAGAAATTAACTTTTAAATATATTCGTGTGGGTGTATGTTATCTTTTACAAACGTCCATTAAATGTTGGCGAAAATTATTTTAAATAATCGTGTTATCATAACATATATTAAAGAAAGAAATTACTTTTTCTGGTAAAAATAGTAAGAAATTCCGTTTACAATTTTTTAATTTAAAACAATTTAGTAAAAATATGTGAACTGGAAAAATTGTTAAAATAAGTTAAATGTATTATAAACAAATTAACTTTTAAAAATATTTGTGTGTGTTTGTTACCTTATATAAATGTCCATTAATTTTTTGCAAAAATTTTAAAATATTTTTCTATGATAACTAATTACTTAACCTATTATTTTTTTACATACAAAATATTGAAAATATGGAATAAACGTCACTATATTTAAGGTAAAATATTGTGAATGCGTAGTCCAAATATTTATTCCCTTAAATAGTATGAAATTTTATTTAGGAAATTTAGTGATGACAGAAAACTTTAAGAGATGGACCAAGCAAAATCTTCTTGCCTGTACGACGTACGGGCAAATCAGTTAAGTGGTTATAGCTAAAAGGTATAAAATTGGGTAATATTTTTTACTATAAACCAATTCATAAAATGTACATGTCTCCAAAAAACAGAACTAATGAAAACATATTTTAATTTCTGACAAACTTTAAAAAAGTTTCTACAGTATATTTTTTTATAATAAAAATTAAATTTTTCAATAATGATTAATCACACGCGAGTCATATGCCATAGCAACAATAATTATTAATTGACATCTGAAAGACAGTATTTATCTTCATATATTTTTGACATTTTCTTGATACTAAAAGCTTTCTTACTTTCCTTATTCCGATTTTGATTCATGATCCATTAAAGGGACATTTATCTTGAAGATGCTGAAAATATTTTTCATGTGATGACAATGTATCAGTGTGTGAGTATTATATGTAATCATGACATTTTCAAAACAATATAAAAAAACCAAGTTTCAGGCTTAGATTATGAAATACTTTTCAATACTTCCAGAATAATTTAATCTCTTCGCTAGCAATTTTAAAATAATGCTACAAATACTTATTCATTGATTTATTTTTTAAAAAAATGATATGGTAAATGACAGACAAAAGAAAATTTCTGAGACTGATCCTTTAAGACAGCGGTTCCCAACCTGGAGGTGCGCGTACACTGGGGTTACGCAGAAGGTCTGCTCAGTGGCGTAGCCAGCGAGGGGCGGAGGGGCGGTCCGCCCCGGGTGTCACCCTTCAAGGGTGTCACCCAATCTTTATTTGCAAATATATATATATAGATAATCTTATAAAATTTTGGAAAATAATTCTGCAGTAAAATGAAGTTTCTAGCGCATTACGCAACAGAATTAATTTTTTCTTTCAGAATGACAAATTTTATGCAGGATGGGGTATCTAAATAAGATATACTTCAGGGAACAATAATCAATCTATCTAACGAGTGGATAGCAAAAGCAAACTTTAAAAGAATGAATTTTCTTCTGCATATAGACAGCACTTTTTTCTGGGGGGGGGGGGGGGGCTGGAGGACAAAAAATAAATGAGGAATTGTATGGTCATTTGATATAATAATGTAGAATTGTGATAGCAAAATTATGACGGATTGGCAGGAGGGAGGGGGGTGACACCATTTACATTTACCCCGGGTGTCACCCATCCTAGATACGCCACTGGGTCTGCTTGTGGGTACCTGAAAATAATGTCGGTAATGGTGCGAAAAACAAGTCGGAAATTGCATGCCAAGCGTAGTAAATGAGGTGTGTTCGTACTATAAAAAAGTTTTAAAAATACTCAAATCTTGGCATAATAGTATATACACTATAGTAGCCAAAACCTTTTGTGTATCCCTGTAAATACTATTTGCTTTCTACTGTGCAGCAAATAACCTGCTGTAAACCCCAGAAACGTATATCAATTTCATAAAATGTTAAATAGTTTAATATAATTAAAGCGCCCCCTTAACAATGTTTTTCCCCTAGACCAGTATTGGAATACTTTTGCGTGAACCTGTAAATTGATAATAAATTTCCTTTGCATCACAGATTGTGTATGCATATTTCAGTATATACTTCATATATTTTAATTTTTTGGAGTCGGTGCCAGCCAGACGAGTTCAAAATTAAAATTAATTATCCAATTTAAATCGTAACAAAGGGATCAGCAAAAATTTTGCGAAAAAAAAATCCAATCCTCAATAAGTTAACTCGGACAGTATCCTGTATTTTAAAATCTGTGATTGACTACGATTTTTTTTTTCTGGGGGGGGGGGGGGGTAGAAAAGTTTATTAAATGGTGCAGTTCTGTTATATTATTCTGAATGTGTTGTAAAGTGCAAAAGTGCTTCATAGTCTGTGCTTGATGCATGACTTTTTTTATTTCTTGTGTGAATTGAAAATTGTAGCTATATTTTTTGTTGTTGTCAACAGGCTTGGCTCGGGGAGATAAACGAGTACGCCCAGGACGACGTGGTCATTATGCTGATAGGAAATAAAGCAGATGCATCAGGAGACAGACAAGTGGCTTATGAAGACGGAGAAAGACTAGCCAGGGTAAGAATTAAGAAATATTTTTAACTATTATTTAACTTGGCATATCCTATACTGCGGATTTAGTAAAGGGCTCCCTAAGTCTAAAATTCGATTATTCATTAAGGGGGTTGATCACTCAGCTCCGGAATTTTCCATCGTAATATTAAGTCTATGGACGTTTGATGCATTCGTATGTATAAAATATCTCTTGGGGAACTTAATTTTTGTTAACTTTTTTTAGTGTGTACTCTTCTTAAAGGATGCTTTTTTTTATCAGCTATGAAAATATTTTTAAAATCTATGCTAAATTTGTCGCCCCAATGGCGTGATCAGTAACGGCAATTACTGCCATGCCGCGGAGTTCGGGTTCGAATCCTGTTAAGACATAGATGTTGTGTTGTTCCTTTGTAGTGACATGTATGGACTTATGTTACGTATGGATACATTATATATGGCTATGTAACGGATACAATAAATAAAATTGTTCTGATTTGCCGTTGTTTCTGTATGAATTATGGATCATTCGAGTCGAAAACCATAGTTGCTATTGGCCCCAAAGCAATTACCTGTCTGCTTAATTTAATATTTTATGTGTTAAAAGCGGACAAGCTACAAGTAAAATTTTAACACTTCATTTAAAATTAAGTAAATACTTTTAAAAAGCTTTGAAAACTAAAAAAAAAAAAAAAAAAAAAAAAAAAAACATAGGCATTTTTTAAGACGTGTGCGCAAAAAGTAGAAATTAAAAATATTTAATTTCCCGTGGATACATTTTAACTGTACGAATGTATCAAACTGCCATAGATTTTTCATTTGTGAGGGAAATTCGGAAGCTCAGTGACCAGCTCCCTTAACTTGGCATATTCAGGGAATCTGATGTTTCAGAGTGTATGAGTCATCGCATGTAAGATTTTGAAAAAAAAAAAATCAGAAATAGAAGCTATAGTTTGCCCAGATTTCTTTAAGGCTGTTCTCAAATTCCAAGTGACAATCCAATCCTGGGATATGTTTTAAATACTTTTTACTCGAAAATCCGTAAAACTGTCAGGAGTTCCTATTTAGAAACTACGTAATTGAGTAATGTTTACCATTTTAGAGAAACTCAAAACATCTTTAATAAAATACTGTCAAAGTTGTTGTTTAGAGCCAAATTTTCAGGCGTGACAGCTCGAGAAAAAAGAAAAATCTGTCGTCACATGACAAAAATAACTTATAATTACATAAATTACATATTTATCAAAAATTGGAAAACTCATTTGGATTCCAAATCACTTCCTGAAAATATGTCTGTAAGTTTCGTGTTTGTTGAGCAGGGTATTTGAGAGCCGCCTTAAAATATAAACACGAGCATTAAATACGCATTGAAACCTTGTTGTTCCAACATACTGAAAGTGGGACACAGCTATCATTAACTAATACGCGGGATGAATTTTAAAATATATGTGAATATAAAACTGTGTTAATTGCTTCTAAACTGTTCTCAATAAGATAAAAAGAAACTCCCCCCCCCTTAAATATAATTTTGTTCTTTAGTTGAAAGTTTTGAAAAGGCATAGTCAGTAAAAGGAAAAAGGCTTTGAATCCCAAAATTACAATTTATAGCGACAGTTACTTTATAAGTAATGTCTAAACTGTATTAATGTGTCTATTTAACAATTAGACTAACTTCATAAGTATAGCAATTGATTAATCAGTAGTATAAACCACATTTTAAGTTTGAATATTTTGAACTAGTTGGATGTGGCAATCCCAAAACTTTCTTCTATCTGATACACGTTAATACTTCTAGAAAAAATGGAACATAACAGAGTCACCGGTTAGGTAATTCCCGAAATCTAATCTGCGGCAACCTATTTCAAGTTCTAACTGAATCTGAAACTTGGTGAAAATCCGTGTATTAGTATTTGAGATGCAATTGTCGCAGAAATCGTAAAAAAACTGGATATAAAGCCACCTGTTAATCGATTTACTCTAGAAACTAAAGAATACTAATATAGGTAAGGAATATCTGAATTTAAAATTTGATGAAAATCCGTACATTAGTTCCTGAGATAGAGCTATTGCGATAATCATGTGTAATGCCGCATAGCAACGTCACCTGTTGAGCGATTTATTGCAAAAACTAAAGAATATTCATTTACATCAGGGACTAACTAAATGTGAAGTTTGATGAAAATCCGTGCACTAGTTCTTGAGATAGAGCTAGTGTGATAATCATGAACAATACCGCATAGCAGCGTCACCTGTTGCGCGATTTATACCAAAACGTAATAAGAACCATATTATATTAAGGACTAACTAAATCTAAAGTTTTATGAAACTTTGTTTATTAGTTCTTGAGATATAGCTATTGTAGAAATCCTGAAAAAGGCAGTATATCAGCGCCATCTGTTGAGCGATATACACCAGAAACTAATCCGATCCAGTTTGTATCAAGGTCTAACTAAATCTAAAGTTTTGTGAAATTCTATGCATTAATTCTTGAGCTAGAGCGCCCACAAAATTTATGTCATATACAGACTGACAGACTCACAGACAGACATTTTGTAAAAATATGTTTCTTAAAGTCTCTGACCCCTAAAACTTCTAAATCCCTCGAAAACCAGAATTCGAAAATGTTCACAAATCCAATACAGTAAAACCTCTATAACGGACACTCCCGAATAGCGGACACCTCTATTTAACGGACAGTTTTCCAATCCCCACTCCCAAAACTTAAATTTTTGTATGTTTAACCTCTGAATAACGGACATTCCGAATAGCGGACACTTTATTCGGCGATAAAGGATGAAAAAAAAAGTATTTTTTAAACCGAAAAAAATGGAAAAAAGTAAAAAAGCCTCTGAATTTATCAGGACAACGTGTCACAAATTTTGTTATCACAGTTAAATGCAAATAAAGAGCTTGGGAAAATCCCCCCCCCCCCCCCCAACGTTCAGTGCTAAATTTAGGGGGTTGCCCGGGAGAAATAATCTCTCAGACTATTGAAATGTCATCTAAGAACATTTTGAGATTTTATGCTTTTAACCCTTTCCGGCGCAAGCAAATTTGTTCATAAAATAAGAAATTATTGATTAACACCAGAATTTAAAAACAACTTTTTAGAAATTATGAATTCCTAAATTCATGCTTTCATTGTATTATCGAAATTTCTTTAAAATATTCTTGGTGGCGATTGCAAGTTTGGAATTAAAATTAGTTGTGCCGATACACTGCGCCGGAACGTGTTAAAGATCAAAAAGTGCAAACCCTCCCTCAATGTCCAATAACGTTACACAGAAAAACAAATTACCTGTACGAGTAATCGCAAGCAAAAATAAACTTTTGTAACAGATTTTTTTCACAATAATGTAATAATCAGTGGATAAAAGTGTGCACAATTTTATTTCAATTTTATTGCTTGAAAATAATTTTAATTTCTGATTAATTATATAATAAAGGTTTTAGGACATATAAAAGTAAATTATGGAAACATTAAGCATTTCTTAGCGCTTTTTGATTCTCTGAGATATTCTCAATAGCGGACACCTCCGAATAGCGGACAAATTCTGCGTTCCCGAGGTGTCCGTTATTTAGAGGTTTTACTGTACTTATTTCTTGTAAAGATAGAATAAAGTGAAAATGCCTCTTCTCGATAGCAGAGAGGGAAAAAAATCTTTAAATAGGAAATGAAACTTCCTCATTCTACTTCAAACGCAGCTGAGTGAATTTAAACAGTAGAAATATTATTGGAAATCGAATACTTTCTATTTTTTTTTTTTTTTTTTTTTTTTTTTTTTTTAGTATCCTATTTCTTGTTTCTCATAGGACGAAATCTAGCTCATTTTACTCAATCACGTGTTTCACACGGATTTTTTTATTTGACACAAAAGAATCATTTTATTTGACACAAAAGAATCATTCGAAATGTTTCATTTTATGGAGTACAAGTACGTCACGAAACGGGGAGAGTGAGGGGGGATCTCAATACTCTAAAATGCACAAAAATAAAAATTTAGTTCTTCTACCTCCAAAATTCACCGATTTTATGTCATTACAATGTTTTCCAGCACTGAAAACGGGCAGACGATTTTTTTTTTTTTTTTTTTTTTTTTTTTTTACCAAAAATCTACGAAATTTCACATTACACCTCTTAAATTTTGCTCAGTCTTTTCTAAATCACCCTGTATAGAAGTTAAAAACTAAATATAATGACAAAATCGAACAAATCGACATGTAACTAATCGACATTTTTCATTAGCTATTCAATTTAATGTTTGCAAAATATGTTATCATTAATTAGTTTTTGTTTAAAATTACTTGTTTCGGATAAAAAGGTCAAAATTCAAACATTTAACTAATTAATGCAAAAAATCAGTTAAGTCTATAGAAATAATATTAATTTGTAAAGTTATAGAAATGTTTGAAATTTTTCGAGCTAAATTTATTTTCTTTTTAATAGGAAAAATACAATGCATTAATTTCAACAATTCGGTAAAAAAGCCATTTCAAGATTAATTTAAAATTACTTAGATTATAATTTCAAAATAAAGTCGATAGAATAAAATTGTTTTAAATTCCTTTTTATTGCGTTTAAAAGATAGAGAGATTTTTTAAAACAAATGCTTGTTGTGAAATTCAGAAAATGACTGTAAAATATTATAAACTTTAACCTTTAGAATCAATTTTTGAGATCAGGATTGTTTGAAAGAAGGATATTTTAGAATCAGTTTAGAACACATAAATGTTTCATAATAGGCAGATTTTTAAAGCAATGGTGCAAAAACTATTATAATGATTGTGTGAAACATTAAAAAAAAAACTAATGCTATTCTGTGTTTATGTTATATTTAATATTATTTAATATTATCGTTTTAGTCTTGAAAACAAAAAATACTATTTTTCAATAACATAGAAAAGAAACTATCTTTAACCCTTTAAAAATAGCTTAGTATTTATAAAAATCATGAAAAAAAAATTACGGCTACAATATGGTTATATCTATCAATAATAAATCATGAATATAATCAATTACATCTATATCTCATGATAAATACAGGTTTTTGAACATTTAATTATCCACATCCAAAAATTAAAAGCTTTAGATAAACAAATAAATTATCATTATTTCAAAAAGCTGGCACTACCGAAAACAGAATGAAGAAATAGTATATTTCACTAACAGAAATATGAAGGGAATGATGCGTTAAAAAAACATAATAAACAAAATAAACAAAGTTATTGCACTTAACAGATGTAAAGAGGCCTTGATATAATTTGCTTATCATTTGGTGCTTGTAATAAATCCCCTAGTTAAGGATGAATTATTTTTATTTCTTAAATTACTGTATTCTAAGATTTATAGTGTTTTGACACTCGGCGTTTTGGTTTTTTCTTCAAAACCATCGTCAGGAAAAAATCTTCTTAACTGCACGAATTTTTCTATTTTTATAAAAAAATTATTTGAAATCTATATATTGGTCTAACAGTGGGGAAAATAGTAAAAAATGTTAATTTCAAAATTCCAGCTTAAATTTGATAGTTTATGCTGTGTGTCATATGCATACAGTTAGGGTTTTAAAATACTGAATTGACTATATTTTGCAACTAACTCAGCATAAATTAATTAATTTTATCTCCTTAACAATCTGCAACTTGTTTTATATTGGGTTGGGGAAAAAGTAAATTCGTTTTTTCCCAATAGATAGCTTTAAAGTCGCATATCTCGAGTAATACTTACTCATTTAAGTCATACTATTACAGCGTTTGAAAGGTAACAGTCTCTAGAAAATTCCAGATATAAAAGTAACGTCATCTGTTTAACCAGTCAAAAGTTATTGCATCTTTAAAATAGAGATTTCAGAAGATCATTTTCGTCACATTTTAGTTTTTTACTTCCAAAAAGGGAAAAATTGGCGCAGGCTCATCGAAACTTGTGTGCCATTTATGGTGATCAGTGCTTAAGTAAACGCCAAAGTCAGAATCGGTTTGCTCGTTTTCCTTCCGAAAATTTCGATGTTAAAGATGAACCTTTCCCTGGCTGGCCAATCCTTGAAAAATTCGATGAAATTTTAAAAACAATCCAGGTAGACTGACGTATTTCTTCCCACGACATTGCTACGAAACTAAACATCAACTATAAACCACTTTTGAACCATTTACATTAAATTGGATACCAAAAGAAACTCGATACTTGGGTTCCCCATAAACTTACAGTGAAAAATTTAATGGATAGAGTTTTCATTTGTGAATTGCTACTGAAACTGTATGAAATCGAGCCATTTTTGAAACAAATCATTACGGGTGATAAAAAGAGAATCACGTATAACAACAATGTGCTAAAAAGATCGTGATCGAAGCTTCACAAACGGTGGCAAAGCCTGGATTGATGCCTACGAAAGTGATTTTGAGTGTTTGGTGGGATTGGAAAGGAATTTTCCATCATGAGCTGCTCAAACCGGGCCAAACCATCAATTCAACTATCTTCTGTAAACAACTAATGCGATTGAAGCAGGCAATTAAAAAACCCGGTCAAAACTGATCGAAAGGAAAGACGCTGTCTTCCATCACAACAACGCTAAACCACACGCATCTTTAGTTACTCAGCAAAAACTGAAAGTGCTTTGTTGGGAAGTTTTGATGAACCCACCGTATAGTCCGAACCTGGATCCGACGGATTACCATTTGTTCCGCCCTATGCGGTACTCTCTTGAAGGTGTTAAGCTGGCTTCAAAAAAAGCTTGTGAAAATCACCTTGTTCAGTTTTTTGCCCAGAACTCTCAGAAATTCTACAGTGACGGAATTATTGTTTTACCAGAAAAATTGCAAAAGGTCATCGAACAAAATAACTCATAAATTTTGATTAGTTTTTTTGATTTATATAAATAAATCACTTTGAAAAACACGAAAAAAAGCGAACTTACTTTTTCCCCAACCCAATATTTTGGTTGAATAATTTTGGTTGTTTTGGTGAATTTTTAAGTATTCAGTAAAAATAATGAAAGCGAATCTTATCTTAAGAGTTTGATTTTATTTTATTATTATTATTATTCCAAAGAGCGAATTCTATTTTTTTTTTAAATCAAATGCAGCCATCTCATATGGACAAATTAATTGTTATTTGATTCTTTGGACTATTCTTGATCTGGGACAAAGATCACATTACCAAACTCATCATTATATATATACATATATATATACTACCTCTAACAATAAAGCTCGGTGAATGAATTCAGAACGACTGATCTGGCAACAGTGGGGAAACAAAACGCTGCACCTGCATAGAGGCAAGTGTAGACCATCTTCCCCCACCATTGTACAGTTGAGCGTCGTTTATGCTCTGTGCAAGACGTGTTTTACTAAATGCTTGTTTAGTGTGTTGGTTCTTAACTGAGAACAGGAAAATGAACTAACAAAAGATTAGTTTAAAGTTTTAAAGTTTAGTTTTAAGCTTTGCAAGACACTGTGTCTTGCAAAATTCATGAGGACTGGTGCAAATTGAACACCTACCATACTCGCCAGATCTCAATCCTCCAGACTTCTTCCTATTTTCACGACTCAAACTCTCTTTGAAAGAGATTTGACCATATTGCTGACATCCAACGAAACGTGACGAAGCTTTTGAACTTCATCCCATAAGAAGACTTCTTGCTAATTTCCCAGGACATGTATAGCAAATCTTAGCGGTGCATAGTTATAGGAGATGACTATTTCGAAGGATGGTATGGTAACTTTCGTTGATATTTCATTTACATTAATGCTACAGGATTATTCACCGAACTTTATTGTCAGAGATAGTATGTATATATATATATATATATATATATATATATATAATGCTTCGATAATGTAACTATGTGAATATTTTTTGCAGTTTTGTATTTAAGAATATTTATTCATTCCTGATGATGGTTTTTAAGAAAAAACCGAAACACCGAGGTATAATTTTTATTTTCGTTTAGTAATTTTAATTTTTGCATCTGTGTTGAAATTTTTCGAATAAAAGGTACGTTTCTTAGCAACTCATTGCTTTATTAAAACTAATTGATACAATATTTCAAACTGTAATTTCAATATAAAGCTATAATACAGAATAAAAAGGCGCATTCATAGTTCATATTAATAAAATTCCCATATGTATCAACTTAATAAAAGCATATTGAATTTATTATTGAACTCGGTGTTTTTATCTGTCCCTTCATTTCTTATAACTCACTTAACTAACTATAAATAATGGCATGAATAGTAAATTGTAACTTATTTTCTTACGATAATTAACTTGAAATATTACAATTTTGATAAAATAATAGGAAATTGAATACATTAAAAGGATGTTAATTCTAATTTGAAAAAAAAAAATTAATGGCAAAATGAATCAAAATTAGCTTTTTAAATAATCTGAAAATAACGTTTTTCTAATGCATTTGTTTTCCTAAAATGAAATTAACTAAAAGCAAACCAAACAGAAATCGAAAGCAATGAAATCGACCAGCGATCCCCAACAAATGACTAGCTATCTGAATCATGAAACTTGTCGAAGCTGTCAACTTCTTTCAATAATGATTTCAGTTCATTTCGATAACATCTACCTTTAACAAAATCGTTCATAGTACTTTTCATAAAGTTCGGAGGGTAACCCTGTTCAGAAACCAGTCTGTACCACTCCACAATATCATCAAACACATCTCCCATCCTTCAACTCAGCCTATCGATACATATTAAACAATTGCTGAAGATGTTTCTTTTTATTGAAATGTGAACACATGAATCGAAATGCAGTAACTTTAAAGTTCAGAAACTAAAATTATTTCATTTATCAATTATCTTTGTAACCATTTTTTTTCGCTCTAAAAGTATATTTACATCCAAAATATAATCCAAAATCATATATATATAACGCTTCTATAATGTAATTGTGTGAATATTTTTCGCAATTTCGTATTTAAGACAATTTATTTACTCCTGATGATGGTCTTTAAGAAAAAACCGAAACATCGAGTTATAATTTTATTTTCGTTTTGTAATTTTAATTTTTCATCTGTGTTGAAAATCTTCGAATAAATGGTACGTTTGTTACCAACTCTTTGCTTTATTAAAATTAATTGATACAATATTTCAAACTGTAATTTTAAAATGAAGCTGTAATATAGAAAAAAATTCACTTTCACAGTTCATATTAATAAAATTCCCATGTGTATCAACTTAATAAAAACTTGCATATTGAATTTATTATTGAAATCAATGCTTTTTTTCTGTCCCTTCATTTTTTATAACTCACTTAACTAACTATAAAAAGGAACATGAATAGTAAATTCTAAATTATTTTCTTACGATAATTGACTTGAAATCCTACAACTTTGATAAAATAATAGGAAATTGAATACATTAAAATGATGTTAATTCTAATTTAAAAAATAAATTAATGGAAAAATGAATCAAAATTAGCTTTCTAAATAATCCAAAAATAACATTTTTCGAATGCAGGAGTATTACCGCAATATTCGTAACAATTCGGCAGAATATTAATTCAACTACTTTAAAATTACTTTCTTACTTATATCAGAATTTTTAAAAAAATAAAGCAATAATAATAATAAAATAAAAATGTTTTAAATTACTTTTTTATTGCAGTAGAAAAGATTTTCAATAAACGAGTGATGCTAAATTAAGATATTTTTTGTGGAGAATTATTTCCTTTCTTTTTTAGGTGCGTTCGCACCTAAAAATTCTATCTTGAGCTTTTTAGGTGTGTTCGTAATTATGTAAATACGTAGCATATAGTCGTCGTTCCGATCATCCGTCCGTCTGTCCGTTTGTCCGCATATAACAGTACAAAAACTATTCAACTGAATCGTTTGAAATTTAAAATATATAATTGTCGCATAATTTTGTCGAATCGTTTCATATTTTATGAAAATCGGATCTATAGTTTAATTACAGGGAAAATCAAAATTACTCTGTTACTTTGCGGCCAATGGGAAAAAAGAGTTTCAAGTGTATTTTAATGATATTACACTCTTTCGAACATAATACATCTGATATGCATCTATGAAGAATGCATTAAAATATACATTATGTACAATGTGTGGCAAAAAGAATATTTGATATTGATTTACAGGGCCAGACAAAATTATTTCCATTGCACAATGGTATAGGAGAAACTTTGTTTCAGACGCGTTTTAATTACATTAAACTATTTCACATTTTGCGAAATTAATATGCATTTACTACAAGTTACTTTCTGTAAAACAGAGAGCAAATATTATTTACAGGGACGCACATAAGATTTCGGCTACTATATTGTATCCGAAGTAATGCATATTTTTACACCAAGATTTAAATATTTTTAAAACTTCGTTATAGAACGAATGCACCTTATTTGCCACGCTTGACGTGCAATTTCCGACTTGTTTAATTTTTTTCGAGAGAGGAGGGAATGACATTTTTCTTTTCAAGTGGTAATCATAATTTGATTAGACACACCTTAAACAATAAATTCTTTAAAATCAGAAAGCCAAGAAAAAGAAATGGTTTAGCTGCCTCTCTTTTTTCTGGTAGACAATGATACTTGATAATGATGGCTGTGAATTCAAGGGATGTAATTTAAACTAAATGTATAAATCTAAAATGTCATTAATCCCCTCACCATTTTTCAAAAAGTAAAGTGAATCTCCCTAACATCTCCAGAAGTAGGGGGGGGGGGGGGAGTCTAGTATGTTGTGACCAACACAAAACGCTTTACGTAAAAGTCAATTCGTCAGATTTTTTTTTTTTTTTTTTTTTTTTTTTTTTTTTTTTTTTTCTGTAGAGAAATAGTGGTTCGGGTCAGATCTGGTTGACGATACCTTTTTTGGCTGCAATTCGGGTTTGGATCAAGTTGACTTTCACCATTTTTAGTGGGTCGGGTTTTCTTTCATTGTTTCGAGTTCAGGTCGATTTTGGACTGGGTTTTGAATCTTGTGGTTTGAATGGATTCAGACTGACCCGAATTTCAAGAGATTTTATTTATTTGGAATATATATGTGACGATTTAAAAGTTAGGAGCCAGAGACATCAACGCCGGGTTTCCCTTTCACCGCAGAGAAGTCATAGCCACCGAGGAAAAATAATAAA
Source organism: Maratus speculifer (assembly GCA_964019185.1). Taxonomy (NCBI): domain Eukaryota; kingdom Metazoa; phylum Arthropoda; class Arachnida; order Araneae; family Salticidae; genus Maratus; species Maratus speculifer. The sequence goes on along the minus strand of OZ025302.1, from coordinate 164,911,440 downwards.
TATATGTAGAGAATCCAAATAATTACTCATTGGCTGCTTTAAGTTCATTTATTTAATCCGTAATCATGAGAAAGGGAAAAGCTCCTTTTGCAAACTGTCTTTTACCGAAACATTATTTCAGCGAGCCGTACTCATCCAAGAAAAAACCCAAGAATCCTCCTTCTCAACTCTTGGCTTCCACCTTTTAAAACTAAAAAGAAAATTTTAGAACCTTCTGTAACCTCAAACCATCATTCTTTTATGTAAACAGAATTCTTGTCCAGCTACGAGACTATTTTCCACAGACGATAAATTTATTTTAAAAAAATATTATTTAACCAATTTATAATCGACTCAGGATTTCTCAGGCAGACGATTTTTATAAATGATTAATTTTAAGAGAAAGAGAAAAGAAATGAATTTATTAATATGCACACTATCAAAGGTTGACGGCGGAAAAATAAATAAATAGATAAAATAAAATAATGATATTTTTTGAAAGGTATGGTTTTGGAATAAATTTAATAAGACTTTGTTAAAAAGGGTTGATAAAAACATAGAAAAATGAATTTTATTTGGAATATTAAGAAATAAAAATTTAATTAAGAATATTTTTAATTTAGAGCCATCTTTTTAAATTTACGCATACTGGAATAATGTTTTTTAAGGCAAATTAAGAATTTATATCGTCTGCATAAAGATTAACAGATTAGATTTAGAAACAAGATTTTAATTTAATAATTTGAAGTAAGTACGGAACATTATTATAAGAAAATTAAGATAGTATACAGGTTAGTTTTGGCGAAAAATTTTTTAATTTGTAATATATATATTTTTTAATTAATTTTTTAAATATATGAATTGTAACTTGTAATTTGTCTTTTTAACACAAATCGATTTTTAGAAGCTTTAAATATGAGAATCACAAATTTCAAAACTTCCTTAAGTAGTTTTACGTTATGCTTAAAAAATATCAAAATCGCAATCTATTTTGAAAGCATTACAAATGAATTTAATATTAGCTGATACAAAATTTAAACCTTCATAACTCTATTGATTACTTCGATTTTGTCGAGAGTATTCTAACCAGAACTGCGAAGTCGGAGTCGTTAAAAAACAAACCATCTCCGACGCCGATCTTTTTTGTTAGACACTTTGAAATTAAAATAAACCAGTTATATGCAACTTTAAATCCAAAAAAGAATTATTATTGTTATTTTTGGATTATATCGGGCTATCCAAGTTATAGATTCCGAATATACTGCCCAACGTATACAGTAGATGAAAATCGTTCTTAAATAAAAACTCTAGTAGACCCCGAATTATTTAGGAACAAGTAATATTTTCATTTTTATTTATTTTTTTCCATCGAAATTTTTCTGCTCTGGAGAATTAATATAAAAAATTTAATGACCACAAATCCAAAATAGTAAAATTTTTGTTTTGTTTTCTTTAGATTTCGATAGTTGGATTTTTCGGGTTTGTGGGACGCGAAATTGAAAAATTAGTAAAACAAATTATATTTTGTTTTCTTTATAAGCTCTAAGAACTGAATTAATATCAAAATAATGAAATTTTCCCTTATTTATTTATTTATTTTGTTATTCCTCATAATTTTTAACAACAGCAATACTAGTATATTACCCACCCGTAGTCGGAATTGAAGGCGTTAAAATTTCCGGAGTCAGAAATGTTTCTCACCAATTCTGCAGCCCTGATTGTAACCATTGGACTGAGTGTTCACTCTTCGGTAATTCGACAAAAAATGCATAATAAATAAGTAAGGGGAAAATTTCATTATTTTTGTATTAATTTATTTCTTAGAACTTATAAAGAAAGAAGGAAAACAAAATATATTCTGCTTTACTTATTTTTCAAATGCTTTAAAATTATTTTATCTCTAAAATTATAATAAAAATAAACTTGATGGAATAAAAGTTCTGTGAAATTGCTTTTTAAAGTTTCAAAGACTTGGAAAATTGAAAAAACTAATTTTTGGTAAAATTAGAAATGGACTTAAGAGTATTACGAATTTCTAACTTCCAAATCGATTTTTAGGAAATGTATTTTCTGAAAGAGAAAGTAATTTAAAATTACTTTATATTATCTATTTCCTGTAAAACTTCATAACTAGACAACAGTAAGTTTTAACAAGAATTTCATTGCAAAATTTTAAAACTCATTTGATTGGATATTTTTTTTTTCTGAGAAAATATGGTGAATACTAGAAGGATAATTTCATACAATATTATCATGAAAAGAACATTACTTAATTTTCTTTGTACTCGTTTTAATAATTTGGCTGAGAATGAAATAAAACATAAAGAATTCTTTTTCTTCTCAAATTAAAATGCTTATATATATATATACGTATATATATAACCATTAAATGTAATACAAATTACTACATTGAAACATATAATAAAATAAATTAAAAGGAATATAATCGAAATTTGTCGAACCAAAGTAGAATCTTCAGACTTACTGTATATATATTAATATATTTGTAAAAAAAAAAAAAAAAAAAAAAAAAATCGCCATTTTTTTGCTCCGAGTTTGTTCTAAAGTTTTATAAGAACATACTTTCATTCTCAGTTTCCGTAATATATTAATATTTTTAACGGCTAAAGTTCCTTTTCTTTTTCTTTTATTTAATTCAGCATAACCTGTTATTTATTTTCCTAAATAGAACTAAAATATATTACTTAAATGTTAATATCTTATTGTGAAATCTTAAATTCATTCCACAAATCCATTTCCCTTTTTAGAATAAAAAACATTTATCATAAACTTTAATTTTGTTTTATTTATTAAATAATCGTCTGCTAGTTGATTTTGAATCATCCGCATTGGACTGATTACTCTTTGCTTCTTGCGCCAGGTATGAAAAAGCGCTGACATTTAGCTCCACCCCTGATCCAATGGAAGGGCTCGAAGTAATATACAACTACCTTCGAATAAATCTTATTGGGTTTTTAAGTCAAGTATATTCTGAGTGGTACATGAAAGCTGATTCATGGTTAACATTTTGTTTTCAAGCGATGACAAATACATCAACGTATCGAATAGCCGAATAGAATCACTTCTCAAATCACGAAATCAATTCCAGATCAGTCTTTTTTTCTATGTATTACTTTCTTTGTGTAATATAAAACAATTTAACTCATAATTACTACATACAAACTTTACAGGTATAAAAGATTAAAATTAAATAAAACTTAGCTTTACAATATCCTAATTAATCAATTTAATAATATCTATAATTTTAATCCTAAAATGGCGACGTCTTTCTCCTATCATCTTTAAAAAAGCGTTGTAGACAAGATTTTTCTGATATAAGACCGTAAACACTAAGTTCTTTTGTTCTAATTAGCTGTTGAGTAATACAAAGAAATACGTCTCTCACAGAGTGCATTCTAGTACCAAATCAGCGTATTTCCAGAATTACATTACGAAATGGAGTTTGAAAATTGTGAAGTTACATAAATGAAAGATAAAATTCTAGTGCTAAAGAGTATTGAATAGAGACAGTTTTCTCCGGGAAGGGCTTCTGTGGTGGGTTCTAGAGTTTCCAGGGGATGGAGGGGGAATTTCATTGCT
>OZ025302.1:164275761-164307761 GCA_964019185.1 Maratus speculifer | reverse complement strand
AAGAAAAATGACTTTCCTTCGTGCAAAATCGAATATTAAATAATTTGCAAACCTCCAGCTAATTCTTGTATACCAAAAACAGAAGAAATTATCTTCGCATTATGTAACTAATTAATAAATAAAAGATTCCATTAAAAAATATCTTCTGCTAACGAAAAGCCAACTAAAAGCAAATTCATTGTTGTGTTTGTTTCGATTGGCACCATATAGATTGTCATCGAAAAATCTATAGACATAAATCTGTAATTATCACAAATTTTCATTTGAAGAGCAATGAAATACTAAAATAATTAAACAAGCACTCAGTTTCCCCATCATTTTGATAAGAATTAAAATGAATGGGCCCACCCGAGCCCCAAGACAGGAATAAAAATAGAGCCCGTCTCATCTCTAATATTCACTCCTGTTTTCATGCAGTGAGTGGATATGTGTTTTAGACATAGTCAAGTTAGTTATAAAATCATACAAATTTAAGGCTCATTTATAAATATTGGCACAGGCAATGCAGGGCAGATCAGGTAGTATAAAATAGAAATGTGAAGAGCAACTTAATTGTATAGATTCTTAAAATCTACTAAAGCCAGTACGATTGCAGTGTTATCTTATATTTTCCATTCTTGTATTATTGATGGAAAATTACTGAATGTGAAATAAACAAGATTTAAAAATAAAATGTTTTTTTAATAAATGTTAAATTGATGATGATAATAAAACATCTACTTATAATAAAATGCGTCCGAAGAAATGATGTGTAGAACGGTTTCAGGTTGAGCCACTCCAATCTGGATTCAACCGTTGTTAGACGCCACGTTAGGCTTAATTGAAAACAGATGCTAAAATGATGCTTTTAAAATTTCTTCCACTTGAAATGTTTTTTCAGCATATTTTCATATAAAACATGCATATCAAACCCAATTATAATACATAAAGATAACAGTGAAAGTGGAAAAGTTTTTTATTATTTGAGTACGATCGTATTTCATTCATCACTCTAGCACCGTCTCTCACAACTTTAGTGCTGCCATCTATGAACTATTTTAGAAGCCTTTTTGGGAATATAAAATAAAAAAATATAAATTTAGTTTTAGATGAATTTAAATTTAGTTTTATTATTATTTTTTAAATGCTAGCATTTGTCCGGTTAATTTTTTTAAATTTTGTTTTCTATTTAAATAAATAAGCTCTTTTTTTTTCTTCAAGTTGTTATGGATATATAAGATATCATCATGACTGCATTAATGTAACTGAAAATTATTTTTTCACATGGTCTTAAATTAAAACTTTATCTGCTTTGATGCAATGCATGCAAATAAATCAAAATTGCTCTTAAATTAAAATCTGATGATTTTTATTTAGTTTATGATATTATATATTCCTTACATTTAAATGGCATTTGATAAAAAATACAAATTTCGTTTACAATGTAAGCAAATTTCGAATGGATATAATCTAAGCTTTAAAAACTGGTAGATTTAATTTAAAATTTTACAAAAGAAACAATAATAATAATTTTGGTTTTCATAACTTACGGATTGAATTTTTACAGTTGCAAGCTGAAGTTTTTAAAAATTGATTTTGATTTAAATCAATGCCTCCTACTATAGAAAATAGCAGTATTTTCTATAAGAAACTACGATTTTTTTAAAAAAAAGTTGTTTTGTGTATATTAACTGCGTATAGATGGCACCAAAATTAAATTTAAAAAAAAAAAAAAAAAAAAAAAAAAAACCCAAAGCTTCATAATCGATGCCTAAAAGCATCAAACTAAGAATCTATCGCATACCCACGACTAAAATCGCTGCCGAATCATAATAAAGAATGTATTTTAAAATTTTAAAAACTTCAATATTTAATTTAAATGTTTTGTGAAATCTTCGGAAATTGAGTTTTATTTTGCCAATTATTATTGTAATAAATACTGTTCTTTGTTTTGAAATTAAAATTTGTTCAAAAACTAAGTAAAAAAAAAATCATTTGTATTTGTAAAAATTTATTGCTATTTTTAAAATGTGCTTTCTTACAATACAAACTCTTCAAAAATAAAATCTGCATTCTGTTTGTTTGTATGAAGTATTAAAAAGATGAAATGCAAGTGTAAATTCCGTTATTTTTGACGGGGTTATATACTAGTTTTATGTATTTTGTGTAGAGTTAAAGGGAATTAACTAAAAATAGATTCTTTAAAGATTTTACAGAATTGAAAGTTTCAACAAGTTAATAAGTTTCCTTAGAAATAATATTACAGCAGATTAGATAGCTTAAATATGGCAGTTTTAATTTTTTTTTTTTTTTTTTTTTTTTTTTTTTTTCTTTTTGAGTTGTGAGTTTGTGATGTGATATTCTGACCTGTATATCAATAAAATTAATTTTTGTTCAGAATTTAATTCTTTTTATTTTGATTATATTTCATCTTTGTGCTTATTTCATGCTGAGTTGCTATAAATTTCTAAACTTTCTTTCCAGTTGGCAGCCTATCCTTGAATATATAAATCAACAGTATGATAAATATCTTAATGAAGAACAAAGTATTGCCAGAAAAAAGTACATTCCTGATACTAGAGTTCATTGTTGCCTATACTTCATTCCACCTACAGGTCATTCGTAAGTTTTGTTTTTACTCTTGATAACCTTTTTCAAGCTAAATTGCTATCAATTTATTTTTTTCTTTATTTCAGTTATTGATATTTGTTTGAAGCTATCAACTATTAAAATAGGAAGAAAAAAAATGAAATTTTGTATATTAAATCTACTACTTAATTTTTGTCTTGTTCTAAGGAGAATGGGGGGAGGGGGAATCTAATAAAAACATTTTAACTGTAGATATTTCAAAACAAACATATTTAAATATAGCTCATATCCCAAAAATTAAGTTTTTTAAAGGTCTTTCTATAAATGCAACTTCATTGTTTGTATCTTGGATCTATATGTGATATTACGATACAGATATCTCCCAATAATAAGCATGTTTTTTTTATGTAGTTGTCACTCATTAAAGCTGTTTGATGGCAGAAATAGCAATACTCTTCTATTATTGTGGTCGTCATAGGAAAGTTTCCATTTAGTTTTAAACTAGTACGATATATTGTATAAAATATTAATATTTGTTAATACAAAATATAGCTGACATATAAACATTTGGCAAAACCATTGTTTAAAGGGATTATTCTTTAAAATAATGTCATAGATAAAAATTAAAATCAGTGTTTTAAATTTTACAACAGTCTGTATTTCCTTAGCATAACAAAATCTCAAATTTTGCATACCAGAACTTTTACATGTGTCATAGTTTGGGAAATACTGGTCTGTACTATTCATTATTATTTTGTTGTAAGGAATAAGTTAGTGTTTATTGAAATTTGTTATTTTTGTAAAAGTGACAGTTCTGCTGACCTTTAACCTGGTTGCTTTAAGTACTTCTTATGTTTAAAAAAAAATTGTTTTGAGTTGTTTATAATACCTGTAACGTTTACAAATCAAAATAACCTGTATGGGAGTTTCCATTACAGCCTGTTCGCACTGAGATAGTTGAGTCACTTAACTTCAAGTCTCTTAAATTTTTTGAAGTGGGATCCCCGGAATTAGGCTTAACCTGTTCGCATTAACTAAACATTGTAAGTGACTTAACTTAGCCAAACTGACATCTGGGCATGTGCATAAGTTCTGAAATATGTAACTGCAACTTCTAACTTCTTTTTTGTTTACACAGCAATGCAATGTAATTATCCCACCAAATTTTAATTAAAAAAATATTTTTGTCATGCTCCCAATTTTTTGTGGGAGAAAATAACTGGTTCAACTTTTCCCATTTATGGCCTTTGATTACCATTTTTAAAAAAAACCCACAAACACATGTGTTATTAAGCAACTGGGGTTTGAAAAAAAAAAAAAAATAATAAACTTGAAATACCTGATAATTATTTGTAGGACTCAACTCCAGTAATTCAAAATAAGAAATATTCAGAAGGCAGATTTCCAGTCAACTTATAGTTAAGAGAATATCAAAGGTTTAAGTGAGTTTAAAAATCTTGCTCAAGTGAGAATCTTGATTCCAGGTATGACTGCTTCAAAAAACTTGAAGTTAAGTGACTCAACTTTCACAGTGCAAAGAGGATATTAGACAGTTTCAGAAGAGGGGGGGGGGATACCCTTCTTACTACTTGATTTACAAAATAAAAACTTCCTTATCCTTTTTACCTTTTCCAAAAAAAAAACCTTTACTCTTTTTTGTTTTAAGAAATTTGCTTGTATAGTAAAGACTTCTTCATTGTTGTCATGAAGAGTTCCCTTAATTTTAAAAGTGTGACTTAAAAAACCTCAAATGTATACTTTAGAATCTAAAAAAGTGACTTTTAGGAATTAAAGTAAATGCCCTTAACCCTCTAAATGTTTGGAATGCAATATTCCGTCCATTAAGCTCCAGGTTTTTCTGCAATATAACATAAGCAGTATTTAAGATAATGTAATTCTATAGATTTAGAATTTTTAATGCATTTTAGAATAATTAATACTGTCAAAGATTACATTCATATTTGTAATTAAGTTTTTTTTATAATGTTGAAAAAATCCCATTTTCTGAGCGTTTAAAACAAAATACTAGGGGAAAAAATTACAATTTTACCCATTTGCATGACGCTCAGAGGGTTAAGGATAAAGTGCCTTTTTTTTCATAAGCAACACTACTCATTTTTTTAAACCTGCCGGAGAAAATTTGATTTACGATTTGTTACCTATGCTTGATTGGAATATTATTCAGTGGTCACATTAACTGAAAATGATTCTTGAAATTTATTCATGAATACTTGTATCTTATAATTTTATTTTACTTTTGATAGATTAACACCTTTAGATGCCGAATTCATGAGACGTTTAGATAAGATTGTGAATATAGTTCCTGTTATTGCAAAAGCTGATACACTCACTGTTGAAGAAAGGTTAGCTTTTAAACAAAGAGTAAGTTTTTAAGTAAGGCATGCTCATGAACAAAATTATTAATTTCTCATTAAATGATCTCTTTGAACAGGTCGCCCTTGGCAACCAGTTTGGTTTCCCCTGAATGTATAATAAATCATATTGCTTTTATTCATAGTTTATTTTAATTGCTTATTATTTTTACCAAATTAAAATATTCTGCTAGAGAAATAGACATAGATGCCATATGTGCATCACATTGGCGCGATTGCAACAAAATGGCAATTGTATGTGTGTCACATGGTAACCTGACTATTGTTATTTATTTATTAATAAACTGTTTCTTTGCTTTTATTTTCATTTTTAAAATGATATAAATTGTTTTATTCTATAATTATTAACTAAACTTTTTTTTAATTATTATTTTCCCTTTAAAATAATAGAAATTAGTTTAAAAATATGTATGTAACTGGTATTTGAAAAAGAAATATAGTGTGCGAATGTGATGCATATATGACATCGGTGCTGAGAAATCAAGAACTCAATATTTTTATGCTAGTCTGGCACAGATAATAAATCACTAAATGTTGTACCTGTGGCATTTTTTCCTATTTCATTAGTTATTTAAAATATAATATAATATAATCCTTTCTCATTTCATTCATGATGCATAACTTTAATTTGAAACTGAAAAGTTTAAAATTCATGACTTTTATTTACTTTTTTAAGTAAAAAGAACAGAAAAAAATAGTATTTTGAAGTTCCATAATTGCAGCGAAGGAATAAAACATAAATCCAATTTACCACAGCATAAATCTTCCCAAAGGACTTTAGCGTAGTAACCAGGGCTCTCGCTGTTGTTCGCCATTGTGCCAAATTGCAACTAAAGTCTTCATTTGGCGAGTAAACAAGCGATTAGATTCGCCAGATAGCTAGTGCTTAATTTTTGCTTTTTTTTTCATACTTATGTATGTTTTTACATACATTTTTTTTATATATATTTGTAGCAGTTAGTTGAAATTAGGTTAATAACAATCGTTGTCACAGTTATAAAAGTTTGTTATTTTAGAACATATTGTAAAAAAGGGGGGTACGTACATTAAAAGATTTTTTTTACTTGGCAAATTTATTTTGGTAATACTTTTTTTGTTTGGCAAATGTTTTTTATTTTTAATTAGCCAAATTACTAACGTTGATTGAATGTCAGTGAAAACACTGATAGTAACCCATAAAATGTGTTTCATTTGTATGTTACCATTAAACAATTAACAAATAATCACAATTTCTGTTCCGCATACGTTAGCGTAATATATATGTAGACAATATATTAATTTGTCCTTGTGTTCAATGATTTTTTAATGCGCAAGCCCATTTTTAATTCATGAATCTTGATAAAGCATAATTTATTTATAGCAATCAAACTTTTATCATTTTAATTTGCATGTAATGTATAACCTCAATTTTATATATATATATATATATATATATATATTCCTTTTTTATATTGCCATTGGAATTTTTTTCTCCTACAAATATTTTCTCAAATGTTTCAGAACAAATGTGGCATACAAATGATATGTTCCTTAAATAAATTTTAACTAAAGATCATTGTTTCACATTTTCATAATGAGTAATTTACATATGTTGAAGTACAGCGAGCAATACTGCTTATTTACCTACAACATGTTTAATCCAAAAAAGAAATTTAAAAAAAAATTAAAATGGTTGTATCATTTACAATGTAATTTACCACAAACATAGATATTAGGAAGACAATGGTAATAATGTGGCTTGATTTTTAAAATTCAATTTGCTTACTGAATAATTAAAGATCAAAGTTCTAATTCAAACCAGTCTGTGGAATATGCCATAAACATTCATTGATCACACAGGCGTATACTATTTAAAGTGGTTAGAAACTAATTTTCATTTGAGTTAACATATGTTGACTGTTCCTGTGTAAGAGGACTGAAGGATTTGTTACTTGATCTTCCTTCAACATTGATCCATTTGCTGAAAAATAATATGAAAAAGCCATAATTATAGCCCTGAATGATGAAAATGAAAAAGAAAAATTCATTCATCAAGCCTGACAATTTAATACCTCTATATTTAACTAGTCGTTGAGGGCCACCGTAATACTTGCCCATCATGGATATGTATATGAAAATAAAACATATGAAAACTATTTATACAATGCATTGCAATTCATAAACAAAATTTAAATATTGTTAATATACATAGTAATGCTCTATTAAAGAACTGCTGATTACCAATTTTGACAAATTATATAAAATGCCAAACTACTCAAGTAGTACTGAACTGCATAAAAGAAACATCCTTATAACTCCAAAAATAATAATTCTTTTAATTAACAATTAACTGCGTCGGATTAAGCGTCTCATTTCCGATTAAAATATACCTCTGAATTGAAATTTGAATGAAATACAGGATCATGAAAAATCAAAGAATGTGGAATACAGGATTACAATTATCTCAGCAACTAATAATCCGATTGACTTCGTTTTATATGTAAAATGTGTGTTATTTTATTGCTTTTTACGTCCATGCCTTAGAACAAAAAAATTCGAAATTTTTTATATACCTTTCATCAGAACAAATTTTTCGAGAGTCCGAAAAAAGTAGTTCCGGATAATTGAGGTTGCTGATATTAAATAGGCTTTGTCTCATTCTTACATACTAACTACATACAAAATTTCAAGTCTCTATCTCAATTTTTTCGGGAGATAGAGCATTTACAGGCAGACAGACAGACGGACGGCAAAAAAAATTTTCTACAAATATGTTTTTCGGAATCTCCACTATCTAAAACATGCAAATCCGTCAAATTTTTTTTTTTTTCAAAACGATTGCAAGACTTACCCTATACTACGTATGATGAATAAGTAAAAATGTGTCAACAAGCATTTCTTAAACAGGAAATTTCAGAATAGCCTTAAATTTTCATTTTTAAAAGGCAGCATATAACGAGGAAAAATCAATTTAAATCTCTGATAAATTGTATGCATTTTCTTCAAAAGAGCATTTATAATTAGTGTTTACAATTAATTTAAAAACTTAAATTTCCAAGTTATTTAAGCAGAATTTCTTGAAACTTTTGGATATTTATATTGATATTTATTTAACAAGGATTAATAAATTTTTTATTTATTTATTTTTTCCTAAAGTATAGAATAAGGCCTTTCTTATGATAACTATTAATAATAACTGAGGTAACATATTAATTTTTATTAAATTATTTTTTAAAAAAACTTTTCTTAGTTAAATCTTTTTGTTTAAAAAAAAAAAAAATCACTGTGAACTTTAGACAGCCGGCAATCTAAACAATTCACACTAGTTTTTTTTTTTTTTTTTTTTTTTTTTTTTGTCTCCAGCTTTAAAATCTCTTTTCAAATGCATACTTTCAAGTCTTTTTTTAAATGTCTTTTGTGGTAGTCAGAAAATTTCAAAGGCATTTCGGTGACAGTTACTGAGAGAAAGCATTCCTAATGGTATTATGGTAACATTTATTCCAGGATTGTTGGATTGCAATGTTTCTGAGAAAGAGGGCATTTTGCTGCATTCATGGTAGAGCCACAATTTCTTAAAGATTTTAGCACAGCAATAAGCTACAAGTCTGTAGCTTACATCGTATTGTGGTGATAGAAATATGCTATAAATCTGATTTATTATTGTACAAATAATAAATCTATATATATAAAAGGAATTCTGAGGATAATTGAGGCACAGATAGGCTCTCATCCTCTATACCTTTTATTTATAGAGATTTTACACAGCTTAGGTAAACGCAGAAGAAATATAAAACAGATAATGTATTTATCACAAAAAATCGTCTGCTAAGAAAATCTTTTTTCATTTTGAACTTCTATAAATAAAAGGACAGATAGGCTCTCAAACAGTGAATCGTCGAATATAATTGAAGAACAAATGGAAGAACAAATGGAAGAACAAATGGAAGAACAAATGGAAGAACAGATGGAAGAACAGAAAGAAGAACAGATGGAAGAACAAATGGAAGACCTCTTCATTAACAATAAAAAAAGATATGCAAACGAAACCCCAGAACACCGATCAAACATATCTGCCGGAAACTGACGAGACATGGCACAGAAACGTGAATGTGTGGGGTTGTAGAACTGGCATTCAGATAGTCTTCGGGCTACTGAGGGCGGGCAACCGTCTAGTTGAAATAATTTTTTTTATCAGATATTTTATTTCTATGGTGTGATCTAACTAGCCAGATACCAGGGAGTTACTGTTAAATTTTTGTAATTTTTCTTATCTCAACCAGTTGCTGAGATGATCTGACCTCGAAACTGGTAGACGGGATGTGCTGGGTTCAAATCCAGTTTCTCCCGTTGGCCTAATCATTTAGAGTTTTCAATGATTTTCTTTGAACCTTGGATTTCCATGCATAAATACAGGTTAGGTTCCCTTAGAAAGACTCCCATGAAGGGTATTCCACCCATCTTTAGGGCCTATATCCTTCGTGTTGATAATTGGTCATAAACACAACAACAATGTAATTTTTCTTAAATTTATATATCTTAAACAAACAGATAAATTATTAGTCAAAATATTTTGTAGGAGGTTTTTATTTCTGCAGTTTACTGGAAAAACAGCTTGAGTTAATTTTTAAATTCTGTCATGTTTTTTCGGTCTTAACTTTTAGCATATCTATTAAACTTATTTTAAAATATAGTTTAAATTTATTTTGACATTAATCTTTACAGTTTATTCTTTTTTTTATCCTTCATAGATAAAACAAGACTTACAAAAAAATAGCATTAACATTTATCCTATTAGTGAATTAGAAGAAGAACCAGAAGATGTAATTTCTAATAACAAAATCAGGGTATGTATCATCTTAATATTCTATTTAAAATTATACTTTAAATTATACTATTCAATATAATGTCCTGAAACTAAAGAAGTTAAGCTTTAACAAAAATATGGGAGTTCCTCTTTTAAATTCAATTTCTCTGTTTGTACATCTAAATCTGCAATTCAAAGAAAACTGTTCAGCTGATGTAATGTGCAGGGACTCTGAAATTCTAACTGTCTGAATAGAACTCCTTAATTTCTATTTGATTCCAGTTTAAATAAAAAGTATTTTCATTTCAGTAAATTGTTTTTGTTTCTAATTTTATTTTGACCATTTTCGCCCTTTTTAACATTCCACCTTTATCAAATTTCTTCCATTTAATTAATAGCTTTTAAGAATCTCTCTTTATTCATTTCTTTGACATATTTATATCATATTACACATTTTTGGTCTGTATTATGTCTGTTTTTAAAACTTATCAAGCTTCTGTATTTTTATTTTTATTTTTTTTCATTAATAATAATTTACAGGGCTCCCAGCATCATGAAAAGTCGGGGAGATTCCAAAATATATAGAAAAAGCCAGGAAATTTACAGATTTTCTGGAAAGTCACAACATTCTTCAAATAATTGACTACCTCCCCCCCCCCCCCCCAACCCCCAAAAAATTTGAATGATCACAGAAAAAAAAAAAAAAAAAAAAAAAAAAAAAAAAAAAAAAAAAAAATCCTGTAATTTGTCAAAGGTTTGCAAAAAAAAGTAGCAAATTTCGTTGTATGCCATTTTTATTAAGGAAGGTTGAGGAATTTTTTAGGGAATTTGACAGTTGTGTTGTGCTGGGAATCTTGATCTAGTAGATTATTTTCAACACTACATCTCTATCAATAGATTTTTTTATCTATTATATCCTACCAGTTGACTCACCTAATGCTTTCTGGGCTTAAGATACATCTCAAATTTGTATGACTTTATATCTTTAACCAAATTTTGTAAAAGTTTATACTTCTAAATAAAATTTTACCAAGCAAAACTTGTATTGGAGGTCACACAATATTTAACAATTGTTTGAATTGAATGTACCATTTTAAAGCAAAATGTATGTTTTTAAGTGGGTGTTATGTTTTTTTCATATCTTAACAAAAAAATAATAAATTCAGAATTTTTAAATGTGCATTTTCTGTTATTTTCACATCATGTCATTTAATGTTTATTATCCAAACTCTTTGATATTTTTATATGCCATTATATAATTGCTTCAAATGGAAAAAAGAATATTGAAATTTAGTGGTAGAGGCACATGAAAAAAAAATTAACCACATTGGATCATTTAATACAGTGCTCTGCTAAAGTTTAGACAATAATCGATTACGCTTCTATTTTCAGAAGTATTTATCGAATGTTTGTAATTCCTCTGTCATATATTACTTGTGACTTATCCTTTATTCACACACAATAAATTTTGAATTTTACCTTTTACATAAAATATAATGAAAAAAATAAAATTAACATTGTAGCAAAAGTATAGACAATTTGTGTATTTACAGAAAAATAACTACAAATTAAAATAGAGTTGCACCCGCAATGTTTGTAGTTAGTGCAAGAATGTGACTTTTCATCGAAAAAACTAAATGCTACATCATTTGGGGGTCTATTTCGTACCAAACATGTTCAACAGCAGCTCGAACCTCATTAAAAGAAAATTATAGCAAAAATTTGCATAAACATTACGATATATGATGTTACAAAAGTTTTCGATTGGGTCCGAATCAGAACTACACGCCGGCCAGTTGAGATCAATAGTATTTTCAGAGTTAAACGAAGTTCCTCTTTTGTATGCAACATGGATAGATGCTAAAATCCATACCTTAGATCAGCAAAAGTTCCCCAAATGACTAAAAATTAATCTCCAACGTATGTACGTAGTCTTGTGTTGTTTGGCAACCAATGAATAACTCCACAGATACACAAGCATTAAAGCTAAGTGAGGACCAAATTATTTAAAAGTCACCTTCTTTTTGTTGACTTAATAAAGTTCCAGGATCTTTACTTAAGTCATTCCAATAGTATGCCCACTTTTTTGGGCCATTCAAATTCTACTTTTTTTTGGTTACTGAATATCATAGCATACCATTTGGGTCCATATGACATATGTTTGCAAGTTAATTGAATTCTCGCCAATTTATAGAAATATTTTAAAGCTGATTGTTTTATCATTTTCATGTAAATTGATTTACCGGTTTCTGAATTCATCTACGAATCATTTCCGACAACACAGGAAGTTCTGACTTACTTTTAATGTGATTAGCAATCATTACTTGTGTAAATGTCACTTTCTGGATCCTTTTGTCATCTCATTTTCTCGTCACACAAGATCTTCCAGATTATGTTTTGTTTTGAAGGAGTCATCCTTATACTATACTTCATAGACAGACCACTTTGGACGATTCAATGCTGTTGAAATTTCTGCAACAGTCTTCCCTTTCCATTTCAGCTTTCCTACTTCAATTACCTCATTTAATTGAATATTTTTAGCTCGCGGCATCTTCACTAACTGATGCTATATCGAGGTATTATTAAATATTTCTGACATGTGACATCATAACTTGGAAATTTGCATTTTTCCATGAATGGTTGGCTAAAAATAAAAAAAGTGTCTAAACTTTTGCAATATACAAATTTTACTTTTTTCAGTTAAATTAAATATTGTCTTATATCATAACCATTAGTTTTATTCTATATTATATAAAATGTATTTGAAAATAAGTATAGCTATTTGTAAAACTCACATGTTCGTATTTTTTAATTTAAAGGTTAAAAAACACCAGTGTCTAAACTTTTGCTGAGCACTGTAGTTTTAAATTTTTACTGCATAAATCCAAACTTATTTATCCCGAATTTAATGTCCTAGATTGTCTACAGTGTGTTGCAATAACAAAACCATATTTATGATTAGATTGCAGTAAGTCTGACAGAATATCTTAAAGTGGCAATTGCTTTCTTTCAGAACTAATATAAGTACAAAAATATGATTTTACAATTATAATTTATTGACAACAAAAAGGACATATTGAAATTTGAAACACATTAAATATTTATGTGAATATTCATTGAGCGTTAAAAGGCATCTATTACAATTCGTAGTGTCAATTGCATGATTAACAATCAGCCATACTTACTTGAATAAAAACAATGAGCATTCATTAGTGCATTGCCATTATAATTGCACTCTACAGTTGTTCCATAATGCCATTAATGGTGTACTGGGTGTTGCCGAATCAGACCAACAAGTTCAGAGGAATAATAGTGGGCATCAAAAAGATAAACTTACTGCGAGTTATGGTGCTCGTCTTTTCTGCCTTTCACTTGATGCAAAAAGAATTAAAACCTGAATGTATCAATATTAGCAAAGTAATGAAAAAATAAACTTAGTAATAGATATTACTTTTAAAAATATTAGAACTGAGCATTGAGTTTTATAAATAAATTTGTGTAAAACAATTCCATTGTTCAATTTGCATATGCCTTTCTACTTAAATTTCAGTACTTGTAACTAAGATAAGTAAATACATAAATTTGTGCTTACATAAATGTTACCAGGAACAGTCTTCAAGATATCTTTATTTGATGATATACAGGGAGGAACTTTACTTGTTGCAAGATTAAGATAAGAAAAAGCAATTGATGAACGACCAGCTTGAACTCTGTTATTTTAAAAGTCATATAAGTGCAAGTTACTTTGAAAAATGTATATTTTCATACTTAATTGCTTGATCATACTGATGACCTATATGTACAATTTTTATTTGAGAAAATGCCATTCTATATTAAATCTCATTAACTAAGTCAGAAAATAATTAATATTTTTATTTAATTTTAAAAAAAAGTTATTACGATAATTTTTTTGAAAACTACTTTAAATATAAAAATGACTATAAATGCTTTTACTTATTAATTAAACTGAAATTTTAATTGATAATTATTTTAAACTTAAATGGATGTGAATAGAGCAAATGCAATCTCAAAAGAAATTGTTAAATATGGTCCATGATCGAGATGCAACATGGAGTTATTCAACCATGCCGGTAAAAAACATAATCATTACAGAAAAGGCATCTGCTTGAAAAAATAAAGCATGATAAGAGTTCAGGCTAGACTTACAAACTAATTATTGAAATAAAATAAAAAATGCTTGGGGAAAAATACTGTTTCCTCACATTTACCATAGAACATAAGGTCACAAGCTGTGTTAAGTGAAAATTGCAAAAATAGATATTGGGAAAACATTGTGCGCTGAGAAAGAGAGTGGGCAAGCAAATGCGATGATTAACACCTTTGTGGTCAGAAGAAGAAATCTTGTATGCAAATTTCTCATGCATATAAAGGACATAAAAGTGATTAAGTATTCATTAGTGGGCATTGCAGAATCTGCAGAAGTTAAATTTCATTTGGAAACATGGCAAATTACTTGAGGGATATGCATCTAACTACAACCGATCAGGTGACAATGAATATTTAGCACAAAGGATGTATTTAGTCTTTAATTTGTCGGTGTCAGCTGTGCAATCAGCTTTGTGGCCACAACTTGGAACAATTCCTATAAAAATGTTTTGTCTCCTTTCTGATGTTGAACTGTAATGCATTGTAATTCTGCTTTACATCAAATAAGTTTTTCTACTTATTATTGCCGCTTTTTGTTTCACTTCACATCACAACCTTCATAACATTTTTTATTTTTTTCTGACTAAACATCGTTAGTGTCCCTTAGAGGTCTGCCCGGGCCTGGCCGGCAGAATCGTTTCGAATTCTCTAACGGGCGGGGCCGGCAGATTTAGAATAGTTTTTCAACGGGCCGGGCCGGCAAAAAAATTGAACGGGCCGAGCCGATAAAAAAAATTTGGGGGCCTGCCGGCCTGCTCTGAAGATTTAAGCAAAAACGATAAGATATGAGCTATTTTCAACGAAAATGGTTTTAACGAGAATAAGTATAAATGTGGCCATACTAGTTTGACAGCATCAATATAAAAATGCACAGTGTATCGCATGGGCGTAAGAAGGGGGGGTCCAGGGGGGTCCTGGACCCCCCTAGAATTCTGACTGGACCCCTTATTAAAATTTTACAGTGAAATGAAGACTATTTTTTTGAAAGATTATTTAAAAGATTTCAAAAGCAGTAATTCTTTAGATGATAAACAATATTAACAAAACCGAATAAAACGCAGCTTGTTTGCAAATTTTCTATACCACTATTTAAAGGGGCGGAGGGTGCAAACTTAAAGTTTCATAAGCGATAAATATCGACAAACATGTCAGACATGAGATTGATTCTGGTCTGGAACTTGGGAGGTCTTGATATTTACATGCCTAAAACGAGAAAAGGGATCTTTTATTGTTCGTCCTATGATAAGGCAACAGTTTTTCTTTTGTATGAGTTGTCCTTGGAACTCAGGAAAGAAAAGAAGTCTCACTGTACGATCTGTAGAACTCTGAACCCCGTCCACTTAAATTCTGAGAAGTTACGTATAGAAATCGATCGGATTCCCTCTTCTCTCAAAGATATTAATCTAACATTTAACTACACCATTTTGCAATGGTTTTGCGCTTTCTCTGTAAATTGCTTGTAGGTAGAACTGGGAACTATTATCACCCATCCCATATAATCTATGAAAGAACAGATAATATTCAAGGGGGAAAAAAAAAGAGAAGGAACAGTAGAAATGACAGATGTATTGTTTTATCCAGTAGTGACCATCCCCCCCCCACAAAAAAAAAAAACCCTTCATACTTTAACATCCTTCCCAAACATAATACAAATTGTAAATTATATTCTACTTATAATCTACTGCACCTTCAAGAGATAGCGAAATGAGAATAGCAGAATGAGCTATTATTGCCCTTATCTATTATATAAAGAAAGAAAACATAGGAACATTTCTGGACTTAAATATTGAAATATTAAAAAATTAAAAATCTCCCCCCCCCCCACCCAAAAAAAATGTACTTTTTCTCAAATTCCCCCCCCAAAACTAAATTGTATGACACATCTTGCGTCACCAAACCCCTCTCTGGGCACCCCTGGTTTTATCTACTATTATTCCTAACTTTTTCTTTCGTTAATTTTGCATTGAAATACGCACTGTAAAACATTTGTGTAACGTTACTCCATAAAATTGGTGGCAGCTACGACTTCCATTTCAAGGAGTAATTTTTTACTTATATAATGGTGTAATTTAAACATATATTACTGGTGTAACTTTGCAATGTTACACCGGTTAAAGTACCCCACAAAATCGGAGGCAGCAATGCTGCCACCAATTTTATGGAGTAAAGTTACACAAATGTTTTACAGTGCGGGCGGATTCAGTATTTTATTCATAGGAGTGTGGGGTTCATAGATCTTTTTGAGAGGAAAAGCTCATATCTCTTCAGGGTGTTCTTAAATCAAAAAGGACAACTTTGTGACACATGCTTTAATTTATTTTTGTTCAGAAATGCATAAAAATAGCAGGCGTTATTATTCAGAAACTGTCTAGTTGCACTCAAGTTTCTGTTTTTTAAAAAAACGCAATAGATTTTTCATAACAAGCCTTCAAATTTGACACTTTTGCGCACATTTCCCGATGAAAGCAGAAAAACCGGTCGAAAAGCAGGAGAAAAACGGATGATCATGTGATCGAAATAGCTTAGAACTAAATAGGTAATTTAACTATCATAAAATGGAAAATAAGTTTGATTTGAAATCGTTTCCATAGTCAGGCATTCAAATTTTATATCTTTCCGTTAAAAAAAGAATTTGTAAATGTGTCAAAACGTTTTGCGCTTGTTGAGCGGAGCAGTTGAGAACACCCTTAAGCTCACATTAAAGGCTGCTTCCATATCTAAAACAATTCATCTTCTGATATTTTTGAAAAATTATTTTCATTCGTATATACAAAACGATGGCATTACGAAGAAATTTAATAATTTCATTTTCTTATAAAGACATAAAATTATTTTAAAAAAATGAGCATTTTAAACCAGTTTTTAGGACTTTACAGTTAGAAAAATGTCGTGATGAGGGAGCTCCTTTAAATTCCACATTTTAATGAGATTTCCTGAAAAACACATTGTCTTTATCGAAAAATGGAAAACGCTAATCTATCACATTTATTTTGACTAATTGCACTTGAAAATTTTCTTTTACAACTCAGAAAAAAAAATGATTTTATGGATATGTCAGAAATTAAGTATTTTAGATTTAAGTAAATATTTAGAGAATCGGAAAGTATCTCGTTGTTGAGAAAGAAGAAACTTCGAAAAAATTTAATATATATTTAATTTTTAAACTATCCTTTAAAAATTTTCTTCGTTCTGGAGGGGAAGAGAGGACTGGGGGTACATCATGATCTTCGTGAATCTACCCCCCCCCCCCTCCTTGGATTATCAAATAGACTCCTTGTGTGTAGCCTTGAAAATGTTAAATGGAAACATCTTATGTTGTTTATATTTTACTTTACCCTGCTTTTATACATGCATTAATATTTTACATGATATTTTTATGCATATTCTCAGCTTTTAAATGCTATTGATGTGTTTGTGTGTCTGCGGAAGGGTAGGGGAGTAAACACGAAATCCCACTCTTTGTCACACTAGTGTGTCTATATACAAGTATATGCATCAAATAAGTGTATGTGTATAAAAGTATATGCATTCTATATAGAAGTAATGAATGTCTTTCAAACGCTTAAATAAACTAATTCATATAAATTTTACAGCAACTTTAAATTAATTTAGAATTTAGTTACATCTACTAAAGGTAAAATAATTGTAATTTATTCAAAAACTTCATTGCAATTGACTATTCTTTTTTTATGGTTTTAACAATAATTTTCAAACATGATTTTTATTTTTAAATCTATCTCTATCGTCTGCAGAGAATTAGGAAAAATAAGTACCATTTACTTTTAAATTAACCCCTTTTTTAGTCACAGGCTATCAAAGCCTGAGAGCTTATGTGCCCTCCCGTTCTGTATGTATGTATGTACGTACGTTCATGTGTGCGTACGTGCGTAACGCGATAACTCTTGATAAAAATATCCAATCCCCTTGAAATTTTGTATATAGGTATATTCTGATAAAACGCTTCCCTGATTAGTTTTTGGAGTGTTCATTCGATATGTATAATAGAGAGAACGAGGGGATCATACCCCCCTCCCCCCCCTTTAACTGATATGAATGAGTTTTTCATGCAGAATTTATCAGATTTCATTCAAATTTTAGCATAGGATCACTCTGATGAGGGCACCGCCATGATTTGTTTTGTGAGTTCATTGGATAAGTCTAAAAGGGGCGAAATGGGAAGTACCCCCCCCCCTTAATTAAGGCTAATGAGGTTTTCCCGCAGAATTTACCGATTTGCTTCAAATTTGTGATATAGGTTCATTTTGATAAGGCGCTTCCTTGATTGGTTTTCGGAATTCATTGAATAAGACAAATGGGGATTGGTGGGATTACTCTCTTAATTTATTTAAATGTTTTTTCTTGCAGAATTAACCAATTTGCTTCAATTT
Organism: Maratus speculifer; assembly: GCA_964019185.1. NCBI lineage: Eukaryota > Metazoa > Arthropoda > Arachnida > Araneae > Salticidae > Maratus > Maratus speculifer. Next base: position 164,289,462 of record OZ025302.1, on the reverse strand, counting down.
TTGGATACAGATTCATAGTGATAAGATGCTTCACTAATTAGCTGTGGGGTTCTTTCGTTAAGTCCTTGTTTAAGGGGTATTTGAGATTACCCCCCACCCCTCTTAAATTTTATAAATGGGTTTTTATGCAGAATTGTCCAGTTTGCTTTTAAGTTTGGATGTAGGTTCTTTCTGATAAGGTGAATCTCTGAATGGTTTTGGACGTTTAATGGTTAATTATAAAAGAGGGGGAATAACTACTCTTAAATTACATAAATGGATTTTTACTAAAAATTTTCCGATTTACTGTGAATTTTGGATATAGATTTTTTATATGATAAAGCATTTCCCTGATCAGTTTAGGAGTTCAATGATTAAGTATAAAAAGTTAAAAGGGAGGAGTTGTTTCACCTTCTTAATTTGTTTTTCGAATGGAATTAACCCTTGAAAATATAAGGCTGTAATGGACAATTAGTATGCGTAGCCTCTGAGCTCAATGCCATCAGTTTAACTGGGCAATATTATTTTTAATGTTGGTTTGTTTGTGTTTATGACGGCCAATTATCTACACTTCGGATATAGGTTCTAAAGTGGGCAATGCCCTCCGTAGGGGTCTTTCTAAGGAAACCTAACCCGTATTTACACAAGGAAATCCAAGGTTCTAAGAAAACTCCGAACGGTTAGGCTGACGGCCGCGATTAGGTTAGAGTCCAGCATCTGCCGTCTATCAGTTTCGGAGGCAGAACCTCTCGGCCTCTGGTGGGATATATTAACTTGAATTATTGTGCAAAATAGATATAAAATGAAATGTGAGCTCATATAATATTATAAGCATTTGAAAGTTGTATAAATGAGGTTATTCAAAGTGTCTTTCAAGAATAAATTTTTTTTTTAAACTTTAAAAATAGGAAGTTTCTTTTTGGAATAGAATATTTTGTGCTATTTATACTACACTTTTGGATAATTTCTGTGATACCTTTTTAAGATGCATTTCCGAAGCAAAGATAAATTTAGCAGGGAGATTGATTTTATTGTAAAATAAAAGGTGGGGGGAATTGCTTTTATTGAAAAAGTAGAGAAGGGTGGAATTTAACAGCTAAACCATTCAAGATAATATTTGTTTTAGAAAATCAATGACTGTACTTAGCATAAGTTTATCAGTTACATTTGGAAATACATTGTTAATGTATCCAATTTTTTTTTATTTAAAAAAAAAAAAGCTATTATATATGCAGATTTAGATTTAATTTTATTGTAAAGGTATCGGTTAAAATAGCAGTTCGATTATAAGAGTTTGGCGCCACTGTATAGATGGAAATAATTTCCACCTTTTTTCTCATTTCCCACTTTCATACCTGTATAGCTTTGGTGGGGAAAAGTTTAAAAAAATTTTTTTTTCCTTATTTTGAAGCAAACTTTTTCGAATATTTCGATGGGAATTGAACATTATAGAAATACAATTACATGCCCCTGAAAGGTTTAATAAAAACAGTTCATCATTTCATTTCCTGCTTATACGCCATAATGGATCTTCATCATAAAATTATATAAACATAAATTTAACAAACATGTAATTGAACTACGCTCTTAATCTCTTCGCGATGGGAGCCTTTTACGAAATTTTAAATGTTTGGTCAATGTTTTTAAAAAAAACAAAAATTTATTGAATCGAGAAAATGCTCCGATTAAATACGGCAAATTTTACAATACATTTTTACTGGTGGGGATACACGAGAAATTTTAAGCCTTTTTGTGGCATCTATACGTGTCACCAAGGGGTTAAACAACTGAACTGTACAGAATTGAAATGTTATTGTTTCGAAATTATCAAATGATACCGCGGCCCCCCCTAGAAAAATTATCTAGTTACGCCCATGGTGTATCGGCATCAGAGAATTACATTATGTGTAACCCGTTTTAATATTTTTTTAGCTGACTCATGTCGGTCCGATATCACGCTTGCATTATTTTTCTACATACAGACTGGCCGGACTGGTACTAGACTTAATTATTGGCAGAAAACATGATTTGTAAGATTATTCGATAAAGAACTTGTGTTAGCTTAGTCTTCGGATATATACTTCTTGATGATTTTAAAATTAATTTCTCAATAATGCGAAAGTTTGACCCATTTTCTGTTTAATTTTTAATTGTAAAAGTATAAAAGTGATAAGCCTAATTAGTGAAGGGATTTGGAATCGAATAGCATTTTTCATTTTTGGTAAATAAAATACTTGTTGAGATATAATAGTTTCTCAAATGATTGCAGGTTTTTCCCCCTTCCCTTGCTATTGCTTCTGGAAATTCTATTCAAAATGCTAAATGACAGTATTTTATTGTTTGCAGTATTCTTAAATTGCTTGTATCAAAAAATGGATAACGCCATTCGATTATATAGTTTCTGAATAAAGATATCTGCTAATCTTATGCGTTTCTGAGAAAAAAAAATGAATTTAGAAATGTATCAGAAAGGAGCTTCTTTGAATTTAAGAATGAATTTGGATTTGAAACCTATAATAAAATGATATAGAAATATATTTATAAGTCTTCTTTTATAAAACAGCTTCAAAATTAACGATGTTTTTAGCTTTCTTTCTTTTTTCTTTTATTCTAAGCCATATTATTTTTTTAATGAATCTTTATTCAAATGTTGAAAGCCTAAGAATCTAAGTAATCATTAATGTTGTTAATGTGTATTTGTTGTAAAATATACTGTAAAATCATTCCATAGATATGTATGCAGTATTCTTTAAAGGAATCTTAGTTATATGATAAAAATCTGAATTTTTTTAGAAATCGTAGAAATTGTAACGGGCCGGGCCAGGCCTGTTTTCGCTGATTTTTGTACGGGCTGGGCCTAAAATATAAAAATTTAAACGGGCCGGCCCCGGGCCGAACTTTTGAGTTTTACAACGGGCCGGGCCGAAATAACTTTCTTATGGCCCGGGCCTGGAAATTCTGGCCCGTGCAGACCTCTAGTGTCCCTATGTTCTATTGCAATTTTTAATTCTCTTGATACTAACTATTGCCTCTCTCAATTTGTTGGTTGAATTCGGGAACATCCTGCGTAATAGCTATCTCTACTAGCTGATTTCTAAATAACTTCTTTGTATTTTTTTATTTGTATCTGTAAATATTTTAAAAAACAAATCTCTTCCTTTTTTTTTTTTTTTTTTTTTTTTTTTCAGGAAATGATACCGTATGCAGTAGTGGGCAGCAATGTACAGCACCAAATAAATGGCCGTACCATCTATGGCAGGAAAACTCAATGGGGAACAGTTGAAGTTGAAAACAGAGCTCATTGTGAATTTCCCGATCTCAGAGATATGCTCATAAGGTAGCAATTTCATGACTTTTTTACCCTTAAGAATAACATCAGTTAACAAAATATAATTCTTTTTTAGATTGAGCTTATAGGCCATTATCAGGTAATGGTAATTTTTATGTCCTTGGTTAGAAATTGTTCATTAAGTATGTCAATCATTCTCTAAATTTTTGTCAACTTTTCATCATTATGTTCTAATTCAAATTTTTCAAAAAATGTAAATTTCAATATTTAAAAAAAAAAATTAATGTTGTTAATGTCATTTTTTTTCCTTGGCATTTTAAACATAATAGAAAATACTTCTATTATTTTTCCTTGTTTAAAGTTTGACCTAGAGATAAGTCATATTGCCTTCAGAGGTGGGAAATTTTCATATAATATTATCAGCTGCAAAGATGCAAAATACAGTCAAAAAATTATGATAAATTTTTTTACTGCAAAGATAATTCATTTCTATAATGCTTTTTGTATTATGATTCTTATAAAATTAAGAAAGATGTATAACAGAGGAAAAGTTATTGTTAGATAAATTGTGGTAATAAATTGATAAATACAGTCCTTTCATTCTTCTACTCTTATTCAAACTCTAGCAGAAGCCAGGAAGAAAGGAATAGAAAATAATATAAAAAAAAATAATAAATAAAACTGACTCCAGACAAATTTGTCCTGTTTTTTAATCACAGAAATTTGTAAATATGCAAAATGTGGCCAGCCAATAAATAACAGTTCAAATTCTGCCCATGAAGAGAATAAAAATCTTACACTCACATAAACTTAATAGTAATAATACCTTAATAACAATAATAATAAACTTAATAATAATTCTAATTATATCAGTTCTAAAATTAATATAATAAAGTTAACATAAAATATTCAGACTTACCTTATGAGTCTTTTTTTGACAAAATCCCAATATTGTCAAAGCTTCTAATAAATTAGTATTTACAATAGTTCAGTTAAAAATCTTGAATTGGTGGATGATATTTGAAATGTCCTTATCTCTTCCTTGTTAATCATATTCTTTCAATATTTTAAGACATTTCTTTGCATTTTCTTGCCCATATGTAGAGAAGAGGGGTCTACTTTGATATTGATAACATTCTCAGATTGCACTGTTCCACGTCAGACATACTTTTTTGAAACTCCTTAAAATCAAAATGTTTCTTATGAGTACTCAGAACTCTTTAAATAAACATACTTTTTATTTAAAAACTTGTTAAATTATCGTAAAGCAAGATTTAACTTTGATCAATTATTAAATTGAAATATACAAGAGTAGAAAAATCTTCTATACAATTATCTTTCTAAAGTATGAATGAGATTAACTTTTTAAAGTAAAATGTAATATTGGGAGTACAAATGCTCTACCCATTTTTAGCAAAAACAGAAAGGTGAGAACATAAAAAATTAAGCACCTATGAATTCACTTAAGCACCATCATTATACATGACCTCTTGCCATCTTTTTGGCAGTAAGTGAATATTATGCCAATTAAAAAAAAAAAAAAAAAAAAATCTGTTTTAAAATCAAAATATTGTTGTAACACTATTTTTACGATCTCCATATTATTGAAGGTTTAGCAAGCAAAGGTGTTATAATAAAAAAAGGTGATAAATCGAAGGTGTAAGTTCTGGGCTATACTTTGAGTGAGGTAAAACTTTTCAATTAAGGTCCTATATTTCTTGCCAAGTCCTTCAATCAACATGAGGCTTGGTTTTACTCCGAGGAAAGAGATCCTCTCTGTTGTTGATAAGTGCTGGTTGTTAAGATGAGACTTTTGCTTGTAGTCTGCCAAATTGTTGGCAATAGACATCTGAACTGTCATTTGATTTGGTACAAGGACATCTTAGTTGTTTATTTCTTTGATATCTCATCATGCTCTGAGCAAAACATTTTATAGATGCAGTCTTTCTGTCTATATCGATGGAGTATCTTCTGCAACATTGACATGCAGTCTTTTGACACTTCACATTACAGTGCAGTACTCGCATCTTGCCACCTCTTACAATTCAGCTCAAAAATGGTTCTACTCTTACAGAAAAGCCAAAAAAAAAAAAAAAAAAAAAAAAAAAAAAAATTGCTGATCCACTCTTTTTGTTGCCTTACTGTAATCTGGTGTGGTTACCCACTAATCAAACCTGGTGGTGAAGCCAATAGCATGTATCAATCTTTGAACTGCTGCTCTTTGTACCAAGAATATTTTCACTGTTTCTCTGACTGCTCGATATGGGGAATTTGGTATGGCTTTGTCCAGTCATCAGAAACCACTATGGAAGGACAGAATGGTAATCATTTTCACAGCTCTTGTCTCCATCATGAAGTTTCTTAAACCAAAGGTGCTAACACCCACTGCATTCTCCACTTACATTTTACAAACACTGTGGCAAGCTACAGCTGCTGTAACGCCTTTATCATACTCGGACATTAATATATGAATATATTAATGTCTGATGTGGTTTTTCTTGCTCACCATATTGTTTCTCTTTCCACATAAGTTCTTGTGACAAAGATTGTGCCTATACATATTCTACTGTTCCTCACGTTATTAGCCACTTTCCTGTCCTCGAAACATTAACTATAGCGACCATACTCTACTTGACATTTACATGTACTCAAAACAGGTAGACCTTCCTATATGCAACCTTCCTATATGACATATTTTCATGTTTACAGATCTATAGTTGAAGTAATTACTGCCATTCAAAAAAGGGGAAATGTTGAGATACTGTGGGTGTTTTTAGTATGTGCTACAGATGTGGGGGTTTTCCACCACCAAAATTTTTAAAACCTATGTGTATTCGATACTTGATTGGCTTCTTTATATATAATCATTGGTCATTGCATAAAATAGTTAAGTAGCGTTTTGTATTCAAATTTATGAAACCATTAGACAAAACATTTTGATAAATACTTGTAATTTTAGCACTAACAATTATATTTTAATAAAGTAAATTTTATTTTCTGATTGTTCTTGTTTTGCAAAAGCATGGCATACATAAAATACAGTGAGTCGTTTGAAATTTTGTTAAACTGTAGTAACAAAATCTTAAACACTAAAAAGAAGAAAATATCGGGAAAAAAAGAATCTTCATTTAAAAAAAATACTTCATTTAATAGTTTAATTTTAATAAAATTATGATTATACAAAGAGAAAATAATCTAGAGAAAGCCTAAAGAGAAAATTTAAATAATGCTTTTATTTTTCTTTCCTGTTTGTCATATTTTGAGAAAAACAGTTTAAATTTATAAAGTTATTTGTTCTTACTTTCTATCAAACATAAATGATAAATTTTTAATAATCTGATTCTACCCCTAATTAACATAATTGTAGCAAAATTTTTTTTGGAACTACATCAATCGCAGTTATAAAATTTAACACTATTTTTACTTATATTGTATTCATAACAGGTGGTTTTCTTTAAAGTATCCAGTGTCTTTTGAGACATTTTGCCATACCTTTTTATAAAAACTAATTTTTAAAGTCTTTCGTTCCCAAAAAAAAGCCCCACATAATTTTAAGATGAAGAAGGGAATTTTTTATTACAACAACAGTAATCATTTTAACTTATTATTATTATTTCATAAGCCAAGCATTTCTAGTTTTCCAGTCATTTTTGTGAGCTATTATCATATTTTCAATGAAGTTGTGCAGTCAAAATGTATTATGCAGATAAATGCATTATTAAAATGTATATTATCTTGCTACTACTCTGAAATAAATTACTAGGAATTTAGTTTTAATATTGTTTTGTTTTTTCTTGTTTAACCTTATATTTAATGATGATAGAATAAATGTTCATTAATATTAATAATCTATTGTATTTTCTCTAATAAAAAATATTATAAGCCATTTATTTATTTTTTAGAACCCATATGCAAGATTTAGTAGATGTAACTCGACTTGTTCACTACGAAAATTTTAGACATCAACGATTACGCTCAGGTGGTTCAAGGCATTTAAATGGCTTGAATGGACAGGCTCTGGACATAGAACAATTGAATGAGAGCAGTTTATAAACTTTTAGACGTTTAATATTTTAATGTTTGTTGTGGAATCATAACTTTAAGAAGATATATTGATGTGTATAACACTGGATCAACATCTGTTATTTTAATTGTGATTTTAAAATGTTTATTTTGTGTCATATTTATTTGGAATTTCTGGACAGAATCTCACTTGCAAGCAACTGTTCTTTGCTCATTTTAATTATTTGATTTAAACAAATTTATCTTTTGTATGCATTGTGTGTAATACAGTACAAATTTAATAGTAATAATGTTTATTCCTCTGCTGATATACTATAAAATTCATTGTAATTTATTATTTTTTATTATTATAGTACTGTTGTAATCGGCCATTTTTAATAGCTTTTATTTTTCTTTGTAAAATTATTATATAATGATAATTATTTTTTATTTTGAGTTTTATGAGAAGATTTTATCTAGAACTTCTATATCTGTTATGTATTAATTGAAACTAGTAAAAATAATATTTAGCTAAAAAGCAACTCATGAAAGATGAGTTTTGTGTGATTCATCAAAAATGCAATGATTGATTCTTGTAAAATTTCCAATACCAATTCAAAGGATACCATAAATAAAAATTTAAATAGTGTTAATATTCTTTTATATTAAATGGTACAAATCACTAAACTGGTGGTTTAATTTTTATTTAACTTTTTATTCCTTTTTTATATTATTAAGAGACATTCAAACTTTAACATTTATTAAAATAGTAAATTTTTATTTTAATTTTTAAATCTTAAAAATATTGGTTTTAGACTTTTTTACTTTTTATGAAATTTACAGACTTTAATTTTCATTAAAAACATTCATTTTCAGTCATAAATCTTGGGGGGGAAAATTTATGCAAATTATTCAAAATATTAACTTTAACATTTTTAGGTTTGCAAAATTTCATCTTTTTAACAATGAATTGCCATTAATTTTCTTTTAATACAGCATAGTTTCATAATTTATTTCTTCTAATATTTTTTATTAGAAGGAGACTTTAATTAAAATTATTTCTTTAAAAGAAAAAAAAATGGCAGAAATTTCTGTTTTTGTGAAAGCACAGCTTTTTTGTTCTCATTTTTATTCTTTTTTAGCTAAGTCATTTCAGTTTTGAGATAATCATATTAATTAGCTAATTGTTAATCATTCATACATATTATGCATCTGTATATAGGAACAAGTTAGCAGTTATTCAATAAAGATTTTCTAGAACAGCATTTCTCAAACTGTGGTTTGCAGACCACTGATGGTCCAGTAGGCCTGCCTTTTTAATTGTCGTAGATTGTTAAAAAGGGCAAAATAAATTCAAATGAATTGTATATCAAAAAAATATTTAAACACAGTAAAATCTTAAAGCATAAAAAATCTCTAAAATTATTTTAAAATGGTAAAACGTGAAAATTTTTGAGAAATGCTTCCCTGGAATTCACTCCCCTTCCCCCCTTCCATAAAAGAAGTAAGATTGGAGCTAACACATTAAAATGCTTAGATGACACTTTCAGATAAAGGTGTAGATGTAAAAAAGACCTAAGGGTATATACTAAAGACGAAAGTTATGTGCTAGGAAGTGTATGCTATTGCTTTATTCAAGAAACAGAGGATATGTTGTGTTCATTAAAAGAACTCCCAGAAAGTATATGGTATATATTGCCGTATACACTTGACTACATCCTTGCTTTCACATTGCAAAGAAACAGTCATATACTTTATGCTATAAAAGAAAATACAATGTAATCAAATAAAAATAATTATTTAATATTAAGATATTTAAAAGAAAGCAACTTTTGAACAGCATTTTTAGCATCTTAAAGTTTCAGACTTCGAACAGAACACATTCTTGTGAGAGAAGGCTATGTTTTGATGGATTTAACCACTCCTTAAATTTGACCTATATTTTTCATTCACCCTGTATATTTTACTATATATACATTTTGAGAAATAATACTTTACTCTCAAGCTATTATACTTGTTACAACATCTGTAGAAATACTTCTAGAGCAGTATTACACATAAAAGTAATAGAATAGAAGTCTAGGTAATAGAATAAAGTGTATTTTTATTAAATAATCTCACTAAAAATATGTATGGGTAAAAATAGTAAATTAGCTGTTATGTGAAATATATTAAAATGTAAAGTGTTTTCTCAATATATAAAATCTTGAATATAACCTTAGCTAGTATGTGAACCATATGTATAAAATATTAGAATATTTTTAATACTTCTTGTACAGAAAGTATTATTGTCAAACCATATAGTATTTTTCGCCAAATGATTAATAATTGACGATAATAAATTTGAACATATTAAAAAAAATGCCTTGAAATATCTATGCAAAATAGAAAATTTGTATTTTTGAATTCTTATTCTTATAAATGACTTCAAATGTTGTTCTAGTGTTGGTCTTTGCCATGGGTGCTAGTAAGACAGGGCCAGGGTCTCTCTCGTCATTTAATTAAATTTTCTTTACTAAGAAAAAACAAACATATGCACTTGTAGAAATCAATTAAATCTACTCTTTTAAAATGAATAAAATAAACATAAAATAGGCTGAATGAAAAGTATTTTTTTCAAGCAATAGAATCCTTCTCACAAAAGTAATTTAAATTTTTTAAACCTTTAAACTGTTTTTCCGTATTTTTCAATTTCCCTGAGACAAGACTTGTTATTAGTCACAATAAGAATTTTTTTCTCTAATGCTAAATCTATAGTTTTGGAATGCATCCATATTTTTCATATTTCTCCTCAGAAACTAAAATTTTTAGTCTTTTATTTGCCAAAATGTTTCTAAAATGTTAATTTAATTTAATATTTTAAGTGTTTAAAATTGAAGTAAAGCAGGCACATTGTGAGATTTTAACACTTTAAATAAAACTAACAATGCATTTAAAAAATGTTTTGTCCAGTAAAATAGAAAAACATGAGCATATAAAAAAAAACGGAAGAAAAAAATTTTAATTTTCAGAGAGAAATTATTGAAAAAATATGGATGCATTCTAAAGTCCGTATGTTTAGCATTAGAAATGAGAATTTACGACTTGACTGATGAGAAGCCTTATATCTGTTGCAGACAAAATATTTTTATCAGAATTGTGTTTTTAAATGTATGTAAAATAAAGAGATAAAAAGTATATTATAAAAACACAGGAAAATAAAATTTAACTTAATGTTAGTTTTGCAATTATTTTTATGAAAATGCAAGGAAGCCTTCAGACATTTCAGGGGTTTAAAAAGGCTGCAGATACTTATTTATTTCTACTATTTCTTAAATGTTAAATTTCTATATTGTCTTTAGTTTGATATGTTTAAAAGTTGTCTCGAAGAAATGTATATATATATATTTCTTTTTACTTTTTAAAGATTTGGCAAAATTGAAGATGATAGCCATTTTTAAAATTGAGGTTTCAATGGCAATCAGTTTTAGATATGGTTTTTGTCAAGATTTTGAAGGGGGAGAAAATCACCTAGTTTAGACTAGAAATCACAGGCACACCTGTTCTGAAGTTTCATTCTGCTGGCACCCATAGTCTTTGACATTTATGAATTATGTATAAATAAGTGTACATACTTTTATTTCTTGTATATGGTAGCAGATTAAAATTGAATGTTTGATATTTTAATAATGTATTTGTAAATTGAATGCATTTATTTTAGATCTGTTTTTTTTTCTTTCTTCTATTTTTAAGCTTAAAAAATTAATTTGAATATTTTACTATACTTGGTGTGACTATTGTAATTTAATATTTTCCACAACAAAAAAGAGGCTGGTCAAGTTGGGTCTTTTTTTAATCTTCATCCTATTCTTGAAAAAGATGGTTTTATTGGTGCCATTTTTTTTTCTTCTGTATACAGATTATTCAAAATTAAAGATAGTTTTCAAGAATCAGTTTCATGCAAACAAGAATCTATTTCATATATTTGTGTAAGACATTGATATATTTCAATCCTCTATCCATATTATTCTACAACTTTATATCTACAAATATTACATTATTCATTATATCAAATAACTACCTATTACAATTCTATTATTCTTCAGTTATCTAATCCCTTTAAGCCCCGACCTGCATAATTGTGTAGGAAAAAGAAAAAAAAAAAACATTTTTTTTTTTTTTTTTTTTTTTTTTTTCTGATTTAAAGCTGAGCCTGCACTGCATTGTGTAGATTCTTTGTTAAAGTATTTTTTTTTTTTTTTTTTTTTTTTTTTTTTTTTTTTTTTCTCAATCAAATATGATCTAATTAAGGTTAAAAACCAACATTTTTAATTTCCACCAAAACTCTTCCAGTCTTAAAGGAATATCTAGATTACACATCAATGTATTTCTTGTATTATTTATAAGACATTAACACATTCCAGATTCCATGTGTAGCTGAATATAAGGAAGTTTAGTCTATGTTTGATGAGCTTGTCTCTTCTATCTGAGCCAAGAGATACCATAAGAGAGCTTGAGTTTCAAAATTTAAAAAATTGAGTTTATCTATCAATTTATTCTATTGGTGAATTTGCATTAAAAAAAAAATGGTTTTATCATGTATTTTTGGCATTATAAAATTTTGGCTTACAATGAAAACGAATGGAATCGGAGGTTTTTCACAATTTCCTAACATTTGACTTTCTAGATAAAGCAAATTTTGAGATTCATGTCTTCATGATATCTCTTGTAGCTTGGCAGATATCAAGATTGTAGCTTATTTCATGCCATACATGAGTTAAATCACATGAATTAATGGCTTCTACAATTCAATTTCAATCTTGAAGGCAAATAAATGTACCTAGAACATAAACTTGCATGATTAAAAATCAAAGGGATTAGGTCTAGAGATCTGAAAGGCAATAGACCTTAATAAAAATACTGTCCCCCCTGTTGCAATTCATTGTCATCAGATAAGAAATAAAAATAAAAATAAAAATCTCGAAATAGAAATAAAAATGTTTTCTGTCATACAGTTTGACTAAATTCTTGAAATATGCTTCTTTTTAAATCATGTTGCATAAGCCTTAAAAAATTTTTTCATTATATGTCAGGGCTACGACTGGTGATTATTTTGTTCACATAACTATTTTTTTTTTTAAATATTTCTCTTGCACATCTTGTGTCAGTGTGTATGATATTTTTGTTTGTAAAAAAAATTATACTGGATAGAATTTTAAAAAATAGTCACCAGTGGCATACCTATAAAACTTAGAGATTCAAACTCTCTAATATTTTGCCTCGTGCATAAATTGTTATTGCCATGTTAAGTTGATGAAAAAATTCATTATTCCATTCTTTTAATTTATTCTCATTTTTTCTACACTGTTCAAAATATTCTATTTTTAAAAATAACTTTTCTAGCACAAATTTTAAATTTAATAACACTATTGCTAAATATCAATTATTTTTTCTTTAATGTAGAAAGAACATTGTTTTTATCTTATTTATATTGACATTAACTAATTAATAGCTATTAAAATCGTATAAAAATGTTGTAACAGGAATCTCTTATAAAATAGAAGCTGTAGTATTTAATGAGATCTGACAATAAAGTCTTCACTGATGAATTTATGATTGAAAATTCTTAAAAACATTAAAGTAAAAAGTAAATAGCTATTAGACATTTTTTTTTTTTTTCCTTTTTTGAAAATGTATTAGTATGACTTATTTTATTTTTCATACAAAATTTACATGAAGGCAGTAATATTAGATATAAAATGCAGTAAGTTGGCTCTTATACCTGTACATTTTTATAGTAAGTATCTGGAAAAAAAAATAATAAAGCTGAGCTTGATCCACCTCTTTTTTTACAAAAGTGCTTTAAAAAAATTAGTACTTACTATGGCTATGCAAATATTGGGTATAATTCTAAAATTTAAGTTTTACAACAAAGTGCCTCTATAGTAAAATATTCTATCCTTTTAATTAAAATTATTTTTAATCTATTTAAAACTATTTGTGATAAAGATCTGTTTAGTGCCATCAAATTGTGCTTAATAAAAATTTTTATGTATTTTGTGCTGTGAAAAGCCCTTTTACTTTGTGAATAAAGTCTTTTTTTTTATTATTATTATTTATGTAGTGCCTTATGTTTTTTGCATACAAATATATGGTAACCTAAATATGAATACAATGAAGAGTATCTTAAATAATAAGAAAAGGAAAGATATTATGATACATTTTTTAGATTTAAACATATTTGTAAATGAAATTACATTTTTGAACAAATGATATAAAATTCATACATGTACACTTGGAAACATTCTAAATGTTTTATTGACACTGCTTGCAATCTAATTTTACATTTATAGACACTGCCCCCAGTTATCAATCTTAAAGTTTAACTAATGACACCAATTCTTATTTATATGTGTGAATCATTTGAAGCACATATATCAATTATCAGAAAC
>OZ025302.1:164242661-164275661 GCA_964019185.1 Maratus speculifer | reverse complement strand
ATTGACTTGCTTGTGCACTGTGAAAAAATAAAACCTTCGATTCTTAATTATCTCTACCCTATGACTAAACCATAATTTCTGTTTCAAAAAATAAAAGAGTGTGAATTATGTTTATGCCTTTATTCCATTATACTGTGGAAAGCATTCTAAATGTTTTATTTATTTATTTAACTCTTATAAACTTACTTTTGCATTTACAGGAAATTATCCTGGGAAAATAAAAATTTAAGTACTAGAATGTCAACAATTTTAAATTTTGTAAACTTGAATGTACGATTCTAAGAGTTTTGGTTAAAGAAAAGCAATAGAATTTTTACAGTTGTACTTTTCGAAGTATAAGGAATTTTAGTTTCTTAATAACTTTTAAAGTATGTATTATTTATGTATATATTCATTATTTAAACATCTATATATAGTATATTTTTACGTGTTATACTATACATGTTTAACATATAGTATAACATGTTATACTATATCACTATGATTATATTACATCATAAAAAATCATGCTTAAAAATACCCACTTGCGTTTAAAATTTATTTAAGAATGAGTATCTCATTTTTAGAACTCTACTTAAAAAGTGTAAACAGAATCATGATCACTTGTGTGTCTGTCTGTCCATCCACTGCAGCCTTTCAGAAAACTATGGAACATGGAAAAGTCAAACTTGGTAGAATTATAAAGGCTAATAACAAATATGTGTATAGATTATTAACAATTCAGAACGTTTTTTGGAAAAATGTTTGGGGGTTAGTTGAGCTGGTTTTTTTCCCTTGTCTATCTTGTAAAATATGGTTTGAAATATCTGTAAAAATGAACTCAAAAATATATCATTTCATATAAAATATATTATATCAAGCCTTTTGCTCAAAAGCCCTTTCCTGTGTGAAATTGGGTGTTTCAGCAAGACTCTGCTCCAACTCATTGCACTCAAGACACTTGAATGGCTTAAGGTGGAGAACATTGACTTCATTTCTCCCCAATGATTGGTATGCTATATCCCAATTACTGGTATAGCTAGCTTGTCTGATATCAATACAATGGATTTTTCCATTTGAGGAATTTCAAAGGTAAAATCTTGGCTATTTTCTATCAAATTTTGGATAGTCTGAAAGCAATATTAAGGAATAGACCAATCTTTGATGCGGTACATTGTGCCACAGCAGAGGTGGATCCAGGGGGGGGGGGGGGGTCATGACCCCCTCCTGCAGCTCTTCAAAAAAGGATGTACAGTGTCTGTAAAAAGTGCTAAAACAGGAACGCAAAGTAAGGGAAAATTCCGTTTTAGACAGGTTTCAATGTTATTCTGTATTCTAAATACTTTAAATTCTTTTGAACAGAGCCATAAAATTTATCAATTGAGGCAATATTCCATTATAGAAAGGTTTTGTTTTTACAGGCTTTTTTTTAAGCATAGATTTTTCCTAAGAAATACTTTCAGTTTGGAGTTTTGAAGGGACGTAGATGAATTATCATTGTTCTGTAAAAATTCCAAAACTTTGCTACCATATCGCGTCTCGCCTGCTCAGATGATATCAGCATCGAGCTCTTCATATTTATACTTAGCTCAATAATAATCAACGAGACCCTCAAAAAACGCTTTTTTTTTTTCTTCTCAGTTTGTTTAGTTACCTATAAAGTATATTAAATCTCCTTTTAAAGAAAGTAGAAATACATATACAGTGGACCATGTGAAAACGAAACTTATCTGTAACGGAATCCTTTCTCAAACCAAATTTTTTTTCCTGCACGAAGAATATGACATATTTTTAATTAGTGGTATACATGCTAAGATTGAAATTGCCTAAAGCATACTTCATTGTACCCTTCAATTCCGTCTTATCAGGTTTTCTATATTATATATTTAACTATGAAACACAAACAAAATTCATCCCCCACAAACCTGGATGACTCTTAATTTTATAGTATTTATATTACCATTGCACTTCATTTGCAACAATTGGAAGTACAAAAGTAGTTTCATCGTCTGATTTAAGAAATTATATTGGAAAAATAATTTACTGCAGCAAAAACTTGGTAATATGGAATTTTAATTGACGGGAGGAAATTCCGTTTTAGGTAGGTCTGTTATAATTGCATACCTTTTTCGGGACTAAAAAAATAAGATTAAGCTAAAATTGCATTGCATACAAATTCCAGTTTCAGGAGTATTTTTATTCATAAATTCAATAATGTAAGGTGTATTGTTTTTAAAATATTTGAGCTCATGAATAAAATTATTTATCTAAACTAAAAAAGGCAATTGCAACTATGGAATGTTTGCATGAAGAATGGCAGTTATCTTGCTTGTTTGGGTTAAAACAGGACCAAGGCAGAAGATTTTTTTTCATATACAAGTTACAAGATTACACCCTAGTAAGACTGACGCACCTGCTCTGCTTGACAATGACCGATGTTTTTTGTGAAGAATCTTTTCTAAGTGTTTTCCCGACCAGCTATTATAATTCTCTTATTCATTACAGATCCTTGGGCATTATATCTTGGACCCTTTTTCTCATTAGTGTCTGCAAACTGATATGCTAAAATGGTTGTGTATAGAAGGAACAAAAACGAATTCGAATCTCTTTTCTTTATTCAGTTTTAGTTAGTCTTCCACTGTTTTATTTGCATTTTTCCAGTCGAAACGTCTCAAAATCTTTTTTAAAGTTTTTCATTTTGTTTGTACTTTTCTGAAGTTTACAATGGAGTGAAAAAGAATAATAAGTATATTTTAAAATATACCATGTCCTATATTATTGTTCAGTACAAGACTCAGGATGTGTACAATTTTACCACTATTTTTAAATTTAATTGAAAAATAATGTTTCTAATTCTAAGATTAAATGCAGATTTTTTTTTTTTTTTTTTTTTTTAATCGAAATCAAAATTTTCTAATCTGGAATAAAGCTGACACTCTTTAGCAGGTTTACCATTAATTACACTGGTAAACAAGGTTTCTGTTTCTAACTAAGCATGCGGTGACTTTTATATTTTAGGTGCTGCTGTGAAAGAATATGCCATTAAAAATATCCCATCACCCACAGTTTTTTTAAAAATACAAAATCTTGAAAATCTGAATTTTGTAGTATTTATTCAACACATATACAGGCCCGTAGCTAGACCATATTATCAGGTAGGGCAAAAGTTTTTTTAGGGACGGCAGATTATTTCTTCATTTTTTTAGTGTTCCATACTTATAAAGGGAAAACGGAATCATTATAAAATCACTCTCGTCTCCCGTGTCTGTATGTCCAGCCATTTTACTCATAAACTATAAAACGCGAAAAGCTCAAATTGGGGAAGTAATAAAAACCCACATATTGACAGATTATTAAACATTTACAAATATATTTAAGAGGAGGGGGGTAGGGTGTTAATTAAGTTACTTGAAGAAAAAAATCGTTTCTTTGTTTATCGTGTGGGGTATCTTGTGAAAACTTTCGTTCTGCTGAACTCAAAAATATATTTCTTTTAATTTTAGGTATTATATTTTCAGAGATGTAATCGAAAATATAGTGGAAAAATATGTACCCCCCCCCCCCCCCATCTAATTCCGAATCTACTGAAACTAAAATTATGAAAAAATTAGTGGTTATAGTCGTTACATTAAATCTTGCAGGAAAACTCTAACGATTACTCTAGATCGTAGCTTTTGAGAAAAGCACATTTTTCTGTTACACACAAATTTAGATTTGAGGGCATTGAGCACAGGTATTGAGACCTATCGTAGCAGAAGTATAAAAGCATTGTTGATAAGGATTTTTGAAAAAATTCGTCGATAAATAGCCGAGATATTAACCTTCCCTCTGCCGCGACCCGATATATCCGTTCACTTGGCTGCAGGTTTCACTGCAGTTGAAACTTTATTTAAATTAATATAATTCTACAAATATAATACAATTTAAGAAATTAAGTTATGATTGATACTTTAAAGACTTATAAGCATATACGCAACAAAAAAATTATCCCATGATAGAAAATCTCTCTTTTATTAATATTTAAAATAATTGCAGAGAATTTTTTTTTACAATTTTGTCCTTTTGCTCGGCGGTCAGGGGGTTATCCCTTAAAAACAGGGATGGTTTGAACATAAATAATGAGTGGCGGCGTACTCTGCATATCATCGGCTTCTAAAGCCCAGATAATAACTTTTATAACAATATATTAGTGTAATGCATACCTAGTCGCAGTATAAAAGCAATAAAGTTCATACTTTAGAAAATATACTTATTTAATTAAAATTAATTATATAAATCAGGATTCATACGCATAAGAAAAAAATAATCCATTTTAGTACCAAAATTTTTTTTAAATATTTGCCTTGTTTCATGCAAAGCGTTTTCTAAACGGATATAGCGGCCTCTACGTAACGAAGTTTTTGGATTAAAATGTCTATTTTTTAAAAAAATTCCTCGTGCATGCAAACCTTTCGTAAATAGTATGGAGTTCGCGACTAGTTTATATTGAGTAAGTCACTCATTACGACTCTTGTTTATTTAAAAGTTAATTATAAACACATCTGGAAAAATGCGTCACGAACCAAAGCCGCTTTGCAAATTTGCGAGCTACTTTCTATACAAGCTCCTACACAATGCCAAGTTTAAACATTGAACAAGGGTTTTGTGTTAGCTACACTAGAAAAAGAAAAGGTTATTACGCTGAACTTAGTTTTATAAAATACCAAATAAAGTTTAAATATACACTACTTTTTATTCTCAGTACTGATTTAAGTTTCTTATAAATAGATAAGAATAAGATTAAAAAAAAAAAAAAAGTGTTTTACAGAATAGCAGTATTTGGAATTATTTAGGCTTCCTATCACTTTGAACTTTTATTGTATACTCATTCACACTTTTCTAGAATGTTTTAACTAAACCTACGTTGAATAGTTTCTTATTATTCTTTCAGCATCGATTTCCTTTTAAAATACAGTTAACGTCTTTGCAACGAGATCACTTTGTTTAATTTTTAATCTTTAATCACCGATTTTTTAAAACAGAAAAATTTCTGTACTTGAATTGCGAAAATGCTCCAATTAAAAGAAGTGTAAACTTTACGATAAAAAAAAAAAAAAAAAAAAAAAAAAAAAAAAAAAAAAAACGTGAGAAAAATGAGAAATTCTGATCATTTTAAGTGGCACGCACACCAGTCGCTCGTCCAGAAGGGATTTATAATACGTATGTTTAATTACGGAAACCTTTAAGCACGAGTAAAACCCACGAGTAACCCTTTGAGCACTTGACCGTTTATTTTGTCTTTTATACGTAGTTCATCAAACGCATATAATGCAATTTTAGGGATTTCTTTTCACTTAAAATATGAGAAATTTCTAAAGCCAGAGTAAAATTTTTAAAGTTTATTCAGAGGCACAGAAAAAAAATATATAGATTAAAGTTTAATATATATATATATATATATATATATATATCTGTTTTAATGTAAATAAATTATTTTTATTTTAATTAAATAATTTAAATATATGCATGTGCTATGTTCGTTTATATTAGGGATGCACAACCTTTTCGAGACAAGGGCCACTTACAAATATGTCTGGGTGGTCGAGGGCCACATCAACAACACATAGGTAATTTGATTTCGTGGTGATCTGTGACCTATAATCGGATAAAAAAATATGGTTTCAGAGAGGAGTTGGGGGGGGGGGGTGATTACTCCTTTAAGTTCGCTTACCTAGCCAAAATATCCGTTTCAATCTGTAAGGATATATCAGCAGTTTTTATGTTTGTACATGTAACAGATATATCTAGAATTACTTTCAAGATGCAATAATATTCCTCGACTTTATTGAGGAAAGTAAATTTTGTTTTATTGAAATTGCTCAAAAATAAACATAAGTGGTTGGTTTGAACTTTATAAATGAAAGAGAGGGGAGTAGCTGATCAAAAAGATTTTTCTATGTCTGACCAATGAAGTTCCTGATTCCTCTGCACCTGATCAACGAAGTTTGCAATTTTTCCATGCTTGATCAACCAAATTTGCGCTTTTTGCGAAATCGATCGACATAATTCGTAATTTTTACGAAATTGATCTACGAAATTTGCAATTTTTACAAACCAATCGACGAAAATCGTGATTTTTACAAAGCTGATCGATGAAATTCGTGATTTTTGCAAAGACAATCAGTGCAATTTGTGAATTTTCTTCACATGCTCGATAAAATTTGTGATTTTTCCGCGCTTGATCGACCAAATTTGAGATTTTTTTGGCTGATCAACAAAATTCGTGATTTTTACAAAGCCAATCGACGAAATTCACGAATTTTACAAATCTTATTGACGAAATTCGCGATTTATAATCGCATGATCAACAAAATTCGCAATTTTTCTTCGCAAGATCGACGAAATTCCACGATTTTTCCAAGCCTGATCGACGAAATTCGCAGTTTTTGCAAGCCTGATCGACGAAATTTATGATTTTCCTCGCATGACCAACAAAAATTGCGATTTTTCAGCGCATGATTGGCGAAATTCGCGATTTTCCGAGCCTGATCTGCGAAATTCGCGATTTTTCTCATCGTGATCGAAAAAATTCGGGATTTTTTTCAGCATGATCAAAAAAAAATTCGCTGTTTTTAAGAAGCCAATCGAGAGAATTCATCATTTTTATGAAGCCGATCGGAAAAATTTACGATCTTTTCGCGACAGATCAACAAAATTCGCAATTTTTACGAAGTTGATCATGATAATTTACGATCTTTCCGCGCCCGATCAACAAAATTTGCGATTTTTACGAAGTCGATCTTCGAAATTCGCATTTCTTCCGCATCAGATTGATGAAACTCGCGATTTTTTCTGCACCTGATCGACGAAATTCGTTATTTTTACGAACCGTATGGACTATTTTTGCGATTATTATGAATCCGATTGGCGAAATTCCGACTTTTACGAAACTTATCGATAAAATTCTCGATTTTTACGATATTTCTTTATTCGAACAACGAAATTTGCATTTTTTTTTGTACCCGATTCCCGATCACTAAAACTCGTGACTTTTCCGTGTCCGATCGTCGTTGTTTTTTTTTCAACTTTAAATGAAAAAATATGCATTTTTCCACGCCCAAAGAACTAAATTCGCAATTTTTACCTAACTTTAACGAAATCTGCATTTTTTACGCGACAAAATAAAATTTCCGATTTTTCTCTCTTGATAAATTGACAAAACTCGAAATTTTCAAATTTTTTGCGCATCATCGCAAAATTCTGAATTTATTTGTGCCTTATCAACGAAATTTGCGATTTTTTTGTTTATAATAGACAAAATTGCGATTTTTGTCGTGCCGTATCAACAAAATTCGCGTATTTCTCACGCGATAAATCGAGAAAACATGCGATTTTTCCCTAGCCGATGAATTTAATTTGCAGATTTTTCGTACGTGGCTCATTTCGTATAACAGATTTTTCCTACATCGTACATCATCACATTTCATACTGGTGATTTGTTCTTACCCTATCAATGTAATGTGCGTTTTTTCGCCTCCGACCGACAATATTAGCGATTTTTCGGTGTCTGATCGACAAAACTCACGATTTTTTTGTGCCCGATTGGCGAAATTTGCCATTTTTTTCAGAGCCTTGTAAATAAAATTCGCAGTTTTTCCGAACCTCACTGACGAAATTCGTTATTTTTCTGCACTTGATCAATGAAAATCGCGATTTTTTCGTGCTCAATCTACGAAATTTGCAATTCTTAAGTGACTGACGAAATTATACATATTCCAATGGTAATTTAATGAAATTTATGATTTTTTTTCTTCGACCTATTGACAGAAATTGCAATTTTTTCCAGTTGTACATTGACGAAGTTCGCGGGCCACACGTTAACCTATCGCGGGCCACTTTTGGCCCGCAGGCACAGGTTGTGCATCCCTAGTTTATATTAATAATAGTTTTAGGTACAATTTATTAAATGGAGATTCACTATATTTACATTCCACAATAAATTGATAATAAAATAAGAAAAAAAAATAATAAAATCCATAGAATAAATAATTAATGCGCCTTACTCATGATTTAAGAGCAGACAATTATAGTTACAGCTGAAATAATCCATTCGAGCGCACTCATCTTCTCTAAATA
This sequence comes from Maratus speculifer, assembly GCA_964019185.1. Taxonomy (NCBI): domain Eukaryota; kingdom Metazoa; phylum Arthropoda; class Arachnida; order Araneae; family Salticidae; genus Maratus; species Maratus speculifer. Next base: position 164,267,567 of record OZ025302.1, on the reverse strand, counting down.
CATAACGTTTAAAAAGAAAACAGACTTTTTTAAAATACACTATCACCAAAGACGGAACAGCAATTGAAATTCAAAATGGCTTAACTATGCATATGATGCATAGTGCACAGAGTTGCTATTGTATTCATGAGTTGCTATTTACTCCGGAGGCGGCTCGGCTCTGTCCACAAAGGGCCGCTCTCCGCACAATCACAGGGATGACAAATTGGATCCAGATCGTCCCTTTGTAAAACTGTTTAAAACTAACTTTTAAAAAACATTTCACAGTATCTCTTTATTTAGAAAAATAATCTTTCACTTTAAAGAATATTTCAGAGGAAAGAACGCAGTTTCAGACTACGGATGGTAAAGGTGCGGGCAGACATGACCACTACTTGCGGTCACTTGTCGGCGTATTTTATTTTCGCGGGTGCTGTGTTTTAATTAGTACTTTTACTTTTCCATGTTCAGGAAGGAAAACTGTTTTAACTCAGCTTAACTGCAGGATAGAGAGCCTTTCAATCAAGTAGCATTTACATCGCTATCTCCTGAACTATTGTAATTTTTCCTTTTTCTATTGTCAAAAAACCGCCGAAATGAAGAAAAGAAAGGATTTCTCTAATTCAGTTAAAGTTGGGCAAAACACAGATGTACCCGGCCTCTTTTTAAAAGAACCCTCTCTTCCCAAAGCAAGCAAGTAAGTAAACATAACAAAAGAGAGAGAAGAATTCTAATGCGTGACATTTGCTGTTTATTGTTTACATGTAATGAGTTTACATGTAACATTGTAACAGCAACTAACGGTCAAGCATAACGAATTCAAGTTAAGAAAACAATATTGTAAACTGGTTCACAGTAATTTCAGAATCCTTTGGTTTCGGACGGCTTTCTAACGATAAATTTCGTATGGTGACAACTGTACAAAGAAAGCAATCTTTAGGAATATAAGCTCCAGATTTGTTTAATTTGGAGCGGCGTGGGGCAATTACTTCTTCAAAGCAAAAAAGTGAGGAAAAAGTGAGGCAAAACACTGCAGAAGTCTGGCAGAGGTGTTAAAGAGAAGGAGAAAAAAGCTTTATAGAGATAATTGTTTTGCTATTTCCAGTCTAAAAACTAAATTTAAGGGAAGAAGGGAAAACCTGGACAGAAAGAAAGAAAAACGGCAATTTCATTGTTGTATTACATAACATTTTTTTTTAAAGGAAATACTTACAAGGGGACCACCAGACATGGTGCTCACAGATTTTGATGATTTCAAAGTATGTTGTAGGGGTCATACCACTAATTATTCTGGTGAAAGGGTTCCTTCAAATGGACCTTAGTTTTTAAGAAATTGGGGGTCAAAGTTCACCGTATGTTTCAAATACTTAATTGTACAACACATGACTGTCGATTCGTGGCGTCGTGCCAAAGCATGTGTTTGTGAGTCGAAAGGTTGTGAGTTCGAATCCATCCTCGGCTTCTTATTTTCTTTTTTATTTATATTTATATTTTTTACATGATATAAATTTTAAGCAGAATTGGGAATTCTACAGCTTTGAACCTTTTGATATTTTCTGAAGAGGGCACTTTACTTTTTCAATATTTTATTATTACTATTATTTCAAAAAATATGGCTCAATTGGTGAACTGACTGCAGTTCAGGGTTCAACTAAAAGTACATTTTGCAACAGATAATTAAATAAAAATGCGTATTTAATTAAAATTTTGAAAAGTATAAGAAAATTTTAATATTTTAAAATCTCCACAATTTTAAATAATAATATTTTTGATTAATCAATCACTTTTTTTTCAAATGTATATTACACAATACTGTGCATGGATTTTTAGATAATGTAATGCAATGCTGTGAAAATAACGGTTAAATGAATACCCGTATGTTAACGTTGATTTAGAATTCTCTACCCGTTAAAAAGTATTCGTTTCGCTAGTCGTTACTGTTCAGAAACTGGGCATTCGCAGTCATCGAGCATACGGCATACATCGTATAGACTATAGAATAATCTTTGGAAGAATTCGTATTAATAAATAAATTAAAAAACTTTGTAAAATCACCATGCTGTTATTGTTGTAGCTCGAAACGCGTCCTGCTTAATTTTTCATTTTATGGTGATTTTACAAAGTTTTTTAGTTTATTTATCAATTTATCGCCAGTGATTACTATATTTTTCACTAGAATTCGTATTAGTTAGTGCTGCCATCTATCCGTAAATGTTACATTTATTGAAATTTTGAATTTTTATTTTAAAAATGCAAACAGAATATTAAAACCAGGGCCTTAATGAGAAGTCAATAATTAGGGTGTGTGGGGTCAAGAAAATGTAATGGGATGACTCATATATTTTTTTCTCCCTCTCTCTGTGACGCAGAAAGATAAATTACTGTATATTTACACTGTAGTTTAGTTACAATGTTTCTGATTAAACTGTTGTAATAACTTCATTTTATGCTAAGAAAAGAATAGTATTATGGAAAATTCGAGCGCATAACTAGTGCAGTATTAAACATAATGTTAGCTTCATATGTGCAAGTAAAATGAGCAAGTGTTGAAACACCTGTTTTAGTTACAATTTAGTATTTTTTCAAAACGATGAAAGGTCCTTAAAACTAAATTAGATTTTTCAATAGAATTTCATTTGGGTTTTTGGAACATAAATTCATTTAGTGACTTTGGAATTTTTTCGGGGGGGGGGGGGGCTCAAAAGGTTTTAGGGGGCTGAGACGCCGCCTTAGCTACGCCCCTGATTAAAATGCAATGCATAATTGTACACAGGGCTATAATTAAAAATGTGTAATGGGAGGGGGGACGCTCAAGAAAATGTAGGGTGAAGCTCATATTTTCATCTGCGTAGCTCAATAGCGGGTTTAAAGATGAGGCCACGGATTCATCACCCCCCCCCCCCCCACATACACACACACGTGCTGTACAGCAGAAATATTCTAAAAATTACTTTAAAAAATAAACATACCTTAAATCCTTATCCCCCCCCCCCCTTGTTCAATAATGCGAATCTTTCTGATTCTGAAAAAGGTCTACTGAAATCAAAATTAAGTAACATGTGACACATTTGTGAAAGCAATTTTAATCTCGTGAAATTTGCAAGTGTAGTTATTTGGAAACTATGAGATTGAAAAATGTTTTGAAAAATATATCAAATGAAAAATGTCAAACATTCTATGAAATTCGGCCTTTATACTAAATTTCCGTACGCGACTGCTAATTGCTTCCTCGTGATGACATTTCTGTGTTTATCAAGTCCTAAAAAATTATCGTAAAATGATTAATAACATTTCTAAATCACTTTATGCATTTATAAGAATAATTTTAAAGGCACAAAGTAAAAAATATAGATAATATTTAAGAAAAAAAAGTTATAGGCTTAAATTAGTTTTGCTGTGTTATCAAAAGAAATATTAATTTAAAAATTGCAGAAAAAAATAAATTTTCATGAAAAAATGTAAATGCATATTAAGAAAAATTTTATATTAAGAAAATATAAAAGTTGTAGCAATTGCTCTAGAAATAAAAATTCTTAAAATTTGTAACGTGTAAAAAAGATGAATATAAGAAAAAATAAAACCGAGGATGGATTCGAACGCACAACCTTCCGACTCACAAACACATGCTTTGGCACGACGCCACGAATCGACATTCACATGTTGTACAATTAAGTATTTAAAACATACGGTAAACTTTGACCCCCAATTTCTCAAAAACCAAGGTCCATTTGAAGGAACCCTTTCACCAGAATAATTAGTGGTATGGCCCCTACAACATACTTTGAAATCATCAAAATCTGTGAGCACCATGTCTGATGGTCCCCTTGTTAGTGATGAAATCATCGGAATGTCGAATTTCATTCTAGGTTGGCTAAAAAGTGGAAAAATATACATTTAACGTTCCTTTTTTTTTAGAAATTTAATGCAGAGTTTTGCGCTAGGTCGGGCAAAACTTTTTCCAGGTCGGGCTCCGCCCGACCTGGCCACCCCCTGGCTACGGCCCTGCACATATACCTTATGAAATTTATCATTTGGTATTTTAGTAATGAAAAACTTTTAAATAAACACTTTTAAAGCTTAAAATTAATATTTAAAACATTAAAAGTATGTATTGTTTATAAAGTTTCAGAAAAATATAGAAGAATTTTTGTAAAAAGAAATGTTATTAATAAGAAATTTCATACTTTATGTAGCGGTAAATGTCTTATCCGTGGCTGCTCTCTTGTAAGGCATTCTTCCGAATTATATTGACAATTTAAAGCAGACATTAAGCCACTTATATCATTACAACAGCATAAATCATCCTTTCTTGAAAAAAATGTCGAATATTTCTTATGTCAATCTCGATAAATAATTATCTTTGTATTGTTTTTCAGGAAATTCCAACCTTGCAATCTTGATCCAAGTAATTCTGAGTTTTTCTTTGATAAATTTAAGTCTCTTACAAAATCCTTTAATTCTTTTTTAGTAATTAGGTGTGGTTCTTCATTTATGGCAGGAGAATAGTTCATATCAGATGTAAAGGAAGTTTCAGTTTCAGCAATTTCCATATCTATTGTTGCATCGTCATATGTAAAATTCTCTGGAAATTTTGGTATTTGTAAATCATCATTATGTAATGCTGGTCACATAGCTGAATATAAGTTCGGGTACTTAATTTTATGTTTACTTCTTGCAAAGTATCCTTTAATTTTTGTAATACTTTAGTAGCAGTCAATTATATGATCCTGCGGCATGCGCCATATCATGAGTATAGCAAAGGACATACACTTTCTTGTACCTTTCATCTACGCCTGGAGGTTTGTAGCACATCGTGTACAACAAGAATGAAGTGCCCATTTCTTATCTTGTACACCTACCTTATATCCAAAATACATATTATATGCAGTCTTTATTAAAGGCGTGAAAGTGCATCGATGCTTTTTCAAAGTTAGCTCCCCGCACACATAGCAAAAAGAATCGGGTTCACTAACACATCCTCTAAACATGTTTTACATGTTGTAGAGAAAAATAGGATAATTATAATCAAAATTTAATTAAAAAGTCTTACAGAACAAAGAAATAGTAGTACACTCACTCCGAAAGTTTGAACTGTCATGGATTTGCTTTTAAGTCAAATACTGTGAAAGTGACTAGAACTGTTTGTTCAAGGTCGCTAACATAAAATTTATTAGGGGGACATCTGTTTCTACTCTCTTGCTGTATCTTCTATCGTTGTAATAAGAAAAAGGAATGTTTGTGTGAATCAAATACATGAAAGAGAATAATGTAATATAATTATAATGCCTATGCGATGCTTACATACTCCAGAACGTTTAAGTGAAATTCCTCAAAATTGGAGGGTGATAGAAAATTTTTACAAACATATTCTTTTTCAGCAGCTTGAAATCTATAAGAAATACCCAACATATATAGAGAAACAGAAAATTCGTTAAAATTTGTTTATCAGTGTTACATAAATGTACAGCATTAATTTCTCCAGGACCATGGATATTTCTTTTTAAGACAGGTTTGTTTGTGTTTATGACGACCAATTATCGACACGAGGGATATAGGCCTTAAAGGGGAGAGTGCCGTCCGTGGAGGTCTTTCTAAGGGAACTTAATCCAGATTTACGCATGAAAATCCAAGGTTAAAAAAAAACCACGGAAATCTTCGAACGATCAGGCCGACGACGGGCGCGATTAGGCTCGAACCTCCCGCCGACCAGTTTCGAGGGCTTGAACCTCTTGGCCAATGATGGGCCTCTTTTAAGACAGGATTGTTTTATACAGAAATTCCGTTTTCGCAGGCTTTGCTATATGGATCTGGGGAAAACAACGTAATACTTGTGCTGTGTAATAAGGAGTGTACTTGTTATGACAGAAAAATGGAGTTTTGTTCCAAGTTTCTTGCAATTTTAGTAGGTTTTATTGAAAATAGGCATTCTATTTAAATAAGATTCATTTTTTGAATATTGTATACATTCAATAAATTAAAACACAAGAATTTTTCACTTATAAAGTTATAAATATGTCACTCGAAGTTATGGATTGTTTTACATAAGTCAATTTGTATAAGATAATGATTACTGCATTAAAGTTAGTATAAATATCGTTAACATATTGAATAATTTCATCTTTTGCAAAGCTTGTGATTTGATTGGTTAAATAATTATTTTAAAAATATTAAGTAATAAATTTTTTTATGGTATACTTGTTTTATTTTTTTTTATTTGTGTTCAGAGCTTTAACTAATCGGTAAAAGAATTTGATTTTTTTTTTTTTTTTTTTTGTGAGGCTAATTTATAATTTTTTCAGTCTCTTTAGTGATATAAAAAATAAAATATACAGGAGAAAGACTCTTGTTTAGTTGTACACTTGATAAATATATTATATATATCTTTTAAATTTTAAACAATTATTACTTGAATCATATAATCAAATAAAAATACGATGCATTAAAATTTTCTCTGTTTAACAAAACAGGAAAAGTAATTTAACTTGTTCATTTTCATTTGCAAACTAATATAGACGTCGAACTAATTTTACTTTTATTTATTTAGGCATAACGTTCTACGACAGTTTGTGGCCAACAAGTGGAGATGAGACGGGCTCAGTACAAAACCGGGTTCGACCTGACCTGGGCTCATTTTTTATAAAAGCCTTCGGATTCGGGCACATTATTTTTGAAATTATCAATTGTATTTATTCTCGTATAGAAACAAAAGATAACTTTTTTTCCACGGTAAAAACTGCGTATTACATTTCAAGTCATTTTAATTATCTTTTGGTCAGAATAAACGAGAAACAAAATCTCCCTCCCTATTTTTAGTGGCAGTAAAACACTATTTTAAAAGGAAACTCTTTTATAGGCTTGAAGAAAGCAATGGATGCAATGAAATACTGTGAATGTATTACACAAAAAAATAAGAAAAATCATGCGTTAAGCATAGATTATGAAACACTTTCCAACACCAGGCATGAAAGAGTTCCTCCTAAAGGAGGAATTCCAGTGCAAAAGAGACATAAAATGAAAGGTGAAATTATATCATGCAAGCACCTGAAAATCATGTAAATGTTATTACTTAAAATGTCAATAATACTATATTTTTTAACTTTAAATATTCAGAGTAAAAAGGAGGTTTTTTTTTTTTTTTTTTTTTTTATTTAGGACTGTACTTTATATAAGTTGATGAGTTATAATTGTACCTTTAACAATATACTTACAAAAAAAAAAGCACTTGTACATGCAGTTAGATTTAATTTTATTGTATATGTATAACAGTAATGTGACACTATGTGTAAAATGACACTAGATTATGATTGTATAGATCAAAAGAATTTTCCACCTTTTTTCTCATTTCCCACTTTCATGCCTGCAACACTTCCATTAAATCTTTATCAAAACTTTGTTATTTAGGGAAATGATGCTATTGTCCATAGCCAAATATGTATTCCAATACTTAGTAACAGCCATGTATTTGATCCGTCGGTTGATATATCTATATATTATATAATGGAAAAATTTAGTTTAGCGAGAAAATGCTTAACTGGTTGAAATTTCTCTTTCAGCACTTTATTCTAATAGATGGAAAATACTTCAGTACTTTTGTTCAGCCCTGTAATTTACCTAGTACCTTGATTACATGCTAGTATTTTGTTAAATTTTAGTTAAATAAACACACTCTTAAAACTACTTAAATCACATTTCCAGAAATTATCATTTATGGGTGTCCATTAGGGTGGAGCGAAAAAAATTTTTTTTTAATCAAAAACGGGTAGGTGCCAAAAGTTGCCTTTATACTAGTACATTAACTGTGTAAAATTTTACTGCTGAAAAAAAATGGCTTGAGTCTGCGCTTTTGCTTCAAAAATCGAAATTTTGGGTAAAATTTGACATTTTTTGACATTTTTTTCAAAAAAATTAAACAATTTCTACAGAGCTGATAATTATTTAAAAGTGTTACTCAAGCCTTTATATTTATCTGCTTAACATATTTAAACTATAAAACAATATCTTTATTTCGTTATAATTGGAGCAAAACAGACAACTTTTGGTAAGAAAACAGCATTACCACTCTATTGGGACATATAATGAATTGTTGTTTTTAATACAGCTCTTCTTTTCAAAACTACCTTGGACATGCGTCGTGGAGGTGGCTATTTTCAGGGACGTAGCTTTAGGTGGGGGGAGCCTCCCCTCCCAATATGTTCATGTAGTAGGGCGCCGTTAGGCCCCCGGAAAAAAAGGCTTTGTTAGTACTAATAAGTAATTATAAAATAACTTAATTTGAAATGTAAAATTACAAAATAAATTACTATTCATTTACAAAACATGAAAAAGGCACTTAATTTTAGACTAGTTACTACCTCTATTCCCCCACTCCTATCCCGAAGAAAATTTATGTATCTAAAATAAAAAAAATCAAAAACAGGCTTGTAATGAATTCCAGGATAGATGTACAGTTATTTCCTTCTTATAGTAGTTGTTGGTCACCCTTAGAAATAGATAGAAAGGGAAACGAAGTGTGGAAACGACTGTAGTGCGTTTGAATGGTTCTATAATATGTTTTAGTAGGAGGGCGCCACAGAAGGTTTAGAGGTGCAGTCAGGCACCTAAAAAAGAGGGTTTTAAAAAGGGCGCCGTTAGGCACCTAAAATTTTTATTATTATGTTGCATTCTTAGATTATTTTTTACACACACACACACACACACACACACACACAAAAAAAAAAAAAAAAAAAAAAAAATGAAATAGCAGTAACGTGATTTGGAATTAATATTATTGTAAATTTATAAGAAAATAAATTATGGTTTCAAGTAAATATAGGCAATCCATTACATTTGAGACATTTTAAGATTACTACCAGGCGCTATCCCCAGTGCGAAAACAAGAGCACATTCCGGAAATGGACATTGTTCGATCACTACACGTAATGTGATTTTTCGGAGAAAAGCTCTGCCCTTATTCCAATTTAAGATTGGTGGTCCTCGCCAGGGTCATCTGACCTTAACTATTTTAACCCCCCTCTTATGTCCTTCCTTGTGTGAGGTTAGATAATTTCCGGGCGTCACCTACATACATCTTTGTTGTGCTGTGTCTAGTGTTGTCAGATTGTACTGAAGCTAATAACGCGACTTTTCAAAACTAGCGATTTTTTTCGCTCAATTTTTTTAATAAAAATAAAAAGCTGTTTTTCGTAGTCGTACAGAGAGAAGAAATTCAGTCATGAATGATGACTGAAATAAAACATAAAAATAAAAAACCGGGAACAAAAGAGAAAAAGAAGTTTTGAAGCGGAGAAATGATTCAAATTTATGAAAAAGGTGGATGAAAAACGATGATGCAGTCGAAGGTCCCACCACATTGGTGGGAGTGATAGTATTGGGCCCGATCTCGGAGGATCTCACCAGAAAAAAAATTGAAGGCTAAATTCAATTATATTGACCAGTAAGTTTCGGGCGGAAGCTACGGCTTTGAAACTACTATAACTCCATTGTAATTAACTTTGTGTTCTGTATTTTTATTTTTCTTCCAAATACAATTGTTCTTATCACGTCAGGAAAATGAATTTAAGGATCCAGGATTCGGATTCTCTTCAGACATTCTACATTGCCTTTTTAGACCTTGAAAAAATAAGAGATGGGAGAGGCATCTGATCAGCAGATGAGCATGCACGCTTGAAATGGAAATTTAATCATGACTGCATCACTTACATCACCTAAATAGATGCCTTTGCCATGAATAAATAACTAAAGATAAACAGTAGCATAACTACCCCCCACCCCTCTCCTAAAAAATGTGCAAATAATTCAAACGTGGCAAAACATTAAAAGGCGTCAAATTTTGGTTCTCCCCCCCAATAAAAATTTCAAGCTACGCCCCTGGCTATTTTTTATATACCACCCGTCCCAACTATTGGATCATCTTAGTATAGTGTTTTATTTATATATTGATTTGTGATTTTTTTTATGAAAATTTGGCATGTTTTCGATGCACTCACCTAGTTTATCTGTTCTTTGTACCACATGCTGCTGTGACTGTATATTTTTACAGCTTATACAAAAAAATGTCAAGCAGAGTAATGTACGGGAATATTATTAAAGGGATATATTCGGCCATCTATTATCTTTATCAAATTTACATCCAGTTGAAGAAAGTGATTGGAAGTTCTGTTACCACAACATTTTTTCAGTCAATTATATTTTTTTACGTAATGACCTGCTTCAAAGATGATTTCAGGTATTTCAACTATAAGTATGCCATCATTTATTCTGCTTTTGCATTTTTTATATGTTGAGAAGCGAGCTGTTTAATTTGATTTCTGATGATCGTCCGAGAGAATTGCAATGGAAATTTGTCCTGCACGTGAAGAGCAACCGTTGTTGTAAATAACCTTTTTTTGTATTAGTTTTATGTCGTTTTCTAAGTGTTTTCGTAGCCAGGTAATTTCTCATTAACTTTTAGATCCTCATTTTATAAATGGGGAACATTGAACAATATTGGATGGTGAACTGTACTGGGCATAAACTTATAATGCATAGTACTTTTTGAGAAAATGTACAGACTCTAATCTGGTGATCAACTCTATAAGTACTCATTTAAATTTAAGAGAATTCTATTTCTCGCTGTGAACCATTTTGCATTGGGTAAGCTTAGAATTGTGTATATACTAATGGATCATATGCTACTTCAACTCCAGTGAATTTCCTCTGCGTCAGTTATTAGAGAAGTCGAAGTAAAACGTTATAATCTACATGGATTCACTGGATCAATAAGAAAATCTTTGTCTACGTACTATTCACTTTCTACTGCAATTTTTTATAAAATAGATAATAATTTTGAAAAATTATTTTCTCAAATTAAGTAAAAGATACTCAGAACAGACTAGAAATTTCTGTCGAAGATTGCAAAGCTAATTCATAAGGAAAGCTATTTCTCAGCAGAAATGGTTAATAGGAATTTAGAAAAACATTTCGCAAAAAAAAAAAAAGAAAAGAAAGAAACAACTCATAAAGCGAATAAAATTTTCCTCTTTATATAAGTACAGATTGGCAATCAGAGTCTATAGATTCACTCACAAAATATATAATCAAAGTTTATACCGCGACCAAATGTAATGCACACCTAAAGAATAGGTCTAATAACTTATTAGAAACTAGAAGATAGCCCGTCAAAATGACGTGTTTGCATTTTTAAAGGATGATAAAAAATTACAACTGTGGTCAATAATAGCCACTTTAGGCTGAAACAATTTTGATAAATACAGCAATTAAACTTGGAAAGAAAAAAAAAGAAAAAAAGAAAATTTCAATAGAAATCTGCATTTAAAACTATAGCAAAACTATCTGGTAGATGGGGGTGGGGATTATAATGAAATTTAAAATGCACCCGCGGTTTGCTTAAATAAAAAGTTCTAATTAAATATTGTTTTTGAAATCGTGAAAAGATTTCAAAGCGAAGTAAAATGTAGTGACGTCATTTACAGCTACCACTGTAAATCTGACCATTGAGAACGCTCCATTACGACTATGGAACGGTTTCATTGGTCAGAAAATAGATTGCCTTTAAAATCGGAGGTAACTTTTCACAATGTTTTTTATAGATTTGAAATTCGCAAGAGTCATTCACGGCTGTAAAGAAAAAAAATTAAAGCAACCCGAATATAAAAATTTTAACAATATTGCATTTAAAACGCACCTTCGCTTTCCTTTAATAAAAAGTTTTAATTAAATATACACTGTAAAAAAATTGACTCATTTGCTACAGCGTCACTCCACCGCTTTTATAGAAAACGGTTACTTTACTGTGTTATGGAGCATTCTCATTGGTCATAAAAGAGATATTCTATAAAAGCTCTGGAGTGCTGCTGCAGCAAATGGATCAAATTTTTAACAGTGTACTTTTTGAAATCGTGGAAAGATTTCAAAGTGAAGTAAAATGTAGTGACGTCATTTACGGCTCCCACTGTAAATCTGACTAATGAGAACGCTCCATTACAACTATGAAACGTTTTCATTGGTGAATGAGTTTCTTTTACTCGTGGATGGGTTGACCCCGGAATTGTTATACACGGAGGGGTTTTATATATATAATTACTCGATTACGAAACGACACAGGAAACGACATAAAACAAATACTAAAACTTCTTTCGAAATACTGTTGCTTTACACGCAAATTTTGTTTGCAATCCTCTGTGACGATCGTCATAATATTAAACTGCTAGTTTCTCAAAATATATTCAATGTAATAGGTACGGTAAATGATGACATACTAGAAATTGAATTCATATAATCAATTTTTAGGCATATCATTATATATATATAATATAATTGCTTGAAAAAATGTCGTGGTAACAGAACTCCCAATCATAATGTATTAATTGTATGAAAATTTAATGAAGATAATAGATCCCTTTAATAATATTTCCGTACGTTACTCTGCTTGTCATTTTTTTGTATAAGCTATAAAAATATACATTAAGATAGTCACAGCAGCATGTGGATACAAGAACAGATAAACTAGGTGGATGCATCGAAAACATGCCAAATTTTTATAGAGAAAATCACAAATCAATATATAAATAAAACATTATACTAAGGTGATCCAATAGTTGGGACAGGTGGTATATGAAATATAGCCACCTCCACGACGTATGTCCAAGGTAGTTTTGAAAAGAAGAGCTGTATTAAAAACAACAATTCATTATAGGTCCCAATAGAGTGGTAATGCCGTTTTCTTACCAAAAGTTGTCTGTTTTGCTCCAGCTATATGGAATAAAGATATTGTTTTATAGTTTAAATATGTTAAGCAGACAAATATAAAGGTTTAAGTAACACTTTTAAATAATAACCAGCTCTGTAGGAATTGTTTAAGTTTTTTGAAAAAATGTCAAAAAATGACAAATTTTGCCCAAAATTTCGATTTTTGGAGCAAAAGCGCAGACAAGCCATTTTTTTTTTTCAGCGGTAAAATTTCACATAGTTGATGTACTAGAATAAAGGCAACTTTTGGCACCTAACCGTTTTTGTTTTTTAAAAAATAATTTTTCTCGCTCCACCCTAGTGTCCATGTAGCTATTTTCTTTGCATGACCCTGTATATCATTTTATCTATATTCTACAAACATTTCTTAGTAAACTGAAAGCAGTTCAACGTAAAAATGCATAACTTACTTAAAAACTACCTTTAAGTTAATTACTCTCATATTCAGTAACCTTTATGAGTTCTTTTGTGTAACTCTGTATATCAACTATAAAATTTATACGCACCATATAATTTGCAGAACGTTTAGTAAAACTTAAAAGCGCATATCATATTTGATAATGCATTTTAACCATCCATCAGTTATCATCGATAATATACAGTACTTCGGATAAGAATATTTGATTTGAAATATTTTGTGTGTCCCTGTAAATTCTATGCATTCCATATTATGCGTTAAATATTAAGTCTCAGCGGCGTACATCAATTTTATGATACTTGAATTCGTTTAACATTATTAAAGCATGTCGCAAACAATTTCCTCCTTTATTATTTTGTAATGGAATTCTTTTGAGTGCCCCTGTAAATGAATAATAACTATTATTTTGACTGAATATTTTACAGAATGAGTATTTTAGTGCACTTTGCGAATCCATGTAAATTTGAATAAGTTTGAGAGGATGTAACACCTTTAAATTCATTTGAAACGATTTTTTCCCATTGGCCATAATGTATCGGAAAACTTTTGACTATCCCTATAAATAAACTAATCACACTTAATTTTCAATAGAGTTCGTGCTAGGGTAAACATCAATAACATATAAAAATTTCATAGTAATCCGAAAATATTTACGGGAGTTAGAGCGCGGACAGACGGCCATATGGCCAGATGAACCGAATGCATAAACACTTTTCAACTTTGTTGGAAAGTGTTAAACCAAAAAAAGAAAAAAAGAGATGTGAATGCAGTTTATAAGCAACTGCTTTCAGAAGCTAAAGAAATAGCCGTGCAATTAGATGTACAACTAAGGTCGCCAGGGATTGTGTCTAAGGGTGTATTCGAAAAAACGCTTTTTCACCTTCAACAGCTCGAAATTTTCCGATACAATTTCAGACACATTTTTAAATGTAGAAATATAAAACTTGCTGAGGGGATTCTTGAAGAAGCATATAAGGTGCCGTGTGACGTCTTTTTACGCTCAATTCATTAGAATTTGATTTATAAACATTTACCTTCTCAGCATGACCCTTTTTTTCGTTCACAAATCTCCCGCTTCGGAAAAATCCGTTCAAAATGCCGTTTTTGATCGCTTTTTTGCAATATTTTCTACATTTATCAAAGAATTAATAATCACGGCACCTTGTGTACTTTCTAATTAAGAGAATCTGCAAGTTTGATGCGTTTGAGAGCAAAAGTGAATTCACAAATAAATAGGAAAATAAGCAGTTTGAATCGAAATACACCCTTAAGCAAATACATCGAGTTGATAATCATCCTGGTCAATCCGTCAAGTTGTGCAATATATACACTTCTTTTGGATTGCATTACAATGGATTTAAAGAAAAGACTTTCTCCAGAAGATTTGGATTTATTCCAATTTGGAGCCAACATCTATGTCCTGCTTGCTAAAAGTTGCTTATAACGAGCAGGACTTACAAGGAAGGTCTCCATACGGGCATACTCAGAAAAATCTGAAAAAATTACAGAATATTCTTCTCATATAGTTATATATGTTTATAAAAAAAATTTCGGCGGAACCTCCTTATAACGTCCGTAAAAAAATAATAAAAATTTCGTTTATTTGGCGTTTTATCTCCGGTTGGCGAAAAAGCGAAATTTTGAAAAACACGCTTTTACGCTTCGAATACTTTTTAAAGAAAAACTTTCTATGTTCAATTTATTTAAATAAGTTTAGTTTAAGTAATTTTAGTTTTGCATTTTTACTTTACTTTAAGTGTAATTTTGTCATATACGTTTATATGTACTTATAACAAAATGAAATTAATATATTTTATTATTTAAAACACAATTTAAATTGATTAAAATTGTTCCAAATTGAAAAATACACTGTTAAAATCTGCTGCATTTTGTTGCAACGCACTCCCTTGCTTGTATAGAAAACGGTTACTTGGCCATGAAATGGAGCTTTCTCATTGGTTGAAATAGAGATATTATATACAAGCGGTGGAGTGCGTTGCAACAAAATGCAACAGATTTTTAACAGTGCATGACACGGTCAATTCGCCGTGCTATGGAGCATTCTCATTGGTCAGAAGAGAGATATTCTATAAAAGTAGTGGAGTGACGTTGCAGTAAATGCTGCAGATTTTTAACAGTGAAGACAATTAAAATCAATTTTCAGATTCGTTAAAATCGTCTGCTTTTGGCGAGGAAATGCACTGCTTGCCAAATCCCGCGTCGCTTTCAGCTTTTCACGCCAATTATTCCAAACTATTTTATTTTTTTACATATCTAATAATGTAATTCCGCCGCTAATTTTCACTGATCTTTTATTACCTACATGAGTAGTTTAATTCGTATTTTTTTTTCAAAAAATTCTGAGTATGCCCCCAATGGAGACCTTCCTTGTTAGATGCTGTGCAAAATCTTGCATATACTTATCTAAAACTTATCTATAATAATAAAGAGAGAAGGATGTTTGTCTGTCAGCGCTGTTCTGAAGAGACTGCTGCACGTAGAGTTACAAAATTTGGAGGGAAGGTACTTTTTTACATGTGGTTTTGCACCTCGAATCCCGATTTTCGATTTTTTGTTTAGATTTTTTTTAATAATTTTTTAGGCGATTTTTAGCGTTCTTTTTGCGGTTTTATCCCATTAGTGAAAGAAATACGGTTTCATTCTTTTAACCCTATATAGCAATTTTTTTTCGTTTTCAACAAAGTTTATTCGGAATTTGTACAGCGATTTTTGAATTTTTAACGAATTTTTTAGTGCGATTTTTAGTGTTTTTTTCTCATTTTGCGGCTATTTTTTGAGATTGGTAAAAAGAAAATCGTTGCAAACTTTTAACCTAATGCCCTAAATTTTGTGTCTGTTACGATTTTTAGATTTTAACGATTTTTAATGCGATTTTCAATGCGATTTTTAATGTTTTTTAAAGATTTTTGCGTTTAGCATCTATTTTTTTCATAGTTGTTCTATCAAAAACTTGAGCTGTTGAGAATGCAATAAGTAGTATTTTTTGTGAAATCTACCTAAAATGTCAAAAATTTAGGTACCACTATTTTCGAATAGCAATTTCATAAACTATCTTAAATTCTTGCTTAAGACCGCTACCCCCTCGAGTTATATATCAACTGATGGGTTATTTAATAGAGTATGGTTTTGCTAAAGTTTTTGAAGAATAGAGTGTTCTACCTGGTGGTGGAAAATGGAACTAATAGAACGCTATTTTTTTTAAACCTATAATAATAAAGAGACAAGTTTGTGTGTGTGTGTCAGCGCTGTTCTGAAGAGTCTGCTGTACGTAGAGTTACAAAATGTGGCGGGAAGGTAATTTTATACATGTAGTTTTGCACCTCGAAGCCCGATTTTCAATTTTTTGATTAGATTTTTTTTTTTTTTTTTTTTTTTTTAGGAGATTTTTAGCGTTCTTTTTGCAGTTTTATCCCATTAGTGAAAGAAATACGGTTTAATTCTTTTAACCCAATATAGCATTTTTTTTCTCTTTTCGGCAAAGTTTATTCGGAATTTGTACAGCGATTTTTGAATTTTTAACGAATTTTTAATGCGATTTTTAGTGTTTTTTCTCCTTTTGCGGTTTTTTTTTTTTTTTTTTTTTTTTTTTTTTTTTTTTTTTTGAGATTGATAAAAAAAAAACCGTTTCAAACTTTTAGCCCTAATTTTTGTGTTTGTTACGAATTTTAGATTTTAACGATTTTTAATGCGATTTTCAATGTGATTTTTAACACTTTTTTAAGATTTTTTGTGTTTAGCATCTATTTTTTTTTCATAGTTGTTCTATCAAAATCTTGAGCTGTTGAGAATGCAATAAGTAGTATTTTTTTTGCGAAATTTACCTAAAATGTCAAAAATTTAGTTAGCACTATTTTCGAATAGCAATTTCATAAAATATCTTAAATTCTTGCTTAAGACCGCTACCCTCTCGAGTAATATATCACCTGATAGGTTGTTTAACAGAGTATCGTTTTGATAAAATTTTTGAAGAATAGAGTGCGCTAGCTGGTGGTGAAAAATGGAACTAACAGAACGCGATTTTGTTAAAATTTCGGAATATAACAATGTGATTTATTTTAAATTTTAAAATGGTTTATAAAACATGATAAAAAATGTAAACAAAGAATGGTGTGACACATTTCAGGGTGCGTGAAAGGAGGGGCGCGAACAAAATTAGGAAATGTAATAAGGAGATCTGTTTTACACTGTAAGGTAGATTATAACGCATGTTAAATTTTTTAAAGTACTGGCGATGCTCTGGAGAGACCGCTGCACGAAGTTATGTATGAAATTTTACACCTTGAAGGCCGATTTTCAGTTTTTTAAATTTAATTCATATGCGAATTTTAGTGGGTTTCGAAGCGATTTTTAAACATTAGTGAAAAGGAAAGCGGTTTCATTCTTTCGGCCTAAATTAGTGAATTTTGTTCTCTTTTCAATATAATTTATTTGGATTTCGTGCAACGATGTTTGGATTTTTAGTGAATTTAGTCCGGGAGCCGACCGTCGATTTACCTATGTATCGAGTAAAAGGACCGGACATACATCAAAATGTAGGTCTCAATGTGCACATTAAGAATATCACTGTCTGCCAGGTCCTATCCTGCCGGAACGCAAGGCAGTCGCACTTTTATGACGTCAATTTTGAGTGTTTACCTATGTATCGAATACAAGGACCAGACATACATCAAAACGTAGATCTCAATGTGCACATTAAGAATATAACTGGCTGCCACATACATCAAAATGTGGGTTTCAATGTGCACATTAAGAATATCACTCGCTGCCAGGTCCTATCCTGCCGGAACCCGGTGGCAGCCGCACTTTTATGATGTCAAGTTTGAGTGTTTACCTATGTATCGAGTACAAGGCCAAGCCATACATCAAAATGTAGGTCTCAATGTGCACAATAAGAATATAACTGGCTGCCAGGTCCTATCCTGCCGGAACCCGGTGGCAGCCGCACATTTATAACGTGAATTTTGAGTGTTTACATATGTATGGGGTACAAGGACCGGACATTCATTGAAATGTAGGATTCAATGTGCACATTAATAATATCACTGTCTGCCAGGTGCGATAGATAGGTAAATACTCAAAATTGACGAAAAAAAGAGTCTGCCACCTGGTTCCGGCAGAATTAGACATGGCAGATCATGTTATTATTAATGTGCACTTTTAAACCTTCATATTTATTTATATATGGTCCTTAAATTCGACACATAGGTAGACATTCAAAATTGATGTCATAAAAGTGTTGCTGCCACCTGATTCCGGTAAAATTGGACAAAGTAGACCCTTACATTATTAATATACATTTTCAAACCTACATTTTTATGTATGTTCGGACCTTGAATTCGATACATAGGTAGACACTCAAAATTGACGTCATAAAAGTGCGGCTGCCACCGGGTTCCGGCAGGATAGGACCTGGCAGCCAGTGATATTCTTAATGTGCACATTGAGACCTACATTTTGATGTATGTCCGGTCCTTGTACTCGATATATAGGCAAACACTCAAAATTGACGTCATAAAAGTGCGGCTGCCACCGGGTTCCGGCAGGATAGGACCTGGCAGCCAGTGATATTCTTAATGTACACATCAAAACCTACATTTTGATGTATGTGGCAGCCAGTGATATTCTTAATGTGCACATTGAGACCTACATTTTTATGTATGTCCGGTCCTTGTACTCGATACATAGGTAAACACTCAAACTTGACGTCATAAATGTGCGGCTGCCACCGGGTTCCGGCAGGATAGGACCTGGCAGCGAGTGATATTCTTAATGTGCACATTGAAACCTACATTTTGATGTATGTGGCAGCCAGTTATATTCTTAATGTGCACATTGAGACCTACGTTTTGATGTATGTCTGGTCCTTGTACTCGATACGTAGGTAAACACTCAAAATTGACGTCATAAAAGTGCGGCTGCTTTGCGTTCCGGCAGGATAGGACCTGGCGGACAGTGATATTCTTAATGTGCACATTGAGACCTACATTTTGATGTATGTCCGGTCCTTTTACTCGATACATAGGTAAATCGACGGTCGGCTCCCGGACTAATTATTTAATGTAAATTTTGCCGCTATTATTCGACATTAGTAAAAGGAATTTTGCTTAAAACTTTCAGGCTGACGTATTAAATTTTAGCTGTTAAGATTTATGAATTTCAGCTAATTTTAATGCGATTTTTCGAGATTTTTTGCGTTTGATGTCGGATTTTTGTCATTCATGAGATATTTCCAATTACAACGTTTTACCCTATTAGAGTAAATTTTGACCCCTGTGATTTTTTAATATTAGTGATTTTTAATGTACTTTTTAATGCAATTTTTAGAAATTGTTCAAGTTTTATGGTGATTTTTTGATATTCGGAAGTAAAAATTGATTTCAAACTTTTAATCTAATATAATTTTAGAGATTTTTAACGCGATTTTTCAATAATTGTTGTGCTCCATGTCGATTTTTTATTATCTATAAAGGATTTCCTTTTACTAAGTGATTATCCCGTAGACCAATTTCGCCAAATTATATCAATCGTGAAACAAGCCAAATTATGCAAATAGATGTAATTTTTATGTTAAATAATGGAAGAAGAGATAATTTAGAAAAACGTTAATGCAAATACATATAAAAATAAGAGGTAAAAACCACTTGATCACGTAACAAACATATGTAACATGTTTAATATCAAGTGAATATGGAATTTACGATCTGCCATTTATGTAGTTTAATCTTATGGTTTGACCCAGATAGTTTCTTGGTCAACCGGATAATCAAATAGTTCAGATTTCCGATTAGAATGTTTTATCCGTTTGATGAAATTCTGATTACTGCGATTTAAAAAATAACTAGCGGTATTTAGTGCATTTTTCAATGCGTTTTTAATGAACTTTTTAATGCGATTTAGTACTATTTTTTTCGATCCCCACCACATTGGTGTTTTAACAATTAAAAAATTATTTTGGTTTCAAACTTTTAGCCTAATATAGTAAATTTCACCATTTACCTTTTTTAAATTTTTTCGATTTTCAATGTGATTTTTGATATATTTTGTGTTCTGCGTCGATTTTTTTGTAATTCATGTAAAAAAGAATGATTGCTACGTTTTACACGACTAGAATATTTTTTTATTCACGGGATGTATTTACATTTAGCGATTTTTAATGAATTTTTCATGGTTTTGTATTGGTTTTTTGAATTTCACGGCTATTTTGTGAAATTTCGAAAAGGAAATTAATTTCAAACATTTACACTTCATTTACGAATTTTGAAATTTAGTGATTTTTTAATGCTATTTTTAGCAATGTTTTCATTATTTCTCACGCTTTGCGCCGATTTTTTCATTCGTATTTAAGAAATAATTCAGATTACACTATTTTACTCTATTAATGTAAATGTTGTCCCCCGCTATTCTTAAATTTGAAACGATTTGTAATGAATTTTTGATTACAATTTTTAGATGTTTTCGAGTCCACGGCGATTTTTTCACAATTGCAAAAGAAATTTTTAAATAATTTGTAGCTTAATGTAGTAAATTTTGACATCAATGATTCAGAATTTTTGTTCATTTTTATAAAATGTTTAGCAAGTTTTGTGTCGATATTTTTTAACTAATGAAAGAGTTCAGATTTCAATGTTTTGTCCCATTATGGTAAATTATGTCCGCAGGAATTTAATATAAATGTTTATCTTACTATGGCAAATTTTGTCCGGATTTTTGAATTTTACTGATTTTTAATCTGTTTTATAGTGATTTTTCAAGTTCTGTGACAGTTGTTGACATCGGTAAAAGAATTTCGGTTTCTAACTTTTAGCATAAATAGTACAATTTGTTCTCCACGCTTTTATGAATTTTGCCAATTTCTAATGCGATATTCAATGTAATTTTTAGTTAGTTTGGGGGATTTTAGGTGTTCCGTGTTGACTTTCCCTTATTCATGAACGATTTCCGATTACAATATTTTCGACTGAATGTTAAATTTTTACAGACATGACTTTTAAATATTCAGCGATTTTTAATATAGTTTTCGATACGATTTTTAGCCATTTTTTTTTAAGTTCCTTGGCGATTTTCTGCCATTCAGAAACTAATTTTGATATCAAACATTTTGTTTAATGTAATTATGTTTCGAATACAATGTTTTATCTCTTAATATGATTTTGGCGTTCCATGCCTACATTTTGTAATTTATGAATGATTTCGATCATAACACCCCCCCCCCCCGCCCTGCCTTAATATTATTTTTTTAAGCATTGACTTCCAGATATTTAGCTATTTTTAATGCAATTTTCAATGTAATTTTTAGCCATTCTTCAAGTTCAGTGGCGATTTTTTTACATCCGGAAATCGATTTCGATTTCAAACTTTTTGGTTTATATGGTTAATTTCTTGATTACAATATTTTATATTATAACAGTGAATTTTTACCCTAGGGATTTTTTAATGTTTTACGACTTTCATTACGATTTTCAATGCAATTTTTGGGCTTTCTGAGTCTTTTTTTTTTTTCTTATTTTGATCTACAGCAATTTTTAATGCAGTATGCTTTTTTTTTTTTTTGAGTTTACGGCGATTTTTTTCTGAGGAATTCGGTTTTTAATTTCTTCGCTAATATGATAAATTTTCTCCTGTGCGATTAAAGATTTTTATTGCGTTTTTTTACCAGTTTTTTTTTCGTATTTCAATGCTTTTTACATTATTAAATTAATTAGATTCAAAACATTTATCTAAGTAGAGTAAATTTTGAGTTCCGTTATTTTTGAAAATTTTGCCATTTTTAAAGCGATGTTTACGTTTCTTCGCGACCCGCTTCGATTTTTTAGAGGTTCAATTTTTGGCCGAATTTATTAAATTCTAATCTCTTTTCTTCAAAGTTTATTCGAATTTTGAAACACAATTTTTGAATCTTGTTTTATATTTTTATGAGATTTTTAATGTTTTTTGGGATTTGTAAGATTTTTCCACATTAGTAAAAAAAATCCAACTTCAATTTTCTAGCCCATCTCTTTTCAACGAAGTTTAGACGAAATTCGTGCAGCATTTTTTAAATTTTTCGAGGTTTTTATTATGATTTTTAAAGTTTTTTCGCAATTCTTGCTATTTTTTGATGAACCCGGGCAACGCCGGGCAGAACAGCTAGTAGATAATAATACAATAACTGTAATTATAAATAAATACAAACTGTGGATAGCAAAATAGAAACAAGTTGGAAATTGCACCTGAAGCATAGCAAATGAGGTGCGTTCGTACAATAACGAAGTTTTACAAATATTACTCTCATATATCAATCTCATAAAATTGTAAATAGTGAATTACAATTAAAACGCTCATCAAACAATGTTCTCCCTATACCATTATGTAATGGAATACCTTTGTGTGGCCTTGCAAATTAATAACAAATGTTCTTTGCACCACAAATTATGTAAAATGTATATTAAGTTGAAAATGTATATGAATTTTATTAAGTTCGAATGAGTGTAACACCATTAAAATGCATTTGAAACATTTTTCCCCATTGACCGTTATGGAACGAAATACTTTTGATTGTCCCTGTAATTGATCTACGCATCCGATTTTCACAAAATGTGAAATAATTCGACAAAATTATGAAATAATTATGCATTTTAAATTACAAACGTATAAAATACATTTGAAACTTTTTCCCTATTGACCATAATGTAATTGAATACTTTTGATTGCCCCTGTAATTGATCTATGCACCCGATTATCAAAAAATTTGAAATAACTCAACAAAATTATGTAATAATTATGTATTTTAAATTTCAAACAATTAAAATGCATTTGAAAGTTTTTCCCCATTGACCGTAATGTAATGGAATACTTTTGATTGCCCCTATAATTGATCTATGCATCCGATTTTCATAAAATTTGAAATGACTCGATAAAATAATGTAATAATTATGTATTCTAAATTTCAAACGATTCGGTTGGGTAGTTTTTGCGTTGTTATATACGGACAGACAGACGGACGGACTGAACGACCACTATAGATGCTACGTATTTACATAATTACGAACGCACCTAAAAAGAGATTGAAAGTGGAAATAGAATTCCTGAGAATGTGAGAGAAGTTATGGAAAACTGTGATAAGAATTTATATCCAAATATCAAATCATTTTTCTCAATCTTCGTTACTCTGTCAGTTAGCATAACAACGGCAGAAAGATTTTTCATCACTCTGTCATGTGAAATCCTGTATTCGAGCTTCTATGGACGAAGAGCGCCCAGCTAAGTTTAGCTATGACGAATATATTCATCATGGTGATGAATATATTTATCATGGTATTAAATGTGATCCTGATGATGTCATTACTCGTTTTTCACAGAAAAAACCCCCGGAAAATGGAATTTGTTATTTAATAAAACACACTTTAATTGCATGAATAAAGATTTTAATTTTTTTAAGATTAACTGTTATTGCAATATTGTCCGATTAATCAAACTTTAAAGATGTATTTTCCTTTAATATAGTGAAACCTGCTAAAATGGAATTGTAAAAAATGGGTAAAAATGTTCACTTTCAACTGATTTGCTTTTTACAGCTCATATTCAAAATATTAGAATAATTGAGAAAAAGTAATAAGAAAAAATTATTTGTCATTTATTTATTTTTTATACTAAGTAAATGCAATTAAATTTCTTATAAATTAAATCTGGAATGTTTAGATAAGATTTTAACATTTATAAAATATAAAATACAGCACAACAAATTAGGTATACAGCTTCCTTAAACACACCAGAATACTAGAATAAAATTTAGATTGGTTCAAAATATTAGAATATTTTATTTTACGCAACAATATTACCTTATAAATATGAAGTAAATGGTAGTTAATATTTTGTAGCATCCCCTTTAGCTTTCATAACAGCGTACAATCGATCTTGCATACTATATACAAGGTGTTTACAAACATTTCTATCAATATTAGCCCAAATAGACTTTATACGTGCCACTAACTCAGTTTTACTTGAAGGAGGATTTTCTTGAAGTTTTTTCTTCATTATACACCATAAGTTTTCGATGGGATTAAGATCTGGTGAATTTGGTGGCCAAGGAAGTACCTTAATGTTGCGATAACCAATTCTTAGTTGACACCGAGGTATGCGGGGACGCTAAATCTTGTTGAAAGATGAAATCATCTTCAAATAAATCTTCTGATGATGGAATCATGTAATATTCTAAAATTTCTTGATATATCAGAGAGTTAACCTTTTCGTAGACGATGCATAACTTTCCAGGTCCTTCTGCACTCATACAACCCCAAACCATGAGACTAGCAGCAAATTTTACGGAACGTTTAAGGCATTCTTTATCAAATGCTTCTTGCTTCATTCTCCAAACTCGAATACCTTGATTACCATATGAAACACAAAACATACTTTCATCACTAAATAATATATTTTTCCAATCTTCATTGCTCCATAAACGTCTTGATTTACACCAATTCAATCTTATACGCTTTTGTCTTGCAGTCATGAGAGGTTTTGTTTTCGGTACACGAGATTCAAATTTAAATTTATGGAGACGTCTTAATGTTGTCGATGTAGAAACTTCAACTCCTTCTTCTTTCCATTTTCGGTGCAAGAATCGCACACTTTTAAAACGGTTTTTCTTAACTATACACTTCAGTTTCCTGTCATCTCTAGCAGATGTTTTTGGTTTTCGGCCACCATTTCGGCGATTATTTTGAAATTTTCCAATTTTTGAATATTGTGTTAGTATTTTACTA